>CM035274.1:5654379-5809275 GCA_020226075.1 Hydropotes inermis | reverse complement strand
CCTTTGTTTATTTGGCTTCTGTTTGCCGTCTCTTCGGTGTCTAGTTTCCGCCCTGACACAGGCGGGTGGAGGTGGTCTCTTATTTAGGTTCGCTGGTTCAGTTCAGTGTAGTTTCCGCCCTGACACAGACACAGGCGGGCGAGGTGATCTCTTACTTAGGTTCGCTGGTTCAGTTCAGTCCTGCTGCGGGGAGGGCGGGGCGCTGCAGGCAGATGTCGCTGTGTGTGGGGAGCACTCGCCGTGTTCTGGCCGAGCAGCCAGAGGCTTGGCGCCCTCTCTCCGGGCGCCCCGCGCCTTTTCTCTCCGCAGAGAGCGGCCCGGGCAGCCAGAGGCTTGGCGCTCTCTCCCCGGGCGCGCCGCGCTCCCTCCCTCCGCGGCCCCAGCGCGCCGCCGGTCGGGTCTCACGGAGTCTTCAGACAGGACCCGGGGCCTGTTTGCCGGGTGGGAGGGGGCGGCTTCTCTGGGGCTGAGTTTGCCCCTTGCCCCTCCCCCTGCCTCCTACCTCCAGCGGGGATGGGGCGGCTCTTCTCTGGAGTTTCTCAGTCCCTTTGTTTTGCGAACCGCCGGCGGTGTGTTCCGGCCGGTCAATTTTTCCCTCGCTCTCCCACAGTTTAAAAAATCTCCCTCCGACTGCTCTCGGGGCCTTCTGGCCGGTCCCCACCCTAAGCATTGCCGCCCGCTCCTCTCCGTTCCGCCCCCTCTTGCTGGTGGCGGGTGCGGGCGTCTGGGGTACTTTTCTGCTGGGAGTTGCTTTTGGGCACGTAATCTGTGGGCCTTATTTAATTTCTCCTCCCAGTTAGGTTGCCCTCCGAGATCTGCATTTTGGTTTTAGAACCTGGGCACAAGAAACTACTGTACTTTACTGGCCTAAACCTGACCATCAGCTTATTTGTGCTTATGTTAAACTATTCTTGAATTTCATACTTATCTAATTCGTTCCTTTTATTTTGAGTTTGTGCATGTAAGTAAAGGTGTCATACTGTCTGTTATACTAGCCATTAGTCTGAACTGAGGTGAGCTGTGAGTGTAAAATACATGTTGGATTTAAAGATAATATGGAAAGAGTAATGTAATTTTTTTATAAGAATTGCATGCTGAAATCATGATATTGTGGATATATAAACAAAACATATTTTAAAACATACTTTCAAACAGTAGGGAGGGATATTGGGAGATTCGGATTGACATATACATAATGCTTATACATAAAATAGATAACTAACAGGACCTCCTGTATAGGACAGGGAACTCAATACTCTTTAAAGTTCAATATGTATGGAAAAGATCTAAAAAGAGTGTTTATTTGTATATGTATAACCAATTCACCTAACTCTACAAAAGAAACCAACACAACATCATAAATCAACTATACACCAAAAATTTTTTTTTTAATATATATATTTATATACCTGTCTCCTTTTACTTTTTTTAAAAGTGAGGCTAGTAGGAATTTTTTTTTTTTTTTGCTAGTAGCAATTTTAAAATTCTATTCATCACTCAGATTACATTTCTATCAAACAACACTTGGGTAAAAGTCCCAATACAGGTAAGTGAGCATAGCCCTTCTCCATAATTTACTCAGTGGTTAAACTCACAGCTTCTCTTTCATCAAGAAAAAAGACATGCTTCAAGCTCAGGGAATGTGGCTGGTCAAGGGTGGGACCTGTGGGTAACTAGATGGCTACTGGAATGGCTAACCACGTCTGCCTTCCTATGACCTGATTGGTCGCTCTTGTGACAGTGATCACACTGAGTTTTCTTGAATTGTTTACTAAATTTTACTTGAATTTTTTACGAAAAAAATGACCATGAGTTAGTGTGTCTGATTTTAATATGAAAAATTCTTGGTTCTGCCCACAGAATGAAATTGTGCATTCTTTCAGGACTTTAGTTTCCTATCTGCAAAATGAGACAACGAAACTTTAAGATTCTTTCAGACTTTAACATGGTATCATTGTTTGCTGATAAATGCAGGAAGATTAAAAATTTATAACAGGTGACATGTTTTAATTTGCATGGAGGCAGAACAGGGGGAAGGCCATCTAGCTCCCAAATATATGAGTAAGGGTAACACACCAGACATTTTAGACTGACTGTCAGTCCACCAGCTGTAAATCTTGGTAATTAGGGATTTAGCTTTCTTTGTTTCCCACTAATAAGCATTTTAGAGAGTTTTAGTATACATGTACCCCCCCCTTTTTTCCCCATGTCCCCTTTTTTTATTGCTAAAGTTATCAAACTACATGAAAAGACAATGAAAGGGTTTGTTTTATGCTTTAAAGTCACCAAAACCCAATGAAACAGGTCATAAATCAAACAATTTAAGCTGGTTGTACTTTTTTGTGACTTCTGAGCCACACCCAGAGGTGGAGAATAGCTGAAATGAGGCTTATTTTTCCTGTTTGAAGTTCAAAGTTAATGCTGTTTATTTTAAAAATCCCCATCTCAAAATTAGAAATGTTTTTAGGCATGAAATCATGTGGATGAGATTTTTTTTAATTGTCTAATATAAAGTAATAGATGTAAGTAACAATTCTAAAGTATAACAAGTGAGAATCATTTTTATTCTGTCTTTGGGAAGTAATAGTTTCAGTCAATGTAATTACTGACTTAAAGCTTTAAAACCTAACTAAATACATCAACACATTTTTGATCTCTTTGGGGTTTAGGAAAATATTGTTTCCGTAAATTTTTTCATTGTTTTGAAAATTATTATAATTCAACCTAAAATCTTTGGAGTAATTTGTTCAGTTACTAGTTTAGTGTCCTCTAACAGAAAAGTCTTATCACTTAATGGGAAATAGATGGGGAAACAGTGGAAACAGTGTCAAATTTTATTTTGAGGGGCTCCAAAATCACTGTAGATGGTGATTGCAGCCATGAAATTAAAAGACACTTACTCTTTGGAAGGAAAGTTATGACCAACCTAGATAGCATATTAAAAAGCAGAGACATTATTTTGTCAACAAAGGTCCATCTAGTCAAGGCTATGGTTTTTCCAGTGGTCATGTATGGATGTCAGAGTTGGACTGTGGAGAAAGCTGAGCACCGAAGAATTGATGCTTTTGAACTGTGGTGTTGGAGAAGACTCTTGAGAGTCCCTTGGACTGCAAGGAGATCCAACCAGTCCATCCTAAAGGAGATCAGTCCTGGGTGTTCATTGGAAGGACTGATGCTGAAGCTGAACCTCCAATACTTTGGCCACCTGATGTGAAGAGTTGACTCATTGGAAAAGACCCTGATGCTGGGAGGGACTGGGGCAGGAGGAGAAGGAGATGACAGAGGATGAGATGGTTGGATGGCATCACCGACTCAATGGGAGTTGGTGATGGACAGGGAGGCCTGGCATGCTGTAATTCATGGGTTCACAAAGAGTCGGACATGACTGAGCAACTGAACTGAACTCAACTGAACAGAAGAGTAGATGCTAAAATAAAATTCCAGAAACAAAATCATTGCCCTAAAGGTCAGTCTTCCTTCAATTCCTGTTAATTTCAGGCTTCAGTGCTATATTAATTTGTTTGTAACTTTTAAGCCCTTGCATTCATAATGACAGGTCATTTTTCAGTCAGTTCATTAAACAGAGAATGAGAAAAGCAAAGGCAAATAAATTTTTGGATAACTTAAAACCTTGAACTTATTTTAAATATCAACCTGATATTTTGTACTTTAGGGTTTGGCCTCAAGCACAGTTTAAACCAGATGGTAAAAGGACACAATAGATTATGAAGAATTCTTAGTGAATCTTAGTGAAGCACCCAAAATACAACATGATACAGTTACTTAACCATTTTATATTCAGTTTTTCATTTCATAAAGTCATTTGATAGTTTCAAAAAATTTAACATGATAATTCATCTGCTAAATTTTTAAAGGAAATAAATGGTCTTAAATGTTAAAATATATTTAGTACTATTCAATCATTTTATAGTTTGGAGATAGGCTTAATTTCTCTATAAAGAGCTTAACTTCAGTGGACTGTAGATTATTCATGTTCATACTATCATTTCCTCTCTTTAAAATAAACAGTTTCGACCTTCATTTCACTGCTTGCTTGAAAGTAAAAGATTAGTTCATTACTACAGTTAATTCTTTTTGCTTGTTTGTTTCCCTTATAAGAAGCAGCAAACTTTCATTTTAAAAGGGACTCACCACTAAGAAGAAAAGGTCTAATCCAAGAATAAATGCAAACCTTTTAGGAAAATAATCATGGCACCAAAGTTATTGCAGTCATAATTTATTCAGAAAGAAGCATTTGTGTTTGGAGATGGTTACAAATGGGAATGGAAATACTGAGAGAAAAGAACACATATTTTAAGGATTAGTCACCATTTCCTTTTGTAAGGACTTGGTCATGCCATAGACATCATTTCTTTAAAAGAGCAAGCTAAACTTCTTTAAGTGTTGGTGGTCTGCCCTCTCCTGGGTCAGAGTAATATGCAAAAGATCAATTTGACTTGTAAGAAGAACCTCAGCTCCCAAATAAAGTATCCTTTAAGTCAACCTAGTATTAAAATCTTAATATGTATTCATGACTGTAATAAGTTCTCACAGAATTGTGGTCCTTGTCCAAATATTTAAAGAGTTTCTTAGGTGCGGTTGTTCCATTAATTTCCTTCTTATCTCTCTTTACCCCTTCTCTCCATTGCAAAATAAACACAGCTTGCCTCTTGATATTTTCCTTGACCTCTCTTCTTAAAGTATTTTAGAATTAACTCATAGGCAATGAACAGAACTCCCCTCTTTGCTCACATATTTTTCCATTAAATTTTTTTATTATATCATAATACAAATTTGTTAAGGGAGAAAAATAGAGAATGAAAAAATTAAACTTAAATATTGCTTGTAATCCTATCACAATGATATAATTACTATTAACATTTGAGAGACTACCTCTCCATACATATTTGAGGTATATGTATATATGTGTGTGTGTATATATATATATATGTAACATATATATACATGTAACATAATTAATATGTGATTATCATATAATTAATATTATATTAATATAATATATTATATGCATATAATATATATACACTATTTATATACTAAATGTAACATATTACCCTAAAAGGTATGCAGTTTAATAAAGCAGGAAATAGAATATATACTTTAGAAATCTTTGATTTAAACTGAATACATAAAATATTTTTATTTGCCATTTAAAAAGCTGTATATTGCTCTTTAATCATTGTAGTGCTGTCTCTTTTGCTCAGTTAAACAGTATTCTCCTTTTGGACAATGACTCTGCTGAATTGACTTGGAATTCCTATTGTTAGGTACAGAATTATATACAGAAATATATACTCAGTGTTTTAGAAAAATCTCCTATCTATTTTAACAATGAGTTGTCTTTGGAAAGTATTCCCTAGAGGAGAAAAGGAAAACTACTAGATTCTGTCCCCTTAATATATGATTAAGAGTGAATGAAAAAAAATGAATCTAAACCATGGATAATGTCAGGATTTCAGTCATAATCATGATTGCAGTAAGTGATGTGCATACAAAAACATAAGTAGCTGAGATCAAATAGGTGACTTTGAGGAAATTTTAATTTTGTAGTTTATTTATAGTTCTCCTGTGAGTCCTGTTTCATTCTTCATAGTTCAGGAGGAAAAAAACATATCTTCTGGGATGTGTTTTCAGCCCATGAGCCTTCCCTCTGGGTTGAGTTAGGAGAGCTCTACTTACTGGGGTAAAAGTTAGACCTGCAAATACATTACTTGAATATATTGAAAGCTTGTTTCTTCCAAGTAACACTAGTGAGTAGTCTGGGAAGTTTGGCAAAGCAGCTCTATTCCACTTGGTCGATTAGTAATCCAACTGAAGTCTTGTTAGCTTAAAATGATAGCTTCAGACCAGTGACTTCCTGGGGATGGGGGAAAGTTGGGAGGGATGGGAGGGTTTTACCAAGGGGAATGAAGAAACTTTTGGGGTGATGGGCATGTTCATTACCTTGATGGTGGTGATAGACTGTTGATGAGTGTATGCTAATGTCAAAGCTGATCAAATTGTATACTTTTAACATGTATACACAGATTATACATCAAAAAATATGTGAAAAAAAAAAAAAGCTTCTAAGGTCACCCTGTTCCAGTTAGTCCTAAGAGGAAGGAAACATATATATGAGTTTTACAAGGACCTGTGCCTTAAATTGGCACACATTATTTTCAGTCATTCCATGATGAAAATCCAACCAGTCTGCTATACTCAACTGTAAATCAGACTTAGACCTGTAATCCAACCATGTTCTAAGAAGAAAATATAGATTTTTACCCATATTGTGAACTACTAGCTGTCTTCGCTATATACCTCTTTATGAGAATTGCCCCTGCCTTTCCAGGAATGAGATGCCCCTCCTAATATGACCTTTCACCCCACCACCCTCACTGATTTATCAGTGCTAAAACCTGGCATGTTATAAATGGGCCAGTCAGATTCAGATTCTCCTTTCAGAGAGTTAGAAGGTAGGATTCAGAAAAATTTCTGTATGTGGCTGGAGCCATAGCCGTTAAACTCATGAGGTTACAGGACAGAGGAGGGGTAGGATATGGGATGAGAATGAAGCAAATAATGCAAACAAGACATGAGACAGATTTGGATTTCTGCTGACTTTCCAACTACTGACTTTAGTTCCTGATCTGACTGGTTACTCTGATTCATGAAGCAAGTTTATATCCCATGGGTTAATTCTCATTTTTTGATTAAGTTGACTCGAGTTTTTCCTGTTACTTTAAACCAGATTTTTGATTTGCAGATAGCATGTTGTGAAAAAGTTTCTACTGAATAGGAAAGAGTTAGACAAGGCCATTATTAAGCTTGCTTTCAAATGTATTAAGCGTCTGCCTTTCATGAAATGATACCTGACTGACCTTTCCCCCATCTGCAAAATGTGAACAATAATTTATGCCTTTCAGTGTTCTCATAGGTTTTCAACAAATAAAACACAGAGTACATCACCAGGCCTACACTGTATGCTCAGTAATGGATAGTACTGGTGATAAAGAGGATGACGATGATGGTGTTTACAGATAGTCAAATGACGCTTGTTTTCTGGTATATATCTTTCAGTGGAACCAGTGGCCTACAGCTGTCCCTGAGGTTGTATTTTCTCAGATTTCCAGGTGAGACCCAAAGAACCTGAACTGTGGTGTGCCTAATTAAGGAACCTGAAGCTTTGTGCCAACTTCTGTAAGCTGTCTATAGCTAAAGGTCATCTAAAGACCAGAAAAAAACTTTAGAAAAAACTCATCCTAAATCAAGTAATGCCAATTATATAAAGGGAAAAGTATTTTATCATTTTCTCAAATTTGCTTTTGGCCAACATTGCTCTAAGTCCATTTTCTAGAATATGATTTTATCTATAACTTTATGTTGTTACAATGTGCCTTTATGAAAAATGAAAGACTGGGAAACTGAAAGATTTGAAAATATATCTGTCACTCCTATAAAACATAAAAATGGTAGGTGTGATTTAAACTGTCTCAATCTATCTGCACCTAATCAGCTCACTGAATTGACCATCACTCTCCACGGCAGATACAATTGAAGTGCACTTAATTTAATTCCATTTAGTCAAGTCACTGAATTAACCATCATCTTTCATCTTTACTATATTGTACATTGATAGATGCCTACATAATCTTGCATGATCATAGCCAGTGGGCTACTCTTTAACATATACATAAAATAAATGCTTTTGAATGAGGAACAATAAATGAAGGAATAAAGTTGAAAATCCTAAAAGAGGTTGGCATTCTGAGTGCTTAAAGCACACATACACACTTCAAAACAGATCAAACAGGGAAATGTCAGTGACGTTTTAGGAGTATGGAAGCTGCAGTTAGACGGCTGAATCTTAAATTACCAAGCAATGTTCAAGCAGAAGTCCTTGATGATGAGTCAAAATGTTGTTCAGTGACTGTACATTCATTTATGTAGGTTTTAAAATCTAAATGACTCATATGTATTTATTTATACACACATACACACATGGAATACTACTCATCCATGTTGTTGCAAATGGTAAAATTTTACCATTTACCATGGATGAACTTGAAAGGTATTTTACTAAGTGAAATAAGTCAGACAGAGAAAGACAAATACTGAATATTATCCTTCCCTGTATTATTCTTGAAGTTCCTATTCTTGTTTGAAATTATTTTAAAACAAAAATTAATATTTTTAAAAAAGTCTAAATGATGTATCTTTTTAAATGATAACCCCCTCTAACTTTTTTGATTGACTATCTAATTGCCTACGCCAACTGTGTTAAATGGGAGGGGAATTACTGTCTTGTTACTTGACACTTTTCGTACCAGATTCTTTGGTTCATAGAATATTTATTGACAATATCTAGACTACTGAGGAAATTGTGGTTATTCTTTCCTTTAAACTCAGATAAACCAAGGCATTAGGAGAAGCATTTCTCCAAGAAGGCTGTGATGTGTTTAGATATTAGAGAAATGAAGTTTAGTTGCCTAAGTGTGTTTCTTATGCGGGACTCTAAAGTTATACATGATAGCAAAAGCAGACACATAGGAAATGAAGGAAGACAGTCATAGATATCCTGAACCTGTGTACTCGCAACTTCTAGTGAGAGAACAAAGGAAAGAGTGAACTTGATAAAAGCAGTAAGTAAAGATAAAAGTGCCAATTCATAATATACCCAGTTAGAAGCATTCCCAATATTGATATACAACTCCAGAGGAAATATTTTTATTTGATTAAAATAGTTCTCCTCCATGAAAAAAAAAAAATGCAAGTTAGAAAGACCAGAAGCAGAAAACAATATTGTCAACTCACATCACAGACAATGAGCTAAAACATAAATCAATTTGAAAATGACCCAAAATCTAACAGATAATGAGAAAAATACAAATATGAACAGAAAATTTACATAAAATGAACTATAAAAGGCCTTTAAACATATGTAAAGCCTTCACCTTTAAGTATGAGAACTGCTAATTAAACCAAAACTAATATGTCATCTTTTATTCCTCTAAGAAGGGCAAAGATCAAACATTCACATAGGATTTAAATTGCTAGAGCTAGAAATAGCCAAAATGTCTAAAAAGAGTGGAATGGGATCAACTATAGTATATTTCTTCTGTGAAATCCCCCATTAAATAGGATTGAATTGGAATTACACATGAAAATGTTTATAAGCATGTAATGTGAAAAAATATGCACATGGTACAATTTCATTTTCAAAATATTTATACATAGACATGACTAAGTTCCACTGAATAGGAGTACATATATCAATGACAGAATAGCAAGAAAAATATTATCATAAAAGCCAGGAGACCTGTCACCTCTGGAAGGATGGATGAGGAAAGATTGGGAGTGGACATGATGAAGGTCCTGGAATGCCAGAAATGTTTTGAGTTTTATCCAAATTGTAGTTAAATTGTGCCTAAATGCTTTATACTCTCTTCTGTGGTTATATCACAGAAATCTATATTTCCAAGAAGAGAAAAAAATCATGATGACCAACAAATCTGTGAAAAGATTCCTGATCTAATTTGTAATAATAGAAAAGAAAATTAAATAGATGTAAATCTATACTCACAGATTACAAAGGCTAAAAGTATCATAAGAATGTAGAAAAGTGGCAACAACAGTGTACTTTGGAAAATCAGTATGGTGTCATCTAGTAAAGTTGATGGTGCTCAAACCCCATGACTCACCATTTTCACTATTAGATATACATTTTGCAGAGAAACTCTATTTCACATGCAGGAGAATTATATAAGAAAGCTAATGGCATTATTATCCACAAAAGCAGGAAATTGGAAACAATTCATATGCTTTACCACTGAAGTATAGATAATCCCATATGATCTCACATAATGATTAAAATTAATTACCTACCTATCATTATGTGCATTAACATAGATTTAATCACACACTGATATAAAAAGAATGCTATAGAAAAATAAATGTTGTATGATTTTTTTTATTATTGCTCAGATGCATGTAATGTGAAAACAAATAATCATATATAGACATATATTTGTGGCAAAATATTAAAGACAAGTGTGTTAAATATAAAATTTAGTTTAAAAACTCTCAATGAAAGAGAGGAAATTTGATTGGAGAGTGATGCAAATGGATTTTAGGTGACACTATGGGTGAAGAACTCACCTGCCAATGCAGGAGACGTAAGAAATGTGAATTCAGTCCTTGGCTGGGAAAGATCCCCCAGAGAAGGTCATGACAACCCATTTTAGTATTCTTGTCTGGAGAATCCTGTGGACAGAGGAGCCTGGCCGGCTACAGTCCTTTGGGTTGCAAAGAGTAGGATACCACTGAAGTGACTTATGAGTAATATTCTTTATCAAGTCATGAGGTATATACATAAGTGTTCATTTTATTATTGTTCTAGGTAACTTTCTAGAGCGCCAAAGAATTGATACTTTTGAACTGTGGTGTTGGAGAAGACTTTTGAGAGTCTGTTGGACTGCAGGAAGATCCAACGAGTCCATCCTAAATAGGAGATTAGTCCTGGGTGTTCATTGGAGGGACTGATGTTGAAGCTGAAACTCCAATACTTTGGCCACCTGATGTGAAGAGCTGACTCATTTGAAAAGACTCTGATGCTGGGAAAGATTGAGGGCGGGAGGAGAAGGGGATGGCAGAAGATGAGATGGTTGGATGACATCAACGACTCAATGGACATGGGTTTGAGTGGACTCTGGGAGTTGGTGATGGACAGGGAGGCCTGGCCTGCTGTGGTTCATGGGGTTGCAAAGTGTCAGACACGACTGAGCAACTGAACTGAACTGAACTGAGGTAACTTCCATATGCTATACAGATGCATATGCTATATACACACATGCATGAGTGCATGACATGTACTTATGACCCAATCCTTAGTTTAAAAGAATTAATAATAATAAAAAAAGAATTAATAAGAGAAAAATAATGAGATGATTCTTTATCTAGTTAAATGGAATATTCTTCACAATAAATTAAGTGGATATGTGTATAGGATGCTATGATTAGTTTTAAACAAAAGGGCAAAATGAGAATAAATATACATTTTGTTTATTTATGTACTGAACATCTTTAGGAAGTTATCTGGGAAATGGATAGAGCTGGGTTACCATTTGAGGAACTGGGTATTTGAATGGAACTTAAGTGGGAGTGAGAATTTTCATTGAATGCCCTTCTGTAACTTTAAATTTTTGTACCAACCAAATGCATTATAATTATTACAATAGTTGCAATTAAACTTTTAAAAATAAAATATAACATCCCATCCAAATTTTCTGGTTAAGATGGGTGCTGTGTTACATCTAAATGGGTGGGAAAGGAGAATCTGACATATTCTACTAACAAAGGATGAAGGCATTCTCTTCATGGCCTTCCTGCCTAGAGGGCAGAGCGTAAGGAATGGATATATTCTTTTGCTGCCAGAAGGAAGGAGAAGTTGGGAAGGCATGCTGTGATTTTATTTTCACAAATTGCTAATGATAAGCATGAAATAAGAGAATAGGACTGAATTCAGTTAATGTCAAGCCAGAAAATCACACCAAATGTCAAATTTTCACAGATGCTCTCATTAACAACACTTATGCCAGTCACATACATTGGTTTCCACAGAGACCAGCCAAAATTTCCAGCAGTTACTGGCTTTATAATCTGACTTTCTAACAAAATATAACTTATTATATCCATGCAAAACCCAAGGTTGAGCAACACAGAACAGCAGCAGCAAAGAACCAACACTGTGAAGCAAAATAAGTCCATTTATTTATGATACAGCTTGATGTTTGGAGGCTCATATTTTATAGCACCATCCAGGATTCTGGAATTTTCCTTCAATTAATAATTGTGCCAAATTTACTAAATATATGATTTAGGTGTCCAAAATTGACAAAGCCGTTATTTTTATGAAGTAATTATTTTGCAATTTAACATTTAACTAATAATTTAAAAAATGCTTTTAGGCAGGACACAGCTAATTTATTTTTACTTTCCTTGTTCTTCAACTCTCTGTGCTGTCATGAGGGTTGTCACTTTAAATTTCCTGAGTTAGTAGCTAAAAAGAGGTAATCATGTTACCAATCTTGACGTATTTACAACATATAATTACATAAGTAGTCAGCAAACATTTCTCTACTTACTATTGTTTAAACAG
This sequence comes from Hydropotes inermis, assembly GCA_020226075.1. Classification (NCBI taxonomy): domain Eukaryota; kingdom Metazoa; phylum Chordata; class Mammalia; order Artiodactyla; family Cervidae; genus Hydropotes; species Hydropotes inermis. The sequence continues at coordinate 5,797,118 of CM035274.1, read as the reverse complement.
TCTCTCAAGAGGTAAAAAAACATAGAAGGGTACTATATATATTGCGCTTTCCAATAGATTCATTTGCCTGGAGGACCCCCAGACAAATCTTCCATTTGACTGCTCAATGAAAGATAAGCAAAGGAAAAGTAGATAAATTACTATTGTAGAAGTGTATAACATCTAGAGATTATTTGGAAATTTGATATTATTTGGAGCTATCTGAATTCCATAAGGCTTAAAGGCAGAAGGGACATTATACCTTGACCTTAGAAGTTGAGAATGATTTTTATAAGGAGGAGAACAGAGAAAAGACTTCCAAATAGAGGGACAAGTATGAGCTAGTTAAGATTGGTAGCACAAAAGTAAATGAAATTGGTATTTGGAAAACTAGAAACTATGCTTAAACAGGATCTCAGAGAAATGAAATGAAGCCAGCTAGAGGGCCATGAGAGTTACACTAAAGTCATTTACACTGTTTTGTTGTTCATTTGCTGCTAAGTTGCTTCAATTGTGTCCAACTCTTTGAGAACCCATGGACTGTAGCCTACCAAGCTCCTCTGTCCTTATGATTCTCCAGGTTAGAACACTGGAGTGGATTGCAATTTCCTTCTCCAGGGGATCTTCAAGACCCAGCGATTGAACCTGCACTTCTTAAGTCTCCTGCATTGACAGGTGGATTCTTTACCCCTTGCATTACTGTTTGTGGGGAACCATTAATGTTTTTGAAAATGGCTACGTAAGTATGAACCATATTTTATGTAGTAGAAGAAATATTTGGCCAGAGTAGATTAGTGAATATATCTTTTAAAAAATCATGATAAAATACACAGCATAAAATTTACCATCTTAAACTTCTTCAAATATACATTTCAGTGGCATGAGTACATTCACACTGTTGTGTTGCTGTAACCACTTACCCATCTACAGAGCTGTTTTGCCTTGCAAAATGGAACTCTGTACCCAATAAATGAAAATTTCCCATCATCCCCCCAGATCTGTTTAAAAATAAATATGAAATAATATAACAGACATATAAAAGGCAAAACATTTTCCCAAGGGTGTTGAGAAATATATAAGATTTAACAAGTGAGTATGCTTGATGTACCCTATTTATATGTTTCTTTCTTATCATCTCACTCTCTATGTATGACATATTTCTTAGATCTAAAAAACTTAAAGGCTAAGGAAAGAATATGGCTGAACTGATCAAGTGGGGAAGAGATTTCATTAGCAAGATGCCCTTGAGGTTAATCATCATGGGCCTTGACCAGTAATATCAACCAGTGAACATAAAATATAATGGACATAAAAGTAACATTTAGGCAGAACATAAAAGGGTTGTACTGAGTAATATAGCAAGAGGGAATAGGTCCACTTTACTGTTATCTGCTTGATTGATTGACAGTGCCACATCAATAAATGATCTGATGCAAAGGATCAGTTTTAGGCCCATACAGTACCTTCTGGTCAGAACGTCTTTCACTGTACCATTATCCTAGAGGGGCCTCAGGTGGTTAGAGAACCAATGAAAGTATTCAGTTACTTTGTTTTAACAAGCTTTTGTGGAAACAGAAGACTAGGAAATTTCAAATGAGCCAATAGTCTTCACTGAGAGGCACACAATGTATTCAGCCAGGTCCTAGGTTTCACTGATCACAGTTAACTTTTTATCACTAGGTATTATCAGGAAGGCCAAAGTTTTATATCTTAAAGGAACATGTGGTTATATCTAACTGCAATATTATGATATTTCCATATCTTATGGTATTGCCATGGGAAAACACAAATTTGTTTTCATGTGTTTCCTGAAAAACCAGTTGTCATATATTCCTTAAAGATAATTAGTCTTTTCTTTTTTTTTTTTTGGTAATTGGAAACATGAGGAGGAACATTGTAAAATACCCCAAAGTAAACAAACCCAGTTGGCAGAGTAAATTAGTTTTGATTTACATGCAATTTTATAAGCTTAGAGATTTTGGGTTGAAACTAAACTTTTTGAATCCTAAAAACAATTTTCGTACATTTTGTTTCTTATGTTTGCTTAATATTGTCTGTTGTTTTTTTATTGCTGTCATCAATTTCCCCAAACCTTTAAAAAGTTGCATTTTCATATCTCTTATGGTCATTAACTTCCTAAAAGAATTCACTTCTACTTGATAGAAGATATGTTGATGATCTATAAATTATGTTACAATAACTTCATTTTGTGACAAATGCAGTAGTGAATATCATTCTCCTTGAATTGGAAAACCATGGTTGCTATTATCCATTATGTGTTTCTGAACCTGAGGGTGACATTACATTATTATTAATTGGAACTGACTTCACAAATTCTTGAATCAACTATTTAGGAGAATAAGCTTAGAGGAAGAAAGGCTGGATAGGGTGTGGAAAAATTTTACCTTCCAAAGTTTGGGGGTTGTTGCTTTAGTATTGCATGAGTAGGAGAAAAAGAACTCTGGTTCTTCTCCTTGCTTGTTCATCAAATAATTATTTCCAAGCCAAGTTTCTTTCAATAATTTTATATTTTGGTTAGAGTTTACTTACTGTGCTTATCAGAAACAGAGACAGATTTATGTATCTGCCCCAAAGTTTTCAACTGAAGCCTAGCAACACTCCTTATTAAAGAATGTTTATGGTTAATCACTGAATGTAAGGCAGCAATTTGATTATTTTTTGCTGTTAGAAAGTATTGGTTTGAGGAGATTATGGTCCCTTTCAGAATACTGTGAATAAGACAGGCACTTTTTATGGATAAGTGTGCATTGACCACATTTACAGTTATATACAACTTTAATGTGTCTCTGTATCTCCTGAATTATATCCCAGTGGACTGCAAGGAAATCCAACCAGTCCATCCTAAAGGAAGTCAGTCCTGAGTGTTCATTGGAAGGACTGCTGCTGAAGCTGAAACTCCAATACTTTGGCCACCTCATGCAAAGAGTTGACTCATTTGAAAAGACCGTGATGCTGGGTGGGATTGGGGGCGGGAGGAGAAGGGGACGACAGAGGCTGAGATGGTCGGATGGCATCACCGACCCGATGGACATGGGTTTGGGTGAAATGATGGGAGTTGGCGATGGACAGGGAGGCCTGGTGTGCTGCGATTCATGGGGTTGCAAAGAGTTGGACACGGCTTAGTAACTGAACAGCAACAATTTAAATGAAAGCTAAAAAAATAAATAAATAAATACATGAAAGCTAGTGGATCTGTGTCATTTCTATTTTGCAGGACGGTGAGGTCATGTGGAATGACTTCTAGTCCAAGAAGCAGAAGCAGCATCTGGAGAAGTGCACAGGCAATATATCCATCAGCACCAAGAACTTGCAATTCAGCAATGGAATAAATCACAAGAGAAAGCAAATCACTAGGCTTAAAATTATTGAAATATTGCAAGACGAATGAAAATTCATCTACTTTTCAAATGAAGCATTCAAAATGTGAAAGAAAGGCCAGTGTTCCCTTCTCCCTGCCATAGGTTTTGCTTATGCCCCTCTTGCGGCAGTGTTTACAACCTCCTAATTGATCTCCTGTCCCTGAAAATTGGTGGTGTTTCATCATTTCTATATTGCCAAACTTTTTATCATAGCATCTTGCCCAGGAAGTGAACTGAAATTATCTTTTGAACAAATACATTAAGTTACTTGTAAAAGTTGAAAGTACTGGATAAAGTTAATTGAGTAAGTATTTTTGTTAAAACCTACTGTATGCCATTATTGAAGCTTGATACCAATAAGTTTATTTTAAAAAATTAAGCAATTAGACTCTGAACTCATTGAGATATAAATTTCTTATTTATATCTACATTCCCAGGTTCTCTTGACAGTTCCATATACATATGTAACAATAGGTGCACAAAGGAGTTATTCAATTAATACTCAATCTGATTAACTTTGAAGATTTTCTGATACATATACTACTGATAACAACAAATAAGAAAACAGTTGTTGAAATTTCTTATGGTCTGTGGCTGTGGCTTGTGGCTGTGGCTCAGATCATGAACAGGAGTTTAATAACATTAAATATCCTCAGAATGTCCAAAATTTCATTCATTGTGATGAAATTTAAGATGTATTATTGTATTTAATCTTCACAGTAAATCTATGAAATTTGCATTATTACCTATTGAGAGTGTCCCTTATATGGACACTTGTTATTGGATTTAGGCCCATCCAGATAATCTCCTGAAGAAAGTTACTTACATTCACAAAGACTCCTTCCAAATATGTTAATGTTCACAGGTTCTGAGGCTTAGGATATGGACATATCTTTTTGGGGTCAGCATTCAACTCACTACAGTGTTGTAACAGATTATCATAAATTCAGTGGTTTAAAAGAAGATAAATTTATGTTCTTACAGTTCTAGATATCTGAAGTCTGACCCTAATCTCACTGTGTTAAAACCAAGAAGTCAGCAGGGCTATGTTCCTTTCTGGATGGAGACTCTAGAAATGAAACTGTTTCCTTGTCACTTCCATCTTCTTGAAGTTGTCCCCATTTCTTGGATCGTGGTTGCCTTTCTCTATCTTTAAAAGCTAACAGCGTTGCATTTCTGCCATTCTTCTTCTGTTTTTATATCTCTCTAACCACAGTCAGGGAGATATTTTCACTTTTAAGAACTCATAATCAGATTGCACCCACCTGTGTAATACAGGATACTCTTTGCATCTCAAGGACCTTAACCACATTCACAAACTCTCTCTTGCCGCATAAGGTAACATATTCAGAGGTTTGAGATATTGGGACATAGGCATCTTTAGGGGGCCATTATTCTGCCTACTGGGGCTTACCTAGTAACTTAGCTGGTAAAGAATCCTCCTACAATGCAGGACACCCTGGTTCTATTTCTGGGTCAGGAAGACCCCCTGGAGAAGGGATAGACTACCCACTCCAGTATTCTTGGGCTTCCCCGGTGGCTCAGACAGTAAAGAATCCACCTGTAATGGGGAAGACCTGGGTTCGATTCCTGGGCTGGGAAGATCCCTGGAGGAGGGCATGGCAACCCACTCTAATATTCTTGGCTGGAGAATCCCCATGGACAGAGGAGCTTTGCAAGCTACAGTCCATCATATCGCAAAGAGTCAAACATGACTGAGTGACTAAGCATCCCACATTCTGCCTACTGCACAATGCCTGTGACCTGGTGTTGCTTCAGAAACTTGCTTGAAGACATTTGAAGATCAGTGATGCTACCACCGCTCACAGGAGCTGAAGATTTCTTATCAATAGAAGCCAGCCCCAAAGGTCTGGACATCTAGGCACCTGTCCTATTGAGGCTCCGGTCCCTGTTTTACTAGGTACCTCTTCTCACTGCTGTCTCTACTCTTAGTTCCAGGTAACCCCTGATGAAAACCGAACATTCTGAAGAGATTTGATGTTATTTAACTCCTGTTCATGATCTGAGCCAGTCAGCTCCCAGTCTTGTTTTTTGCTGACTGTATAAAGCTTCTACATCTTTGGCTGCAAAGAATATAATCAATCTGATTTTGGTATTGACCATTGGTGATGTCCATGTGTAGAGTCTTCTCTTGTGTTATTGGAAGAGGGTCTTTGCTATGACCAGTGCGTTCTCTTGGTAAAACTCTGCTAGCCTTTGCCCTGCTTCATTTTGTGTGCCAAGGCCAAATTTGCCTGTTACTCCAGGTATCTCTTGACGTCCTACTTTTGCATTCCAGTCCCCTATGATGAAAAGGACATCTTTTTTGGGTATTAGTTTTAGAAGGTCTTGTAGGTCTTCATAGAACTGTTCAACTTTAGCTTCTTCAGCATTACTGGTTGGGGTGTAGACTTGGATTACTGTGATATTGAATGGTTTGCCTTGGAAATGAACAGAGATCATTCTGTCATTTTTGAGATTGCCCCCAAGTATTGTGTTTCAGACTCTTGTTGACTATGATGACTACTCCATTTCTTCTAAGGGATTCTTGTCCACAGTAGTAGATATAATGGTAATCTGAGTTAAAGTCACCCATTCCAGTCCATTTTAGTTCACTGATTCCTAAAATGTTGATGTTCACTCTTGCCGTCTCTTGGTTGACCACTTCCAATTTACCTTGATTCATGGACCTAACATTCCAGGTTCCTGTGCAATATTGCTCTTTACAGCACTGGGCTTTCCTTCCATCACCAGCCACATCCACAGCCAGGTATTGTTTTTGCTTTGGCTTCAGCCCTCCATTCCTTCTGGAGCTTTTCTCCACTCCAGTAGCACATTGGGCACCTACTGACCTGGAGAGTTCGTCTTTCAGTGCCCTATCTTTTTGCCTTTCATGCTGTTTATGGTGTTCTTAAGGCAAGAATACTGACATGGTTTGCCATTGCCTTCTCCAGTGGACCACATTTTGCCAGAACTCTCCATCATGAACCTTCCATCTTTGGTGGCCCTACAGGGCATGGCTCATAGTTTCATTGAGTTAGACAAGGCTGTGATCCATGTGGTCAGTTTGATTAGTTTTCTGTGACTGTGGTTTTCATCCTGTCTTCCCTCTGATGGAGAAGGTTAAGAGGCTTATGGAATCTTCCTGATGGCAGAGACTGACTGAGGGGGAAACTGGGTCTTGTTCTGATGGGCGGGCCGTGCTCAGTAAATCTTTAATCCAATTTTCTGTCGATGGGTGGGGCTGTGTTCCCTCCCTGTTGTTGACCTGAGACCAAACTATGGTGGAGGTGATGAAGATAATGGTGACCTCCTTCAAAATGTTCCATGTAGGTACTGCCACACTCAGTGTCCCTGATTCAGCAGCAGGCCACTGTCACCCGTTCCTCTGCAGGAGACATGCAAATACTCAAAAGCAGGTCTGGCTCAGTCTCTGTGGGACTCTGGGTTCTTGGTGATAGACAGGGTCTCTCTGAGACTGAGTCTCTGGGAGTCCTAAAAGATGATGCTGTGAAAGTGCTGCACTCAATATTCCAGCAAATTTGGAAAACTCAGCAGTGGCCACAGGACTGGAAAAGGTCAGTTTTCATTCCAATCCCAAAGAAAGGCAATGCCAAATAATGTTCTGAGTATTGCACAATTGTACTTATGTCACTCGCTAGTAAAGTAATGCTCAAAATTCTCCAAGCCAGGCTTCAAGAGTACATGAACTGAGAACCTCCAGATATTCAAGCTGCATTTAGAAAAGGCAGAAGAACCAGAGATCAAATTGCCAACATCTGTTGGATCATCGAAAAAGCAAGAGAGTTCCAGAAAAACATCTATTTCTGCTTTATTGATTACACCAAAGCCTTTGACTGTGTGGATCACAACAAACTGTGGAAATTCTTAAAGAGATGGGAATACCAGACCACCTGACTTGCCTCCTGAGAAATCTATATGTAGGTCAAGAAGCAACAGTTAGAACTGGACATGGAACAACAGACTGGTTCCAAATTGGGAAAGGGGTACATCAAGGCTGTATATTGTTACCCTGCTTATTTAACTTCTATGCAGAGTACATCATGAGAAATGCTGGACTGGATGAGGCACAAGCTGGAATCAAGACTTCTGGGAGAAATAACAATAACCTAGATATGCAGATGATACCACTCTTATGGCAGAAAGCAAAGAGAAACTAAACAGTCTCTTGATGAAATTGAAAGAGGAGATTAAAAAGGTTGGCTTAAAACTCAGCATTCAGAAAACTAAGATCATGGCATCTGGTCCCATCCCTCCATGGCAAATAGATGGGGAAACAATGGAAACAGTGAGAGACTTTATGTTTTTGGGTTCCAAAATCACTGCACATGGTGACTGCAGCCATGAAATTAAAAGACACTTGCTCCTTGGAAGTAAAGCTATGACCAACCTAGACAACATATTAAAAAGCAGAGACATTACTTTGCCAACAAATGTCCATTTAGTCAAAGCTATGGTTTTTCCAGTAGTCATGTATGGATGTGAGAGTTGGACTGTGAGGAAAACTTAGTGCCAAAGAATTGATGCTTTTGAAGTGTGGTGTTGGAGAAGGCTCTTGAGAGTCCTTTGGACTGCAAGGAGAACAAACCAGTTAATTGTAAGGAAATCAGTCCTGAATGTTCATTGGAAGGACTGATGCTAAAGTTGACACTCCAATACTTTGGCCATCTGCTGGGAAGAACTGACTCATTGGAAAAGACCCTGATGCTGGGCGAGACTGAAGGCAGTTGGGGAAAGGCATGGCAGAGGATGGGATGGTTGGATGGCATCGCCGACTCGATGGACATGAGTTGGAGCAAGCTCTGTGAGTTGGTGATGGGCAGGGAAACCTGGCATTCTGCAGTCCATGGGATTGCAAAGAGTAGGACACGACTGAGTGACTGAACTGAACTGAAATGAAACTTCCCTTCAGACAAGACCATAGGCATTCTTTAAGGTGCCATGATGGTAGCGAAAGTCTTCCACAGGACTATCACCCACAACAAATTGGCTCTGTACCACTGGATTTACGGGGCTTCCCTGGGGGTGCTAGTGGTCAAGAACCTGCCTGCCTATGTAGGAGACTTTAAAGACACAGGTTCGATCTCTGGATCTGGAAGATCCCCTGGAGGAGTGCATGGCAACCACTCCAGTATTCTTTCCAGGAGAATCCTATGGACAGAAGAGCCTGGTGGGCTATGGCCCATAAGGTCACAAAGAGTTGGACATGATGGAAGTGACTTAGCATAGCACAGCACAGCACTGCTCTTCTAGTTCTTTAACAGAAGCTTTTAACTATGAGTCATGATGGCTGGATTGAGACAAGATTCTTGGTGTCCCCTGACTCATATACCCTAAACCACCACCATTCCCTCTTCAGTTGTGGTTTATTGTCAGGGCAGAACAACAGGTCCTATTTCTTTTTTTTTCTTCATAGAAGTAATATTTCCTGATGAGGGTCTTTGGTTAAGTTCATCCTGTTCTAATAAAGAGGTTTTTAAAACTGAACTTATTTTAGGTTGTATAAAACCAATTTCTTTTCAAAATTATATTTTAATAATTTATCCAGAATTTGTTTCTATTGAAACCAATGAAATTTAGACAGCTGAATGACACAGAAACTTTTTCTTCTGTTCAATATACTAGAGTTTATTGTGGAGAAAGGCTTAGTCTTTCAATCTGATCTTAATTCTCTCAGACACTTCCATTTTGCCTCCATATGTTGAAATATTTTAATTATAACATTGCTGTTTTCCATCAAGTTGCATGACTTAATATGTCATTTCTTTTTGATGTCTAGTTATTATCTGGCCTAAGTAGGCCACAAAAAAAAAAGAGAAAAGATAGATTTAGCTTAAAGAATGCCAATAAAATAGATTGGCTACAGCTATCCATAAAAGAGACATCACGTTCTATTAAAATGACCTTCCACAATTTGATTAGCTTTCTGGGTATCAGTTTCTACATTTTTTTTTACTGTGACAAGTAAGGGAAATGAAGTAAAAATATTATATGTGAAAACATGCCTCTCATTTACTCATACTAGGTGCTTGGTAGGTGCCTCATTGGTGACATAATAAATTTTGGTAAAATTTTATTTTATATGATTGTTTATAATTTTCAATAGCAAATTTGAAAAAAAAAAGCATTTTGAAAGAGATCAAAATCTTACAGGAAAAGATGATCTCTTTCAGAATGTTTACTGTATGTAGTTGGAATGTTATGAAGGTAAGTATTAATACAAATGCCACAGTATTCTAAGATCAAAGTCTTAAATTGGATTCCTAAAGGCTGAGTACATAAAAAATGACTTCTCTATTCTTAAAAAACTTTTCTGTTTTAGACCAAAAGAACTATGAGCCATTGGACTGCCCAGTGAAACAAAAGAGTTCAGGGCTTACTTTATTACATTATTGCTTCTCTTAATCCATAGAGAACATCTCTTGCAATGACCTCGAAGCTGCCCTTGGCAGAGCCAAACATGTGATGCAGATCTTAAACAGTTATAATTATTAATTCCAGATTTTTGCTTTGAGGCTTGTATCACTCAGAGTCAAACACAAAAATAGAAAACCTTCTAAGAGTTTAAATCAGAGGGGATTCAGTTACATAAGTGATAAGATGACTGAAAAGCCAAATAGAGTATAGAAAGACAATCCAGAGGTTAGCAATGGCAGAAAACTAGTAAAAGCCCTGGCTGAAGAGTCAAAGGGAGCACGTGTTATGAAATTCTAGGGGCTGAAGTCACTAAAGTTAGCTAGAAACACATCATGTCTGTCTGGTGTGAACTAGAGAAATAGACATATCCATGGGTAGAGACAACCATCCAAAGCAGAGAAATAGGGTAAGAGGGAGAACATTGTGGGAAGCAGGGAGAAGAAGTTGGAGGGAGAGGAAGAGAGAAGAAAGACAAAGCAAAAGAGAGATCACTCAGGCAGAGAAAGAGAAAATTACCTTGGCTTCTTTTTCCTGTCCTTCAGTCTCCCACAAGAGTTTTGCATTGACTGAACCCGATCAAATGTTAGCCGAGTAAAGGAATTCTACAGGAATCAGCCATGGTGAAAAAGAACAGGGGAGGCCTGAAAAAAATGTATCTGAATGTTAATAGACCCAGAACTGGCTCCCAGCCCAGAGAAGCTTTATCAATTCTCAGAATGGAGCTAGTTCTTACAAAGCATTCACTAGAGTGGAAAAGGAAGCAAAAAATATCATGGGTATTGCTGAAAGTTTAATAAGCATTATACTTTCTCCAACTCTCTGTATCAACTGTATTGTTAAATTCTGTTGATATTATTTTATTCTCCATGGTCATCTTTCTAAATCTTTTTCATGAATTATTGCAGCAGCTTCCTAAGTAGACTCTTTATTTTATACTGTGAAAAATTTGATGGAACTCATCAGTCAAAAATTTTTTATCAAATTACAAATCAAATTATGTCACTTTTCAGTTCTGTTCAGTCACTCAGTGGTGTCTGACTCTGAGACCCCATGGACTGCAGCAAGCCAGGCCTCCCTGTCCATCACCAACTCCCAGAGCTTGCTCAAACTCATGTCCATTGAGTCAGTGATGCCATCCAACCATCTCATCCTCTGTCATCCCCTTCTCCTCCTGCCTTCAATATTTCCCAGCATCAGGGTCTTTTCCAATGAGTCAGTTCTTCTCATCAGATGGCCAAAGTATTGGAGCTTCAGCTTAAGCAATGAATATTCAGAACTGATTTCCTTTAGGGCTGACTGGTTTGATCTCCTTGCAGCCCAAGGGACTCTCGAGTGTCTTCTCCAACACCACAGTTCAAAATCATCCATTCTTTGGCACTCAGCTTTCTTTATGGTCCAACTCTCACATCCATACAAAACCATAGCTTTGACTAGATGGACCTTTGTTGAAAAAGTAATGTCTCTGCTTTTTAATATGCTGTCTAGATTGGTCATAACTTTCCTTCCAAGGAGTAAGCGTCTTTTAATTTCATGGCTGCAGTCACCATCTGAAGTGATTTTGGAGCCCAAGAAAATAAAGTGTCATTATTTCCATTTTTCCCCCATCTATTTGCCATGAAGTGATGGGACCAGATGCCATGAACTTCAATTTTTGAACATTCAGTTTTAAGCCAGCTTTTTCACTCTTTTTGTCACTTTTCACTCATCCTTTGCCTTGTAATGCCTTCTTATTGCTCCTGGAATAAAGATCCATATCTGTAAGTTGACCTATAAGACCCTGTATAGCCTGGCCTCTGTCTGCCTGTTCACTTTCAATGGCTCTCCTTTTCATATTTTGTTTCAATTATTCTGGAACTTTTATAGTTTAAGAAAAATATACCATTCTACTTTTCATTTGATGATTATCACATATGATATTCCCTCTACTTGAAATTCTACTTTCCCAGTTAACTTTAACTTTTGTGTTTCTGTGTGATCAGCATTTTCTGACTGCTGGTTATATATTTTTAAAGCATCTGTACCTTTCATCATAGTTAGTTACTATATATTATACTTTAATTACACGTTTGAAATGGAGGTAGTGTTTCACGATGCCTTTTCCATGCAAGAGAGGTTCTAGGAAATTTCTCTTTCACAACAGTGTTCTTCCCTGGATTTCCTTCCTGTGAAAACCTCTGTCAAAGTTCTTCTCACTGAATTCATTTTGAGAAGTTCCAACTGTCTTCTGCCAGATTCCGACTCACACAAAACTTTTCTGGTTTTTCAGGGCAGTAAAGCAATTTCTTTTTTGATATGGGCACTAAGTTCTACAGTATGAATCAAGGGAACAGAATAAAAAGTTTAGATCTATATAGTCATGTGTATACAGTACACTGATTTTTGACAAAGTGCCTAAGCAATTGAATGGGGAAAGGACAATCTTTTCAATAAAATGTGCTGAAATGTGAAACATCTTATGCAAAAAAATAAAGAGAAAAAATCAAAGTAGACCTTTGTCTCTTATCTCAGATTAGATGCAAAGATTCACTTGAAATAGATTATGCATCTAAATGCAAAAGTTAAAAACTATAAGGCTTCTAGAGGAAAACAGGCATAATCATAATCGCCTTGGGTTGGACAAAGATTTCTGAAACATGACACAAAATACATAAGCTATAAAAAAAGTTAAGAAAGTGGGATTTTTCAAAGTTAAAACTACTTTCTCTTCAAAATACACTCTCAATTTCCCAAGAAATGAAAATGCATACCTAAACTGAGAGAAAATATTTGAAAAACTAATATCTTAAACTACTTATATCTGGAAGATGTAACTTTCAACTCAATCATAAGTAGACATACAGCCCAATTGAAAAATGGACTAAAGATATGAATAGACACTCCTCCTATGGATATATATATGTATATATATATATATATGAATACAAATAATCACATAAAATACAATCAACATAATCATCAGGGAAATACAAATTAATTCCAGAATAAGAGTCTATTATACTCACAATAAAATTGCCAAAATTAAAAAGATTGACCAATACTAAGTTTTGGAAAATATGTAGAACAACTTGAATTCTTATATACTACAGATGAGGATATTAAATGGTGCTATCACTTCAGAAATAGTTGACAATTTCATAAAATATTTCATATACGTTTATCATACTACTCAAACATAGTTCTAGGTATTTGCCCAAGATAATTCAAAGCATATGTTCATAAAAGTCCTGCACTCAAATGCTTATGACAGCTTTATTTTGTAATACCCCAAATATGGAAATAGATTTTTCTTTTCATTTATTTTTAATTGAAGGTAATTGCTTTGTAATATTGTGTTGGTTTCTACCAAATGGAAACAACTGAAATGTCCATCAAAAGATGAATGACTACAAAGTTGCAGCTTATTGTATAATAGAATAATATTCAGCAATAAAATAGAATCAACCAGTAATATGTGTGACAACATGCCTGAATCACAAAGTAAATGCACTTAAAGGAGACCAAAAAGGTACAATATACTATAAAATATAAAATTCTATAAACTGCAAACCAATTTATAGTAGCAGAAAACAGATCAGTGATAAAACACTAAATGTGGTTAGAGAAACTTGTGAAGAAGGAGGAAGGGCTTTAAAAAAGAACATGGAAATTTTGGGAGGTGATAGATATATCCATTAAACTGATTATGATGACGGTTTCATTTGTGTACTTATTTTTCCAAATCAATCAAATTTTACACTTTAAATTTGTACAGTTTATTGTATGTTGATTGAATCTCAATAAAGCCATTAAATAATTAAAGTATATTCCAATTCAGTGTTTCACTCTTTAAAAGTTCATTTTCTACCATTATATAAAAATATGCTTTTTTTCCTCTTAAATCTTTGCTTTGTAATCCATTAGATGAATATATCATACTTTATATAAATAGTTTCCATTGATATACACTGGAATCTTTTCTAGTCTTTTGGTAAGAATAACACTCTAGCCATTAAAAAACTTATGGATAAATTATTTAGCATGTGCACAAGAACATGTGCATATGTGTTCTCAGTCACTCAGTCGTGTCTGACTCTTTGTGACTCCATGGACTGTAGCCCGCTAGGTTCCTCTGTCCATGAGACTTTCCAGGCAAGAATACTGGAGTGGTTTTCCATGCCTTCTCCAGGGGATCTTCCTGACTCAGGATCGAACCTACATCTGTTGGATCTGCTGCAGTGGCAGGTAGATTCCCAACCTCTGTGCTACCTGGGAAGTCCTGCATAAAAGAATACCATAGGACATAAATTCACAGAAGTGGATTTATGAGATATATGTGTGTGTGTGTCTGTGTGTGTGTGTGTGTGTGTGTGTGTGCATAAAATTGTTATTCTTCCAACTGACCTCAGGAAGATTTGGACTGATTTATTCTCCCATAGTTTTTAAATTTTCCTATTAGTCTCATTATACCTCAATTTCTCTGTTTCCTGAAGCCCTCCCCACACTTTTGAAAATATGTCCCTTTCATCAATTTGTCCTCTTAATTCTGTGAATAAAATATCTCAGAAACTCCACTGGCCTTGCTTTAGTTAAGCCTTTACTAAGATGCTCAGCTCTGACTCTTAGAATAGAATCTTAACTGGTCATTCTGGAACCTCTTTGTTCCTGTTTTTCCATCTTTCACAGTCACCACCCTCTCAAATCATAGAATAGTCACATCACTGCTCTGATTAATTCATGGGCTTCCTCACTAACCATAGAACCTGTCTATAAACATGTACAACTTTATACAATCTAGAGCCAGCTAGATTTTCACATTTCTTCCTCCTGACAAGATCTCCACTACCCACACATTTTCCTCTCAACCTGCACTGAAATTGTGCCTGCCAAATATATCACTATGTCACACACTTCTATGTTTGAACATGTATTTCTCTCCAAGAGGATGCCTCCTCCACTCCTTTCTCTGACTAGGAAATTCCTACTGCTCAATTAAGAGCCAAATAATTGTGGCTTAAGTGATACCCAGTTAGTCTTCTTGTTATTTCCCTTCACACTGTTCCTTTAAATAATATCACACACACACACACACACACACACACACACTCACAAGAGGAATGCATCAACTCTGAAAAAGGAAGTCTTGGAGGCAACCCTATTCACTGAAAGATTCATAATGCTGAATTGAGAAATCACGATTTTTGATCAATAAAACCTTTGTTCACTGCATTAGCAGAACCTCCACACCCTTCCCAAACAGAACTATCAAAAAACCAGCGGGTGAAATGTAGCGAGAGGACAGACAGTGGCAACAAGAATCTTCCCAGCTGACATACACACTGGGGGTTGTGACTTTGTACTTACTAAGTTTTATTTAAAGTGCTGGAAAACAGAGAATTAAGAGATTAAATTTACATCTGTTTAGACTGCAAGGAGATCCAACCAGTCCATTCTAAAGGAGATCAGTCCTGGGTGTTCATTGGAAGGACTGATGTTGAAGCTGAAACTCTAATACTTTGGCCACCTGATGCAAAGAGCTGACCCATTTGAAAAAGCCCTGATGCTGGGAAAGATTGAGGGCAGGAGGAGAAGGGGATGGCAGAGGATGAGATGGTTGGGTGGCATCACTGACTCGATGGACATGGATTTGGGTGGACTCTGGGAGATGGTGATAGACAGGGAGGCCTGGCGTGCTGCAGTTCACCATGTCGCAGAGAGTCGGACATGACTGAGCGACTGAATTGAACTGAACTGAGCTTGCAATCTGTGTATGCTTAATAGACTCTGAAAATTGGGCTTTTTGTACACCTATAATTCTGGGAAGTTATCATCACCATTTGAGAGCAGAATAAGGAAAGCACTATTTGGGGAAAATACAGGGCCTTAATAGGTTTCTGTTATTTCATCAGTAAGAAGGAAAAAATTAACAGTGTTCTTATTAAGGGAAAAAATACTATATAACAAAGTAAACAAAAATTATAATTGATATTCAGAAGTAAAAGGTACCACTCAGATTTATTTAGTATAGGTATCAGAATACATTTCAGAAAGTTACTTTATATAGTTTTATCAGGATGGAATAAGGCACAAATATTTTAAAAGGAAAAAAGCATCTCAAGATAAGCAGAAAACAAATTAAGCTCCCTCAAAGAACGGAAAACTCTATAGTAGATTTAAAACCCATGTTGTTGGCAGTAAAAAGGAAAACTGACCCAGCAAAATAACAAAAACATGAAAACCCAGTATATATAAGACAACAACAACAAACTGAGATGGAAAAACCAGAGATTAACAAAACAAAATAGTCCAAAGAAAATTTGATGCATTTGAAAAATATTTGTCCTTTCAAACAAGGAGAGTTTAAGTGCCAAAACTAATTAAGAGGATCATAGCTAGAGAAATTCTAGCAAACAGTTGAATTGAAAAAATACAAGGCAAAAATATGACAAAATTTTGAGAGAGAAGAACTGAGACCCTTCTTTCCCAATTTTACATCCAGTTACATGTTTGTTCATATGCAATAAAACAACTTTATTTATCAGGTAATCCATAATAAAAAATAAAATATGCATTCTAACTTGATTATCACTCACATTATTCTAAACATTTTGACAGACACAATTTTTTTAAAAAGGTATTTTACCCTTAAGAGTTATCATTAACAGAAAGAAATGAGAAGGTATTATTTTTGAATATATTTTGTCTATAAAGCCATTAAGCTAAATGGCATTAACAAAACTTCTTAGAATTAAAAAAAATTCTATAAAGTGGGCAACTCAAAAATATTTAAAATTTTAGTTTCCTATAAAGAGAAAAGCAGAGAAAAGGAAAGATATTCCCACTTGAATGCAGAGTTCTAAAGAATAGCAAGGAGAGATAAGAAAGCCTTCTTCAGTGATCAATGCAAAGAAATAGAGGAAGACAACAGAATGGGAAAGATAGAGATCTCTTCAAGAAAATTAGAGATACCAAGGGAATATTTCATGCAAAGATGGGTTTGATAAAGGAAAGAAATGGTATGGACCTAACAGAAGCAGAAGATATTAAGAAGAGGTGGCAAGAATACACAGAAGAACTATACAAAAAAGATCTTCATGACCCAGATAATCATGATGGTGTCATCACTCACCTAGAGCCAGACATCCTGGAATGTGAAGTCAGGTGGGCCTTAGAAAGCATCACTACGAACAAAGCTAGTGGATGTGATGGAATTCCAGTTAAGCTATGTTAGATCCTGAAAGATGATACTGTGAAAGTGCTGCACTCAATATGCCAGCAAATTTGGAAAACCCAGCAGTGTCCACAGGACTAGAAAAGGTCAATTTTTATTCTAATTCCAAAGAAAGGCAATGCCAAAGAATGCTCAAACCACCACACAATTGCACTCATCTCACATGATAGTAAAGTAATGCTCAAAATTCTCCAAGCCAGGCTTCAGTAATATGTGAACCATGAAATTCCAGATGTTCAAGCTGGCTTTAGAAAAGGCAGAGGAACCAGAGATCAAATTGCCAACATTCACTGAATCATCGAAAAAGCAAGAGAGTTCCAGAAAAACATCTCTTTCTTCTTTATTGGCCATGTCAAAGCCTTTGACTGTGTGGATCACAATAAACTGTGGAAAATTCTGAAAGAGCTGGGAATACCAGACCACCTGACCTGCCTCTTGAGAAACCTATATGCAGGTCAGGAAGCAACAGTTAGAACTGGACATGAAACAACAGACTGGTTCCAAATAGGAAAAGGAGTACGTCAAGGCTGTATATTGTCACCCTGCTTATTTAACTTCTATGCAGAGTACATCATGAGAAACGCTGGGCTGGATGAAGCACAAGCTGAAATCAAGATTGCTGGGAGAAATATCATTAACCTCAGATATGCATATGACACCACCCTTATGGCAGAAAGTGAAGAGGAACTAAAAAGCCCCTTGGTGAAAGTGAAAGAGAAGAGTGAAAAAGTTGGCTTAAAGCTCAACAGTCAGAAAACTATCATGGCATCTGCCCCCATCAATTCATGGGAAACAGATGGGGAAACAGTGGAAGCAGTGTCAGACTTTATTTTGGGGGGCTCCAAAATCACAGCAGGTGGTGACTGCAGCCAGGAAATTAAAAGATGCTTACTCCTTGGAAGGAAAGTTATGACCAACCTAGACAGCATATTAAAAAACAGAGACATTACTTTGCCAACAAAAGTACATCTAGTCAAGACTATGGTTTTTCCAGTGGTCATGCATGGATGTGAGTTGGACTGTGAAGAAAGCTGAGTGCCAAAAAATTGATGCTTTTGAACTGTGGTGTTAAAGAAGACTCTTGAGAGTTCCTTGGGCTGCAAGGAGGTCCAACCCATCCATCCTAAAGGAGATCAGTCCTGGGTGTTCATTGGAAGGACTGATGCTGAGGCTGAAACTCCAATACTTTGGCCACCTCCTGCAAAGAGTTAACTCATTGGAAAAACCCTGAAGCTGGGAGGGATTGGGCCCAGGAGGAGAAGGGGATGACAGAGGATGAGATGGCTGGATGGCATCACCGACTCAATGGGAGTTGGTGATGGACAGGGAGGCCTGGAGTGCTGCGATTCATGGGGTCGCAAAGAGTCAGACACGACTGAGCAACTGAACTGAACTGATATATCTTGTCTACTGAATTTATGCACCAAATTTTCTATATCATAATGAAAAGCAAAAGGTAGGGATTATTCTGTAAAAATGGAATCTGTATAAAATGAGAGAAAGAAGAAAAAAGAGAGAGAAAGAAAGAAAAAGAAAGAAGAAGGAGGGAGGAAGGAAGAGAGGAAGGAAGGAAAGATTATCACCTTTTTGCTAGCAGATATATGAAATGGAGAGACACAGTTTGTTTCTAAATCATACAACTGTCAAATAGTTCAAAGATGTCAGAGTAAGAATGTAAAAGCTTTGAGTGAAAAAACCCAAACATGGTATAGTAAACCAAGAAATAGATAATTTAGAAATGTTTTCAGGAAGAGGAACAACTCCCTAAACACTAAAGCAATAGAAAAAGTCTGAGTAGCAGATTTGCCTAAAAATGAAAATTTTTACATATATATAAAATTACATATTCTGAATAGATTAAAAACCTTAATAAATTGATAGGGGGAATGTTAGCACTCTACCAATTAAACTAGAGAACACAGAGGAAATATTTATAGGAGAAAAGCAAATGGTCAACTGAGGTATAAAAGAAAATGTTCTACGTGTCTAGTTGCTATAAATTTTAGTCTCAAAATATCCTCTTGTGTATATACACTGGTGTAATCATCCCTTAAGATTATTTGACAACATATTAAGGTCTTTAAAATTTCATACCCTATGATCCGTTCATGCAAGCTTTAAGAGAATTTCCCAGGGAAATAACTCAGAATTGACCCAAGCAGTTTGCCAGCGGGAGTCTCCAGAAGCTCAGAAGTCAAAGAGAATGAGATTAGCATACTCACTTCCCCAACTCTCCCCTTGCACCACCAGCTAGCTAATTTCATCTCATTAAGGCCAAAATTTTCATTGAGCTGACTTCGTCTGATTCTGGTCACAGTACCCCCTATGCTTGCTGAGTACAGTCTCAAGGCTCCTTAGTCTAAGGCTCCCTGTATTTGCTCTTTGGCATCCCTTAACTCTGCCTCTACCTTTGTAAATATCGTCTTCATCAAGCTTTCCCCAATAATACTGCTTGAACATGCCATTTCCCTCTGGTCTCTTGCCTGGTACACTGAAGAGATACCTCATATATTCCATCTCTTAAAAATCAGATCTTGCAAGAAGGGATACTTCTTTCCCCAGGATAGCTACTGTGTGCGCTCAGGCACCCAGTCGTGTCTGACTCTTTGCGATGGTGTGGGCTGTAGCCCACCAGGCTCCTCTGCCATGGGATTCTCCAGGCAAGAAACACTGGGCTGGACTGCCATTTCCTCCTCCAGAGGGTCTTCCTGACCCAGGGAGCAAATCCACATCTGTTGCATCTCCTGCATTGGCAGGTGCTCTTTACCACTGTGCCACCTAATTAGTGAGTTTCTAGTTCTCTCATATTTTTATTATTTAAAAAAAATTATTGGAGATAGTTGATTTATAATGTTGTGTTAGTTTCAGGTGTAGAGAAGAGTGAATCAATTGTGTGTGTGTGTGTGTGTCCTCACTCTTTTATTTTTGATTCTTTTCCTATACAGGCCATTACAGAATATTGAATAGAATTCCCTGTGCTACACAGCAGGTTCTTATTAGTTATCTATTTTACATATAGTAAAGTGAATAGGCGGGAGGGGGGACTGAGATGGGGAACACATGTAAACCCATGGCTGAGTCATGTCAATGTATGGCAATACATTTAAGAGAATTTCCCATGGAAATAAAATAAAATACACTACACTACAATAAAATACAATAAAACAAAATACAATAAAATAAAATACAATACACTACAGTAAAAAAAAAAATAAAGTGAATATGTCCATCCTAATCACCCACTTAATTCCTACCCCCCCTCCCCTGGTAAATATAAGTTTGTTTTCTATGTCTGTGACTCTGTTTTATAAATAAGTTCACTTGTACCCCTCTTTTTTAGATTCCACATATAAGTGATACAATATGATACTTGTCTTTCTGTGTCTAACTTCATTCAGTATGACAGTTTCTAGGTCCATTCATGTTACTGCTAATGTGCAATATTTTGTTCTTTTTTATGGCCAATAGTCCATTGTATATATTTACCACCACTTTTTATCCATTCCTCTGTTGATGGACATTTGGCTTGCTTACATGTCCTGGCTATTGTAATTAGTGCTGCAATGAACATGGGGCTGTACTTACTTCTTTTTTTTGTTGTTGTATCATTACTATATAGCCCACTGTAGGCAAAAGAGTGAGGGGCTCTCATACATTTTTTCCAAACTTTATGCCAACTTGAGGAGACATACTATATCTTTTTAATATACTGTATATAAATCCAAAGCAGATGTACAGTCCTGAGGTAGAACCACAGGATGGAACTATAGATGAATTGATCCCTCAGTGTTTACTACATTGAAGAGGATAAATGAACTCATGTTTTTGGTGACATCTCTACTTCTGTCAGTTTTGTTGAATATTCATAGATTTTATTCGTATGCTCCATAGTGTGTTGTATGCTTTCATTTTAAGTTAACTAGTTCAGTTCAGTCACTCAGTCATGTCTGACTCTTTGCGACCCCTTGAACTATAGCATGCCAGGCCTCCCTGTCCATCACCAACTCCCAGAGAACACACAAACCCATATCCACTGTGTCAATGATGCCATCCAACCATCTCATCCTCTGCCATCCCCTTCTCCTCCTGCCCTCAATCCTTCCCAGCATCAGGGTCTTTTCAAATGAGTCAGCTCTTCACATAGGTGGCCAAAGTACTGGAATTTCAGCTTCAGCATCAGTTCTTCCAATGAATATCCAGGACTGATCTCCTTTAGGATGGACTGGTTGGATCTCCTTGCAGTCCAAGGGACTCTCAAGAGTCTTCTCCAACACCACAGTTCAAAAGCACCAATTCTTCTGCTCTCAGCTTTCTTCACAGTCCAACTCTCACATCCACACTTGACCACTGTAAAAACCATAGCCTTGACTACACAGACCTTTGTTAACAAAGTAGTGTCTCTGAATTTTAATATGCTGTCTAGGTTGGCTGTAACTTTCCTTCCAAGGAGCAAGCATCTTTTAACTTCAAGGCTGCTATCACCATCCATAGTGATTTTGGAGCCCAGAAAAATAAAGTCAGCCACTGTTTCACTGTTTCCTCATCTATTTGCCATGAAGTGATGTCAGAGGACATGGGTGCTAAAAACATTATAGCTTAACGTGGGTCATACTATGTTAAACAAGTAGCATATACTTAAAAATTCATTGAACTGTATGCTTATGATTTTTGCATTTAATTCATCTTAGCATATGATTTTTACCTCAAGTTAAAAAGTTTTTGCTTTGTAAGTAATATCTTTATGAACTTTTTAAATAAGGTTTTTTTCTGAAGACACTGTCTTATATAATGTTACGTACACATTTATTTCTTCACTAAATCTTCATAAAATTCATGAAAAAGTCAAAGGAGTTACAAAGTTGCCCAAAGAATTAGATAAGAAGCTTCAACAGTGGGCTTTCCCAGGGGTTCAGTTATAAAGAATTTGCCTGCCAATTCCTGAGATGCAGGAATGCGAGTTGCATCACTGGGTTGGGAAGATCCCCTGGAGGAGGAAATGTCAACCAACTTCAGTATTCTTCACTGAAAAATCTAATGGCTAGAGGAGCCTGACAGGCCAGTCCATGGGGTTGGAAAGAATCAGACATGACTGGTGACTGGGCATGCACAATAATAAATAGGACCAGGCTTCAAATCCCTTTTATTATTATTATATTAGATTGAATTCCCTGGAAACAGACTCCAAGATAAAGATTAGGGAAGTACTCTTGGAACCCACATCCATAAGGGTGTATGAGAAGCAGGAATAGGGAATTCAGTTCAGTTCAGTTGCTCAGTTATGTCCAACTCTTTGTGACCCCATGGACTGCAGCACGCCAGGCTTCCCTGTCCATCACCAACTCCTGGAACTTACTCAAACTCATGCCCGTGGAATCAGTGATGCCATCCAGCCATCTCATCCTCTCTCTTCCCCTTCTCCTCCTGCCTTCAATCTTTCCCAGCATCAGGGTCTTTCTAATGAGTCAGTTCTTCTCATCAGATGGCCAAATATTGGAGTTTCAGCCTCAGCATCAGTTCTTCCAATGAATGTTCAAGACTGATTTCCTTTAAGATTGACTGACTGGATCTCTGCAGACCAGGGGACCCTCAGGAGTCTTCTCCAACACCACAGTTCAAAATCATCAATTCTTCAGCACTCAGCTTTCCTTATAGTCCAACTCTCACATCCATACATGACTACTGGAAAAGTCATAGCTTTGACTAAATGGACCTTTGTCAGCAAAGTAATGCCTCTGCTTTTTAATATGCTGTCTAGGTTGGTTATAGCTTTTCTTCCAAGGAGCAAGCACCTTTTAATTTCATGGCTGTAGTCACCATCTCCAAGTGATTTTGAAGCTCACTGTTTCCACTGTTTCCCCATCTATTTGCCATGAAGTAATGGGACTGGATGCCATGATCTTAGTTTTTTGAATATTAAGTTTTAAGCCAGCTTTTCACTCTCTTCTGTCACTTTCATCAAGAGGTTCTTTAGTTCCTCTTTGCTTTCTGCCATAAGGATGGTGTCATCTGTATATGTGAGGTTATTGATATTTCTCCGTGCAATATTGATTCTGGCTTGTGCTTCATCCAGAATGGCTTTTCACTGATGTACTTTGCATATAAGTTAAATAAGCAGGGTGACAATATATTCCCATACTCCTTTACCAATTTGGAAGCAGTTCTTTGTTCCATGTCCTGTTCTAACTGTTGCTTCTTGACCTGCATACAGATTTCTCAAAAGGCAGATAAAGTGGTCTGGTATTCCCATCTCTTGAAGAATTTTCCACAGTTTGTTGTTATTCACACAGTCAAAGGCTTTGGTATAGTCAATAAACCAGAAGTAGAAGTTTTTCTGGAACTCTCTTCCTTTTCTATAATTCAATGGATGTTGCAATTTGATCTCTGGTTCCTCTGCCTTTTCTAACCCAGCTCGAATATCCAAAAGTTCACAGTTCATGTACTGTTGAAGCCTGACTTGGAGAATTTTGAGCATTACTTTGCTAGCATGTGAGATGAGTGCAATTGTGAGGTAGTTTGAACATTCTTTGGCATTGCCCTTTTTAGGGATTGGAATGAGAACTGACCTTTTCCTATTCCAGTGAGTTTCCAAATTTGCTGGCATATTGAGTACAACCCTTTAACAGCAACATCTTTTAGGATTTGAAATAGCTCAACTGGAATTCCACCACCTCCATTAGCTTTGTTATCAGTGAACTAAAATTAACTGGAATGGGTGTATTTAACTCAGATGAGCATTATATCTACTACTGTGGGCAAGAATCCCTTAGAAGAAATGGAGTAGCACTAATAGTTAACAAAAGCACCCAAAATGCAGTACTTGGATGCAATCTCAAAAATGCCAGAATGATCTCTGTTTGTTTCCAAGGCACACCAGTCAATATCACAGTAATCCAAGTCTATACCCCAACCAGTAATGCTGAAGAAGCTGAAATTGAGTGGTTCCATGAAGACCTACAAGACCTTCTAGAATTAACACCCAAAAAAGATGTCCTTTTTTATCATAGGGGACTA
Source organism: Hydropotes inermis (assembly GCA_020226075.1). Taxonomy (NCBI): domain Eukaryota; kingdom Metazoa; phylum Chordata; class Mammalia; order Artiodactyla; family Cervidae; genus Hydropotes; species Hydropotes inermis. The sequence goes on along the minus strand of CM035274.1, from coordinate 5,773,103 downwards.
GAAAGCAAAAGTAAGAAGTCAAGTCCAGTTACTTACCTCGAGTAACAGGCAAGTTTGGCCTTGGAATACAAAATGAAGCAGGGCAAAAGCTAACAGAGTTTTGCCAAGAGAATGCACTGGTTATTGCAAACACCCTCTTCCAACAACATAAGAGAAGACTCTACACATGGACATCACCAGATGGCCAACACCAAAATCAGATTGGTTATATTCTTTGCAGCCAAAGTTGGAGAAGCTCTATACAGTCAGAAAAAACAAGACCAGGAGCTGACTGTGGCTCAGATCATGAACTCCTAATTGCCAAAATCAGACTTAAATAATTTAAGAAAGTAGGGAAATCCACCAGACCATTTAGGGAAGACCTAAATCAAATCCTTTATGATTATACAGTGGAAGTGACTAATAGATTCCAGGGGCTAGATCTGATAGACAAAGTGCTTGAAAATCTATGGATGGAGGCAGTGATCAAGACCATCCCCAAGAAAAAGAAATGCAAAAAGGCAAAATGGATGTCTGAGGAAGCCTTCAAATAGCTGAGAAAAGAAGAGGAAAGAAAGGTAAAGGAGAAAAGGAAAGATATACTCATCTGAATGCAGAGTTCCAAAAAAATAGCAAGGAGAGATAAGAGAGCCTTCCTCAGTGATCAGTGCAAAGAAATAGAGGAAAACAATAGAATGGGAAAGACTAGAGATCTCAAGAAAATCCAGAGATACCAAGGGAACATTTCATGCAAAGATGGGCACAATATAGGACAGACATTGTGTGGAATAGAATCAGAAAATATTAAGAAGAGGTTGCAAGAGTACACAGAAAAACTTTACCATAAAGATCTTTGTGATCCAGGACTAGGGAGAGAGTTTGAAGTGTGATTCTGTCTCAGTTCATTTCTTGAAGGACCTCTGGAGGTGAATGGTATTTACATTTGAAAAGAAGGAACTGGAACTAGTCAATGACAAGTCAATGGGTGTGGACTGAAGAGTATAGGGAATAATCTTGAGTGGGACAATTCTTTTTGCAGAAGGCAATTTTGTGACCCATTAGGGGTCAATATTCTTAGTAGGTGGAAGAAAAAAATGACTAAATCCCAAAAGGAGGACTGAGATGAACATAGCATGTCCCATACAAACATTGCCAGAGTTCCACTTCATTACTGAGTACATGAAAATCTAATTCAAGAAAATTTTGCAACTTGACTGATAAAAGATTGATGAGAAGCCAAATTATAGATTTCCTGCACAATGGATTTTTTATATAATGCTGCCAGGTTATCACTGACTTTTTTTTCTTAGTTCATAAATATCAAATATTAAAGACAAGTACTATTAAAATGTATATGGTCTCTTCTTGTTCAAAATTAAAATAATATTGGGAAGTTGTAAAGGTTAGTTAATGGCTCCACATTTGGTCTCTAAATGTGATTTTTTACAGTTATTGATCATTTGATTTTTGAAATAAATCTTGTTCTGTTGTAAATCATAGCTGTATAGCAAGAGTTTTAAACTGTAATATTTTGATATAGAATAGATGATTAGTAACTCATCAGGAGTTAAAAGACACTCAAATTTTGTCTAATTTATGTTTAAAATGATGAGTTTCAATAAAAACCCAAATACAAAAGCATTTGTCCATAATAAAAATATAAAGTAATATATACAAAAATTTAATGAAAAGCAAAGCATATATTTTAGAAAAATTCAATAATCTGTAAAAGGACTATGGTATACACATTTCTTATTTTCATTTGTGAAAGTGTATCTCAATTGTGGGAATTCTGATTTCTTTTTTTGGATATTAGTGTTTTTCAAAATAAGAGGTATTTCTTTGAGATCTAGAAACACTATTTCAAAAAAAAATTAGAAATTAAAGATACATAATGATGGTAGGAGTAAGGGGTCACATGAAATCTCCAAGAAATAACAAGTATAAAAATTGAATTACAGAACAACCATTTAAAGAAGCTTGAGAGCATCCAAAAGCAGAGAGAGGACCAATGAGAGTTCACGCTTAAAATTGTGGAACTACAAGGTGTTAAATTATGAGAATGTAGAATTGTGTCAGAGTACACTCCTCAGTCTCCATGGCTATGGCCGCAGAATGAGCAGAAGAGAACATCATCTTTATCAGGTCAAGGCACTGGAGATAAGAACTTAGGGTTGAAAAAGAAGCCATGAATTTAAAAGGATAATTTCGTGATGAAAGAACTGCTGAGGTAACGATATCCAAATTCTGAGTGTTAACTCTGATCAAAACACTAGCTGAAATTTGAACAATATATTTATAGGCAACACTCCAGAGTGCCTAGTGAGAAAGGACAGACAATATAACTACATGGAGGCCAAATTTCTGAGTTTCTACTTTTTTTCTTTTTAATAGAAGAGTATATTCCCCAACAGTGTACTGATAGAGTGAGCTGAAGAAAACTGTGTCTTCTAGGCTTAGACAGAGCAATGTTAGTGCCTGCATATGGTGAATTCACATTCATCACTTCACTCTCAGTGCCTTGCATTTGGTGGTTGCTTACTTAGTATTTGTTTAAAAGGTCATAGAGTTATTGATTATGCTCTCTTGTGTTGTAAATTATTCACAAAATAAAAATTGTTACCACAATTTTGAAATTGATACAGTTAAAAATCTTATTAAAAATTTAAAAAGTTTTCCAGTTATCTCAATTTTATTTAAAACCCAGTGAAAATCAGGCTACATTTTATAGCATTATTTTACCTAAAAAGAATATTCAAAGATTCTCACATTAAAGTATAGATCTTTCACCAAGATCTCACATTTGGTAGGTCATAAAGCACAACATAGACGTAGAGAATAGTAGAAGAATGTTTTAGAAATCAACACATTTCATAATATGATACAACAGCCTCAGCTGAGAGCTTCCCTGGTAGCTCAGCTGGTAAAGAATCGGCCTGCAGTGCAGGAGATCCTGGTTCAATTCCCGTGTGGGTTAGATCCCTTGCAGAAGGGCTAGGCTGCTCGCTCCAGTATTCTTGGGCTTCCCTGGTGGCTAAGATGGTAAAGAATCCACCTGCAATGTGGGAGACCTGAGTTCCATCCCTGAGTTGGGAAGGTCCCCTGTAGGAGGACATGGCAACCCATGCCAGTATTCTTGCCTGGAGAATCCCCATGGACAGAGACCTTGTGGGCTACAGTCCATAAGGGTCACAAAGATTCAGACACTGCTGAACGACAAAGCACAGCACAGCCTCAGCTGAATTCATTTACTTGAGAATAATGCCTGGAGAACTGGACCTAGAGGATAACAGTGGGAGAACTGTGACTTGCTGAAAGACAATTAATTTATCAATAATATTTTATTTTGGTTTCTATGCTCTCAAAAATATATGAAATAATCCTAGGATCACTTTAAGGTTATGGTTTATCTACCAGACTTAGTCTCTATTTAAATTACTAAAGTATGGTTGATTTATAATATTGTATTAGTTTCAGGTGTATAGCAAAGTAACTCAGGTATATTTTCCAGATTATATTTCATTATAGGTTATTACAATGCATTGAATGTAATTCACTGTGTTATATAGTAAATCCTTGTTGCTTATTTTATATCTAATAGCTCATATCTGTTAATCTCATACTCTTAATTTGTTCCTTCCTTCCTCCCTCTCCCCTTTAGTAACCATGTTTGTTTTCTATGTCTATAAATCTGTTTCTGTTTTGTATATTTTTAGATTTCATGTACAGGTGATATCATATATTATATTTATCATTTTCTGTCTTCATTAAGTACATTATTCTCTAGGTCCATCTATGTTGCTGCAAATGGCAATATTTCATTCTTTTTTATTGCTGAGTAATATTCTACTGTACATATATCTTCCTTAACCCATTCATCTGTTCATAGGCATTTGGGCTGTTTCCATGTCTTGGCTATAATAAATAATGCTGCTATGAACCTTCTGGTGTGTGTATCATTTCAAACTAGGATTTCCTTTTTTTCCAGACCTATACCCAGGAGTGGGATTGCTGCATCATATGGTAGTTCTATTCTTAGTTTTTAAAGGAACCTCTATACTGCTTCCCATAGTGGTGGCACCAATTTACTTTCCTACCAACAATGAAGGAGGGTTCCTTTTCCTTCATACCTTATCAAGCTTTTATTATTGTAAATCATATGGTGCTAGCCATTGTGACTGGTGAAGTGATATTTCATTGTGGTTGGTTGTGATTTGCATAACTCTAAGGAGCAATATTGACTATCTTTTTCATGTGCTTCTTGCCATCTGTATGTCTTCTTTGGAAAAATGTCTATTCAGGTCTTTGGCCCATTTTTTGATTGCTATTGTTGTCCAGTCATTAAGTCATGTCTGACTCTTTGCCACCCTATGAACTGCAGTACACCAAGCTTCCCTGTCCTTTACTATCTCCCGGAGTTTGCTCAAATTCACATCCATTGTGTCAATGATGCCATCCAACCATCTTATCCCTGTCACCCCTTCTCCTCCTGCCCTCAATTCTTCTTGGCATCAGGGTCTTTTCCAATAAGTTGGCTCTTCACATCGGAGGCCAAAGTATTGGATCTTCAGCTTCATCATTAGTCTTTCCAAAGAATATTCAGGACTGATTTCCTTTAGGATTGGCTGTTTTGATCTCCGTGCAGTCCAAAGGACTCTCAAAAGTCTTCTCCAACACCACAGTTGGAAAGCACCAATTCTTCAGCGCTCAGCATTTTTGTGGTCAAAATCTCACATCTGTGCATGACTACTGGAAAAACCATAGCTTTGACTAGATATACCTTTGCTGGAAAAATGATGTTTCTGCTTTCTAATGTCCAGGTTTGTCATAGTTTTTGTTCCAAGGAGCAAATGTCTTTTAACTTCATGGCTGTAGTATCTGTCTACAATGATTTTGGAGCCCAAGGAAATAAAGTTTGTCACTGTTTCCTTTCTTTCCTCAACTATTTGCAGTGAAGTGATGGGACCAGATGCCATGATCTTAGTTTTTTGAATGTTGAATTTTAAATCAGCTTTTCTCACTCTCCTCTTTCACTTTCATCAAGAGTCTCTTTAGTTCCTCTTCATTTTCTGCCATTAGGGTGGTATCATCTGCATATCTGAGATTATTGATATTTCTCCCAGCAATCTTGTTTCCAGCTTGAGATTCATCCAGCCTGGCATTTCAAATCATGTACTCCACATATAAGTTAAGTAAGCAGGGTGACAATATCCAGCCTTGAGGTACTCCTTTCCCAATTTGGAACTAGTTTGTTGTTCCATGTACAGTTCTAACTATTGTTTCTTGACTTGCATATAGGTTTCTCAGGAGACAGGTAAGGTGGTCTGGTATTCCCATTTCTTAAAGAGTTTTCCACAGTTAGTTGTGATTCACACATATTAAAGGCTTTAGCATAGCCAGTGAAGCAGAAGTAGATGTTTTCTTTGTAACTTTTCGATGTAAACTTTGGTTTCTCTATGATCCAGTGGATGTTGGCAATTTGATCCCTGGTTCCTCTGCCTTTTCTAAACACAGCTGGTACATCTGGAAGTTCTCGGTTCATTTTTTGATTACATTGTCTTTTTCTTTCAATATGGAGTTTTGTGAGCTGTTTGTATATTTTGGAGATTTACCAGATTTGGTCTTACAGTTAATATCAGTAGTTCTCAGCATGGATGATTCCCCTGACCCTTGCCCCTTGGTAATATTTGGCTTTATCTGAAGGTATTTTTTTTTTCACATTTGGGCAGAGGAAGCAGGGGAGTGATACCGGTATCTAGTGAGAGAGGCCAGCGATGCTGCTAAACATCCTACAGCACTCAGGACAATACCTCATCCTAAGGAATTATCCCACCCCAAATATATGTAATGCTAATGTTGAGCACTACGCCCTATTTCCATCATCCTTGTCCCTTTACCCACCTTCCTAAACAAGCAAAACCTTTGCAAAACTTCTGAGGCTAAAATAAAACCTATACTGTAAAGAAACTGCAGTATTATATTAAAATAACTGCATGAAATTGCCCCACTCTAGTGACAAAGATGTTGATGATGCTAAAACTGAAGTTTTGGCACATGAGCCATGTATCAGTTTCAAATGTTCCTTTATGAGCAGATGTATGGAAATCAGTCTGGCATAAAACAGTGACCTTGGCAGATATCAATTTATAATACATGAGAGGGTGAATTGTTCAAAGCTTGATTGTATATTCATGGAAATGATGAGTTTTTCTTTGCCTTGACTACTTTTTGCTGAACTTACCCCCTTGCTATTGTCCAATGAACACCCTGAATTTGCTCATTCTCTGCCAACACACCTTCCTTTTGATAAGAATGTGGCCAGACTCCTGTTGCTGATGTAACTTGTCATTTTGATCTTCATGGCACTTAGGAAAAAATGAACATTAAGATTACATAATTAAGAATAAGGCCCTAAATCTCATGGTGATATAAAGAAAATTATCTTTGAAAAAATATTTGGCTTTTTTTTTGTCTATCAAAACTATCATTTGAAGTAAAAATCTCTAAAGTAATAATTTAACTAAAAGAGTACACAAAATTTAAAAAATTACTACTAATGAAAGAAGAAAGAAATTCAATTTTCATTTTTATATCAAAAAATTGTTTTCAGATAAGGAATTTAAAAGGAGCACAGCCATCCAAGATTTATGTTTTTGTCTTTGTGCTATCTTTTCTCTGCATGTGCTAAAATCTATTTTTCATGTCTTATGTGAAAGGGAAGAGAAGAGTCAAGATTGAAATACTTAACACAAGACATACATTTTCTTTGCAAAATTTATTTTTATTATGTCAAATATGTCATGAATACTTATTAGGTATATTACACATGACAGGCAAAATGAGGCATATAACAGGTAACATTCCTGCATCTAAACAGTACGGTTCAGTGCCTGTTTGGACCAGACACTGTTTTAGGTACGTTGGGCATGTGAGTTCTCAGTCTCTCAGTTGTCTCTGATTCCTTGTGACTCCCTGGACTGTAGCACCCCAGGCTCTCCTGTCCACGGAATTTTCTAAGCAAGAATACTGGAGTGAGTTGTCGTTTCCTCCTCCAGCGGATCTTCATGATCCAGGGATCGAACTCGCATCTTCTCTGTCTCCTGCATTGACAGGCAGATTCTTTAACCCTGCACCCTCTGAGAGGTCCACTTAAGAGTATAGTAGCAAACAAAACAGATAGCATCCTCCCCTCATGGATTCTAGTGGAGAATATGATATAACTCCTGTTAACGAGGAGTTTTCAAGAAAACTCAGAGGGAAATAAATACACAATATAACCACAAACAAGAGGCTGTGCCTCTCTGATGCTCCCATAATGGCACATATGGCCATGATGACTTTTAGCAAATTACAATTATCTGCTTATTTTCCATTACATTCATTAAGACAGTAATTTTCAGGCCAAGAAAATCAGTAGAATCCTGTACATACGTGCATGCAAGATTAAAAACCATTGAAAACATTGTGAGCAGAGAATAGAGCTTATCATAGTTAGCAAAGTGCCTATGAACATAAATGTCTGTAGAATGAATAAATGACAATTATGAGAACAAGATATTCTTAAGTGTTGGAGGAGTCTAGAAAAGACATGAGACTCAAGTTGTCATTTGCGATGCCTTAATGTCATGAAAGTGGCAAAGTGAGTTTGTCTTGAAAAACGGAATGAGTTGGGAAATGGGCCATGTAGCACAAGGTGTGTAGTGGATTGAGCGGCCAGAGGCAGATTGCTGGGGCGGCAAAGGAGGATGCACGCTGGAAAACAGTGTTTCGGTCTCTGTAGGTAATGGGCCGTGAAGAATAGAAGGTGGTAGAAGGGAGGAAATGGAGCTGCCCAGAGATTAAACAACTTCCCTCAAGTGGGTCTCCAAATTTGTGCTTTCTCATCATGAACTATTTAAATGCAGTCTGTAACGTGTTAAACACTATGCATGCTTGAGAATCTGCTGTCATTTTACAATTCTGTATGGTTTACAGCAGACCATTTTAGCAGGAAAGCATTGAGCAGTGGTCAAGCTCTCTGTAACTCAATGATTTATCATTTTTAAAATTTGAGATGGATAATTATTGCTATGCATATACTTATTCCTAGTTAAACTGAAAATAAAGGTTCATGCAATTGTCCCTTTTCTGACTGATCAGATTCAAATAATCAAAAGTAATTTATCTTTTAAAAATAGAATTGCATTAACAATGTTCGATAGCACTTCCATTCTATTTGAGAAGCCATAACTCATATGGAAACTGGACTTCAATAAGCACTTAGGAAGGAATAGTTCAGCAATATAAATCGTATACATGTCCTCCTAGGAAAGCAGTTATGTTTAAAACTCTTACAAATCATGGTTTATAGTGGTTGTTTTAGAACGAGAAATGAGTATGTTACTGTATATATATTTTTATGGCTTCATAAAGCTAAGTACTGCTTAAATGTATAAAGGGGTTGTTATGTCAACTAAATGACTTTTCTTCCCCTAGAGCAGGTTTTAAATATCTGAACTTACAAACACTTGCTAGCTTATCCTTGTCCTGAATGTAGAGACAATTCTAAAAGAGATGTTTTAGTGTTTTATCAATAATAATTAAAATAAAAAGTAAAACATCTCCTTTAACATTTTAACACCAGAAGTTTGAACATCAGATGATTTTAAAAATAAGAACTTCATAATCACTGACCTGAGAAAAGTTCCAAGTAGGAGTGAAGAAATGCCCACCTGTTAATGAATCCACTGATCTGCTTTATACCAATTCCTTGCCTCTTAAAAACTTTATGTACTACACTTCAAAGATATAATCTACCATGTAAAGAACTAAATGATATTTATCCAGGAAGATCCATGTTAACTCTCTTTCCAAAAAAACTCAGATTTACACATAACTTCTGACCCCCAACCCAGTTCACATCAACTCAACAAATGTTTGCTAGATAATCTACTACATGCGAGACAATGTTCTAGCTGTGGAGATGACAAAAATAAATTATGTCTTAGTTTGTTTCCTTCAAAAGTTTCCAATCAAGACAAGAAGTAAGATATACATAAATAGCTATCAAGAATCCACCCCAGAAGAGAGGTATAAATTAACTGCTCTGGAAAAGAAAGGGAAAAAATTTACTTTCCACCACAGAGACGTAAGGCCATTAGAAGATTTAGGGAGGTGGCTGCCTTTCAGTAAATTGGATTTCCATAGGTTGAAAGGGCTAAAGAAGAGGCATCACAGAGAGAAGAATAGGAGCAAAATCTTGAGACTTTGGAATCTTCCTCAGTATTGACGAATCTTGTGTACTTCCTTCCTGATAAAGATGAATCATACTGGGTGAGGATTTCCCACAGTGCCCTGAGGCCAGTGGCAAGCTTTGCACAGTGGTAGCAAGATCACAGTTTCTGTAATTAGACAGATTTAGGTTCATATTCCAGCTTTGGTACTTAGTAGCAGACATGCAGATGTGCTACTTACTATTTCTGAGCCTCAGTTTTCTTATGTCCAATGTAAATCTAGTAGTACTCACCTTAAAGGGCAATGAAGAAAATTATTTTTTAAAATTCCAGATACTAAAGAAAACTTTATGAAGAAATATACTAGAGAATTGGTGCAATCAATATGGAGAACAGTATGGAGGTTCCTTAAAAAACTAGAATAGAGCTACCATATGATTGCTGATATGATCCAGCAAACCCACTCTGGGCATATGCCTAGAGAAAGTCATAATTCAAAAAGATGCATGCACTCCAATGTGCATTGCAGTGCTATTTGTAATAACCAGGACATCAGTCAGTTCAGTTGCTTAGTTGTGTCCAACTCTTTGCAACACATGAACTGCAGTATGCCAGGCCTCCTTGTCCATTACCAACTCCCAGAGTCCACCCAAACCCATGTCCATTGAGTTGGTGATGCCATCCAACCATCCCATCCTCTGTCATCCCCTTCTCCTCCTGCCTTTAACCATTCCCAGCATCAGGGTCTTTTCAAACGAGTTAGTTCTTCACACAAGGTGGCCAAAGTATTGGAGTTTCAGCTCCAGCATCAGTCCTTCCAATGAACACCCAGGACTGATCTCCTTTAGGGTGGATTGGTTGGATCTCCTTGCAGTCCAAGGGACCCTCAAGAGTCTTCTCCAACACCACAGTTCAAAAGCACCCATTCTTTGGTGCTCAGCCTTCTTTATCATCCAACTCTCACATCCATACATGACCACTGGAAAATACGGACCTTTTGTTGACAAGGAATGTCTCTACTTTTTAATATGCTGTCTAGGTTGGTCATAACTTTCATTCCGAGGAGTAAGTGTCTTTTAATTTCATGGCTGCAATCAACATCTGCAGTGATTTTGGAGCCCAGAAAAATAAATCCAGCCACGGTTTCCACTGTTACCCCATCTAATTGCCATGAAGTGATGGGACGGAATGCCTTGATATTAGTTTTCTGAATGTTGAGCTTTAAGCCAGCTTTTTGACTCTCTTCTGTCACTTTCATCAAGAGGCTCTTTAGTTCTTCTTTGCTTTCTGCCATAAGGATGGTGTCATCTGCATATCTGAAGTTATTGATATTTCTCCCAGCAATCTTGATTCCAGGTTGTGCTTCCTCCAGCCTAGCATTTCTCATGATGTACTCTGCATATAATTTAAATAAGCAGGGTGACAATATACAGCCTTGATGTACTCCTTTTCCTATTTGGAGCCAGTCTGTTTTTTCATGTCCAGAACATGGAAACGACCTAAATGTGTAGATGAAGAATGGATAAAGAAGATGTGGTATATATATACAATGGAATAGTAATCATTTAAAAAACCCAAAATAATACCATTTGTGGCAAAATGAATAGACCTAGAGATTGAAGTAGGTCAGAGAAGGACAAATATTATATGACATCTCATTTATGGAATCTAAAAATATTGTACAAATTATCATATTTACAGAACAGAAATGCACCAAGTCAGGCTTCAGCAATACATGAGCCATGAACTTCCAATGTTCAAGCTGGTTTTAGAAAAGGCAGAAGAACCAGAGATCAAATTGCCAACATCCACTGGATCATTGAAAAAGCAAGAGTTCCAGAAAAACATCTATTTCTGTTTTATTGACTATGCCAAAGCCTTTGACTGTGTGGATCACAATAAACTGGAAAATTCTGAAAGAGATGGGAATACCAGACCACCTGATCTGTCTCTTGAGAAACCTGTATGTAGGTCAGAAAGCAACAGTTAGAACTGGACATGGAACAACAGACTGGTTCCAAACAGGAAAAGGAATGCATAAAGGCTATATATTGTCATGGTGCTTATTTAACTTATATGTAGAGTATATCCTGAGAAATGCTGGGCTGGAGGAAGCACAAGCTGAAATCAAGATTGCTGGGAGAAATATCAATAACCTCATATATGCAGATGACACAACCCTTATGGCAGAAAGTGAAGAAGAATTAAAGAGCCTCTTGATAAAAGTGAAAGAGGGGAGTGAAAAAGTTGGCTTAAAGCTCAACATTCAGAAAACTAAGATCATGGCATCTGGTCCCATCACTTCATGGCAAATAGATGGGGAAACAGTGGAAACAGTGGCTGACTTTATTTTACTGGACACCAAAATCACTGCAGATGGTGATTGCAGCCATGAAATTAAAAGATGCTTACTCCTTGGAACAAAAGTTATGACCAACCTAAATAGCATATTAAAAAGTGGGGACATTACTTTGTCAACAAAGGTCCATCTAGTCAATGCTATGGTATTTCCAGTAGTCATGTATGGATGTGAGAGTTTGACTATAAAGAAAGCCAAGCACTGAAGAATTGATGCTTTTGAACTGTGGTGTTGGAGAAGACTCATGAGAGTCCCTTGGACTGCAAGGAGATCCAACCAGTCCATCCTAAAGGAGATCAGTCCTGGATGTTCATTGGAAGGACTGATGCTGAAGCTGAAACTCCAATATTTGGCTACCTGATGCAAAGAGCTGACTCATTTGATGATGCTGGGAAAGATTGAGGGCAGGAGGAGAAGGGGACGGCAGAGGATGAGACGGTTGGATGGCATCAATGACTCAATGGACATGGGTTTGGGTGGACTCTGGGAGCTGGTGATGGACAGGGAGGCCTGGCATGCTGCGGTTCATGGGGTCACAAAGAGTTGGACATGACTGAGTGACTAAACTGAACAGAACAGAACAGAACAGAAATAGAGTTACTGATGTAGAAAACAGTCACGTCTCACTGCTTGTGATCCTATGGACTGTATGTTCTACCAGACTCCTCTGTCCAGGGGATTCTCCAGGAAAGAATGCTGGAGTGGTTTGCTGTGTTCTTCCCCAGGGTATCTTCCCCACCCAGGTGTTGAACCCGTGTCTCACCTCTCCTGCACTGACAGGGGGGTTTTTTATCAGCAGTGCCACCTGGGATACCCAGAAAGGATAAACAATTGCATGCAAATCTGCATTCTATCAAAAGACAAGTCTAATTAAAACAAAATAAAATTCCATAGAACTTGTTTTAGTTTGTTAGGGTTGCCAAAATAAAATACTACAGTCTTAGTGGTTTAGACAACCAGAATTTATTTTCTTATAGTTCTAGTGGCTAGAACGCTAAGATCAAGTTGTTGACAGTTTGGGTTTCCTCTGGGGCGTCTCTCCTTTGCTTTCGGATGGCTGCCCTCTTGCTGCGTCCTCATATGATCTTTTCTCTGCGTGCCCACATCTGTGTCCGAGTTTCCTCCTCTTAAAAGGATATCAGTCATATTAGATTGGGGTCACCCTAGAGACCTCATTTTAATTGAATTATCTGTTTAGAGGCTTTATCTCCAAATATGGTTACATTCTGAGGTATTGGAGATTAGGGCTTCAGCATATAAATTGAGGGGAGGAAGCGTGATTCAACCCCTTTACAGACCTAAAACTATAAAAGGCTTAGCAGAAAACATAGGGGGAAACTTCATGACATTAGATTTGGCAAGGATTTCTTAGATATTACACCCAAAGTATAGATTACAAAGGAAAACTAGATATATCAGACAACATCAAAATTAAAAATTTCTGTACATCAATATATATATATATATATATGCTACAACAAGAATGAACTCTGAGGACAGCATGTTAGATGAAGTAAGCCAGCAACAAAAGGACAAATATTATGTGATTTTACTTATATGAGCTCACTTCACGGCAAATAGATGGGGAAACAACGGAAACAGTGAGAGACTATATTTTTTTGGGCTCCAAAATCACTGCAGATGGTGACTGTGGCCATAAAATTAAAAGACGCGTGTTCCTTCGAAGAAAAGCTATGACCAAACTAGACAGCATATTAAAAAGCAGAGACCTTACTTTGCCAACAAAGGTCTATCTAGTCAAAGCTATGGATTTTCCAGTGGTCACATATGGATGTGAGAGTTGAACTATAAAGAAAGCTGAGCGCCAAAGAATTGATGCTTTTGAACTGCAGTGTTGGAGAAGACTCCTGAGAGTCCCTTGGACTGCAAGGAGATCCAACCAGTCCATCCTAGAGGAAATCAGTTCTGAATATTCATTGGAAGGACTGATGCTGAAGCTGAAACTCCAATACTTTGGCCAGCTGATGCAAAGAACTGATTTATTGGAAAAGACCCTGACGCTGGGAGATTGAAGGCAGTAGGAGAAGGGGATGACAGAGGATGAGATGGTTGGACGGATGGATATGAGTTTGGATAAACTTCGGGAGTTGGTGATGGACAGGGAAGCCTGACGTGCTGCAGTCCATGGGGTTGCAGAGTCAGACACGACTGAGTGATGAACTGACTGACTGATTTATAGAGCTGCTTCAAATTGTTAAATTCATAGAGAAAGTAGAATGGTAAATGCCAGAGGTTAGGGTAGAGGGGTGAGTGTGGAATTATTCTTTAATAGGTAGAATTTCATTTTTGCAAAAGGAAAAGAATTCTGTGGACAGTTGCACAGTGGTATGAATGTATTTAATGTTACTGAATGATACACTTAAAATAGTTAAGATATGTTTTATGTTTTATATATTTTACCATAACTAAAATAAATACAAATTTAGTTAAAAAAATTTTTTTAAGTCACAGAGCTCTGAGTACATAGTCAGAACTTAGAAAATGATAGTTACCACCTTTTTATCTGTACAAACACTAAGATGGATTTTAGTTTCTTCATTGATTTCTCTCCAGGACCCACCCCTCTTCCTCTTTCCTTTTTCTAAATGGTTTTTCTTCAACAAGAACCTTGAAGATCTAATCAGACTAGGTCGTTATCAATTCACCTTTTTACTGTGTATGATTCTAAAATGGAATAATTGGTGACAGGCCATTTTATATAGTTTTTTCCCATGTAGATATAAGAAAACTGCTTCTTGGTATTAACATATCTCTTTTTATAACATGACAGAGAAGCTAATAACCCAAGTGTGATAAGATAATAAGTGTTCCCATCTTGTTGCTTGGATACAGTGGCATTAATATTCCTAAGGTAATGACAGAAATGGAACCAAGTTATTTCCCCCAACAGTAAAAATTACATTTTAAGAATTTTGCTTTCTATTATTTTAATGTAAAATATATTCAGTGTTTTTCATAGTTCATATATAGTTCAATAATAAGGATCTAATGTTCATACATATTAAACAGACTGGACATTTTGCTCATCAAAACTCCACATTCCTTACCCATGGATTTCTTGTTAATATATAGTTAAAGCACTCCATTGTCAAATAAGTTTGGGAGACATTGGATAAGCCAAGTTAAACATTTATTTGTGGCTATGTTTCTCATATTTCCTATGTGATAATTTGTACTTTTGCTTACCAAACAGAAAGTAGAATACATGGGAGTCTTAAAACTTAATTTACCACCCTACCACTTATTGTTTTAGGCTGAATCAACTCAGGACTATTAAAACCCCTTTTGGGACACAGTTAAACTTTGAATTGGAATGCATGAGGATGTGACATGATGCCTGTGAGGATCCTGGTAATATAGTTATGTTGGGTTTCCCTGTAAAAGAGGTGGAAAAGGCAAGCATTGACTTTTCCTTTAAGTGAAAATGTTGCTGTTAGTGTTGGCCCTAGGAAAAAAATTGAGGCGGCTAGCATGGTGGAGTGATGACTAGCACTGAACAAGTGTCTGCTGGGCGTCAAAGACTTTGCCTTATTAGAGAAGGATAATAGGACAGTGGGAAAAGAGAGGTATATGGAGTAAAAAGCTCCATTTATTCACTTGGATCCAGCTGAATTAGTTCTTACAGTTAGAGCTTAAAATAGAATGAGTAGTTTTAAATCACATGCTTTAAAACTGAAGAAAGAAAACAGTAAAGATAATTATGTATGGTCATAGTAATTAGAATATATAACAGAAAAATATAATTTTCAATAGTATCTAGGAATAATCAAACAACAGATATGCAAGAATTATTCACAGAAAAGTATAAAGGTTTGAGGAGATGTCACAGAAAATCTAAATTACTGGTAAAATAGCCTATGTTCTAAAAAGTGTTGTTACTTAGTCACTAAGTTGTGTCCAACTCTTTTGTGACCCCATGGACCGTAACCCATTAGGCCTCTGTCCATGGGATTTCATAGGCAAGAATACTGGAGTGGGTTGCCATGGTTTCCTCCAGGGGATTTTCCCAACAAAGGGGTTGAACCCATGTGTCCTGCATTGGGAGGCAGGTACTTGACTGCTGAGCCACTGGGGAAGTCTCAAACAGAAAGAAAATATTATAAAAGTGGTGATTTTCCTAATTTACTTGGAGATCCTACGCAACTCCAACTGAAATCCCATCAGGAATAGTTTTGAAAGTTGATAATATGATTCTAAAGTTTATATGGAAGAAAAAAGAACCAAGAACTTCCAAAATTCGTTTAAAAAAGAAAAATGAGAAAGGGAGACTTATTTTAGCAGACGTAAATATTTAAAGCTATAGTAATTAATATAGTATTGACGGATAGATACATTGATCAATAGAGCTTAGAAAAGATCCAACCATAAATTTAATTTTAATATATGAAAGAGGTAACAGTAGATAAATTGAAAAAGGAAGAACACTGAAAAATGGAGCTGACAACTAATTAACCATATTGCAAGGATATGAAAGGGGGCTAGAAATGGCATTTAAATCATGGTATACAACCTATGGACAGAGGAGCCCAGCAGGCTACAGTCCATGGGGTCACAAGAGTCGCACACGACTCAGTGACTAAAGCACCACCACCACAACCTAACTGAAAATCAACTCCATGTGCATTAAGGTCAAAAGCAAAATTCCAGACTTTTGGCATTTAAAATCTGTAAAATTTTTCTGATCTTGTATAGGGGGTGTGTGCATGCTAAGTCTATTTACTGTGACCCTATGGACTGACGCCCACAAGGGTCCTCTATCCATGGGATTCGCCAGGCAAGAAGATTGGAATGGGTTGCCATGCCCTTCTCCAGGAGAGCTTCCTCACCCAGGGATCGAACCTGCATCTCTTATGTCTCTGCACTGGCAGGTGGGTACCTTACCATTAATACCACCTGGGAAGTCCTACTAAAAGCTAACCAGGAAATAAAAAACCTAGTAAATTATTTTACATTAACATCAAGTATTCACATAAAGATAACTTAAAGTGAAAAAAGACACAAACAAGATGAGGGTATTTAGTATTTTCAGTTATAAATAACATAAAGAAATTTCACATCAAGAATATATAAATCCAGTGTATATCCAATAGGTGATCTGTGAAAATTTAGAAGTCTTAGGATGCTAAGAGTTGGATATCAAAACAATGTTTTGTACATTGCTTCTGGAAGTCTAACTTTAAATAACTTTTTGAAAAGCAATATGGCATTGTCTATAAATTTCAAAATTTGTATACCCCATGATTTAGCCATTCTACTCAGAATTTAACCCTATGCAAGAATTCATGTACAAGAATATTGATAGCAGTACTCTCTGACTCAGGAAAATAACCAGTGTGAAAATAGCACAGGTCCTCTTGATGAAGGAATAAGGAAATGAATTATGGGGTATTCACAAAATAGAATATTATACAGCATTGAAAACTCAAATTACAGTGAAATGCAGCATTAAGTATAAATCTTAGCATAACATGCTTAAGTGAAAAAAAAGAAATTCCAGGTGATTAAAAACAATATACATAAAAAATACACAATATGTTCTTCAGGCATGTAAATATATGAAATATAAATCACTTTTATAAAACAATAAAATAGAAAACATAGAGCTCTTAAGAAGGCGGTAAGCTCTGATAGTAGGATGAGTGGTTAAGTATGGATCTAGGTTACTACAGAAATACAAAGATGAATATAAATTAATGGTAATATTGTATCTTGGGTTGAATGTGCATAAATTTCTTTTTCCTAACTATACATGCATATGAAGGCTTCTTTCATGGCTCAGATGGTAAAGAATCTGCCTGCAGTGCAGGAGATCCTGGGTCAGGAAAATCCTCTGGAGAAGAGAATGGCAACCACTCCAGTATTCTTGTCTGGAGAATTCCATGGACAGAGGAGCCTGGTGGGCTACTGTCTATTGCAGAGAGTTGGACACGACTTAGTGGCTAACATTTTCATACATACATACATACATATGTGCATGGTCTGCCAATGGACTATTCATATTAGTCCATTTATGCTTAATTCCATTTTGTGCATCTGATTTCCTTAAGGAAAATAAAAGAGTTTTACATTGTGATGGCCCCAAGGTCCCCTCAGAAGCCTTTATTAGAATGGAAGTCGATGGGTTTGCAGGCAGCTTAGAGACTTTCTGTTCTTCTTCTACCATACAGAAAGAAGGAGGTCTTTGGGAATCCCCAATGTAGTTCTGGCATCACAAAGCTTTCTTGATCTGTATAGAGATAGAATTCTTCTATATGGCACAGTGAGAACTTCTGCTATGATGATGGGGCTATTTTAAACATTACTAAAATTTCTTTTCTTTTAGAAAGACTTATTTGTACAGTTATCATTTTGCATCACAACCTATCAGCCACTAAATCTGACATCCATGTATCATATGGTGGTCAAACTCATGAAAGTGGGACTGCCTCCAGCAATGATTATGTCACTGAAATGAAAGTCAGTGAAAATAAGTCAATCTAATCTTTGAGCATACAGCAATCTGTGACTTTCTCCTACCACTGTTGGACTTCAGTGATCTGAAACAAGCAGCAGTGGCTGAAAAGTAAACTGAATTGTGGTTTTCATGAGTCATCGATGGTAATCACAACTGGTTTCCAGTCAAACTCTCGTGGCATCTCTGGCCTAATTGGAATGCATTAAAATGTTCCTTTTTCTGACAGCATGTATGCTCACTTTCCTGTACACTCACTTTCCACTGGGCACTTTCCAACCTCAGTGGGTTAGTATTTTAATAGCTACCTTCCTCAGCCAGGAAACAGCTTAAGCTATAATTCATTCAGCTTGGTAAAAATAGATCTTTCTGGGGGCTACAATCTCCAAGTCAATTGAGGAAAGCAACAGAGCAACAGGAGGATAAAATAAAAACATTATAGCTAAAGAAAAACAAAGACTTTTATTTGACTGGAAAGTAAATAATACTCTAACTTTTAAAGTGTCTCTGATAACTCTACAATAGAAAAAGCCAACATTTATTTTATTGATGTATAGTTGCTTTTCAATATTCAAGTACTTTCAGGTATACAATACAATGATTCACTATTTTATAGATCGTGTGCATGCATGCTAAGTCACTTCACTCGTGTCCTACTCTTTGCAACCTACTATAGCCCGCTGGGCTCCACCATCCATGGGATTCTTCAGGCAAGGACACTGGAGTGGGTTGCCATGCCCTCATCCAGGGGATCTTCCCCACTCAGGGATTGAACCTGTGTCTCTTTGTCTCTTATACTGGCAGGTGGGTTCTTTACCATTAGTGACACCTGGGAAAACCATTTTATAAATAGTAATCCTTTAAATGTTATTATAAAGTAATTGCTATAATTCCTAGTGCTATGCACAGTGTATCCTTGTTGGTTACCTCTTTTATACACAATGACTTATATCTATTAGTCCCATACCCTAATTTTACACCTCTCCCTTTTCTCTCCCCACTGGTAACCACTAGGTTGCTTTTTATATCTGTGTGTCTGTTTCTTTTCTTTTTTTCTTTTTAGTTTATTTTAGTTTATTTATGCAGCCTAGTACTATGCAATCAGGCTTTTGTGGCAAAGAACAGAGTTTACAGCATCATACACAGATTCAAAAAGCACTATGACACAAATAACTTGGGCAAAAATAAAGTTCATGTGTTCTGTAAAAGGTTCATGATAACAAAGCTTTAGTGATACTAACCCAGGTTTTAAAAAGAAATGTTAAAAGTTTAAATAAAACTGCTTCATAAAATAGGAGGAGGAAAAAAAATTAAATGTTTTGCTAAAATGTCTTATACGGTATCTGATTTTTTTTTTAATTTTTTTATTTTATTTTATTGTAGTGGTTTTTTTTTTTCTTTTTTCTTTTTTTTTTTTTATTTGTGGTGGGTTTTGTCATACATTGAAATGAAACAGCCATGGGTTTACATGTGTTCCCCATACCGATCCCCCCTCCCACCTCCCTCTCCACCTGCTCCCTCTAGGTTTTCCCAGTGCACCAGGTCCGAACGCTTGTCTCATGCATCCAACCTGGGCTGGTGATCTGTTTCACCCTAGATAATATACATGTTTCAATGCTGTTCTCTTGAAACATCCCACCCTCGCCTTCTCCCACAGAGTCTAAAAGACTGTTCTATAAATCTGTGTCTTTTTTTTTTTTTTTCTGTTCTGCATATAGGGTTATCATTAACATCTTTCTAAATACCATATATATGTGTTAGTATATTGTAATGGTCTTGTTTCTTTTTTTCTACATACATTCATGTCATTTTTTAGATTCTACATACAGGTCTTAAAAGAGTATTTCTCTGTCTGACTTAACTTCACTAAACATAATTATTACCCTTCTCCCCAGGTCCATCCATGGGAAATAGCAAATTTTTCATTCTGTTTTACAGTTAAATAATATGCCTTTGGATTTATATGTGACATCTTGGTAGCTCAGCTGGTAAAGAATCCGCCTGCATTGCAGGAGACCTTGGTTCAATTCCTGGGTCAAGAAGATCCTCGGGATAAGGAATAGGCTACCCGCTCCAGTATTCTTGGGCTTCCCTCAGGGCTCAGATGGCGAAGAATCTGCCTTCACTGCAGGTGACTTAGGCTCAGCTCCTGGGTTGGGAAGATCCCCTGCAGGAGGGCATGGAAACCCACTCCAGTATACTTGCCTGGAGAATCCCCATGGACAGAGGAGCCTGGCGGGCTGCAGTTCATGGGGTTGCAAAGAGCTAGACACAACTGAGTGACTAAGCACAGTGCAATATGCCCCTGGATTCATATATGACATCTTTATCCATTCATCTGTTGATGGACACGTGATGGCTTCCATATCTTGGCAATTATAAATATGCTGCCATGAACATTGGGTTGCATGTCTTTTAAAATTTGTGTTTTTTTTTTTTTTCTTCTGGATATATACCCAGGAGTAGGATTGCTGGATCACATGGCAGCTCTATTTTTAACTTTTTGAGGAATGTCCATAATGTTTTCTGTAGTGGCTGCACCAATTTACAGACCTACCATCAAGTGTTCAAATGATTTCTGTTTTCTCAATGTCCTCACCAACAACTATTATTTGTAGACTCTTTTGGAATGATTTGAGAAGGCTAGACATTAGCTTTTTTTTTTTTTTTTTTTTTCTGTAGTTTTCCCCTGTGAAGCTGTCTAGTCCTGGACACTTATTTGCTGGGGATTTTTGTTTGCTTGTTTGAATTACAAAATCAGTTTCACTACTTGCAGTCAGTCTGTTAAGATTCTGCTTCTTCTTCATTCAGTCTTGGCTGTTTGTATGTTTCTAGAATTTTGTCCATTTTTCCAGGTTGTTCGGTTCATTGGCATAAAACTCTTTGTATTATTCTCATGATTTTTTGTATCTCTGTGTTATCAGTGGTTATTTCTCCTCTTTCATTTCTTACTTTGTTTATTGGGTTCCCTCTCTTTTCTATTTGGTGAGCCTGTCTAGAGGTTTATAAATTTTTTTTATCCTTTCAAAAAAAAAAGTTCTTAGTATCATTGATCTTCTCTATTGTTTTTAAGTTTCTATTTTATTTATTTCCCCTCTGGTCTTTATTATTTAATTCCTTCTGCTGACTTTGGGCTTTGTTCATTCTTTTCCTAATTCCTTTAGATGGTAAGTTAGGTTATTTCAGATTTTTCTTATTTCTTGAGAAAGGCTTGCATCACTATAAATTTCCCTCTTAAAAAGTATTTTTGCTGCATTTTGTAGATTTGGGAAACTTATGTTTCCATTTCCATTTCTCTCAAGGTAGTTTTTGTTTTCCTCTTTGATTTCTTTATGGAACCATTGGCTTATTAATAACATATTGTTTATTCTCCATGTGTTTGTGCTTTTCCCTTTTTTATTTCTGTAGTTTTATACTATTGGGACCAGAAAAAAATGCTTGATATAATTTCAGTCCTCTTAAATTTATTAAGATTTATTTTGTGGTGGAGCATGTGATTTACACTGGAGAATGGTCCACGTGCACTGGGAAAGGATGTGCATTCTGCTGCTTCTGAATGGAATTTCCTGTTGATATCTATTGAGCCGAAATTGCAGATTTTGTTGTTTAAGACCACTGTTTGTCTTTTATGAAACCACTTTTACAAAGGCCAGCTTTTGATTTCATCTTAAAGTTATGATCCTTATGGTCTTCTGCTCAAACCCTAGGAGTGTTATATAAGGAAAACAGAACAGAACTAGTACTGTGGAGACTACGTGAGATGGTATTGCCTCAGGACATTCAGCTTGATGAAGGAGGTCATTTGCACCCATTTATTCATTTATTCAAGATACCATGTATCTTCCATTTAGAAGGCACTGAGTATTTCTACAAATATATTTGAAGCACATTTTTAAAAAAAGTTTATATCTGACATGATTTATTCCCCTAAGATACAGATAAATTGAGCTTTTAATATGTCAATAAATTGTAAAAAATTTTCCTAACATTTTTCAATATATTATTAAAGCTTCAATATCAAACTATATTGAGAAATAAATTTGGACATTATTTTTAGAACCTTTGTTGTTTGCATAAAAATTACATCTATAAATCAAACTGCCTTGTATTTCAGAGGATTATTTAAGAAATGAAATTTAGAATATCTTTGTGAATCAACATATTGTTGAAATATATTTTTAATATTTCTTGTTTATTCTGCATCATTCTGCACTGTGAACTACCTCTAAGTCTATGAAAACCATTTAAACTGAAACCTAGTTTCTGGAGACAGGAAAGGCTCAAGAGAGACATACTGTTGATGTAAATTCAGTTTTATGCTTAAAGAAGAATACATCTTTGGAAGCATCCTATAGAGCCTACATAGATTAAACAGTGTCACTTCATTATGAAGACAGTCATATATGTCAACTGCTTATAACAAGTCTAATTCTTTAACTTACAAATTTGTTAAAAGCCCTTGAAAATTTTATTGATACTGAGGAATGTCACTATTTTCCCCTAAAGTAAAGGAAAATTCAAAACATTGATCCATGTCAGAAATATGGGATTCAATTTCTCACAAGTTTGCCTTCCTGTTGCAGTTAATTTAAGAGATTTACAGAATAATTTTATTTTAGAAAACATAATTAAAACACCACTTGTATATACACTGAATGAAAATAATGAGATCATAGAACATGGTATCTCATCAGTGAAAATCTTCTTAAAAAAAAACACACTAAATAGAGAAACATGATGTGTAGACTGAAATTGAAGAAAGTGGGGAAAACCAATAGACCATTCAGGTATGACCAAAATCAAATCCCTTATGATTACACAGTGGAAGTGAGAAATAGCTTTAAGGGATTAGATCTGATAAAGTGCAGAGTGAACTATGGATGGAAGCTCATGACATTGTAGAGGAGACAGGAATCAGGACCATCCCCAAGAAAAAGAAATGCAAAAAAAGCAAAATGACTGTCTGAGGAGGCCTTACAAATAGCTGTGAAAAGAAGAGAAGTGAAAGGCAAAGGAGAAAAGGAAAGATATTCCCATTTGAATGCAGAGTTCCAAAGAATAGCAAGGAGCGATAAGAAAGCCTTCCTCAGCGATCAATGCAAATAAATAGAGGAAAACAATAGAATGGGAAAGACTAGCGATCTCTTCAAGAAAATTAGAGATACCAAGGGAACATTTCATGCAAAGATGGGCTCAATAAAGGACAGAAATGGTATGGACCTAACAGAAGCAGAATATATTAAGAAGAGGTGACAAGAATACACAGAAGAACTGTACAAAAAAGATCTTCATGACCCAGATAATCACGATGGTGTGATCACTCACCTAGAGCCAGACATCCTGGAATGTGAAGCCAAGTGGGCCTTAGAAAGCATCACTACAAACAAAGCTAGGAGATGTGATGGAATTCCAGTTGAGCTATTCAAATCCTGAAATATGATGCTGTGAAAGTGCTGCACTCAATATGCCAGCAAATTTGGAAAACACCAGTGGCCACAGGACTGCAAAAGGTCAGTTTTCATTCCAATCCCAAAGAAAGACAATTCCAAAGAATGCTCAAACTACTGCACAACTGCACTCATCTCACATGCCAGTATAGTAATGCTCAAAATTCTCCAAGCCAGGTTTCAGCAATACGTGAACTGTGAACTTCCAGATGTTCAAGCTGGTTTTAGAAAAGGCAGAGGAACCAGAGATCAAATTGCCAACATCCACTGGATCATTAAAAAAGCAAGAGAGTTCCAGAAAAACATCTATTTCTGCTTTATTGACTATGCCAAAGCCTTTGACTGTGTGGATCACAATAAACTGTGGAAAATTCTGAAAGAGATGGGAATACCAGATCACCTGACCTGCATGTTGAGAAACCTATATGCAGGTCAGGAAGCAACTGTTAGAACTGGATACGGAACAACAGACTAGTTCCAAATAGGAAAAGGAGTATGCCAAGGCTGTATATTGTCACCCTACTTATTTAACTTCTATGCAGAGTACATCATGAGAAACGCTGGGCTGGAAGAAGCACAAGCTGGAATCAATATTGCTGGGAGAAATATCAATAACCTCAGATGACACCACTCATATGGCAGAAAGTGAAGAAGAACTAAAGGGCCTCTTGCTGAAAGTGAAAGAGGAGAGTGAAAAAGTTGGCTTAAA
This sequence comes from Hydropotes inermis, assembly GCA_020226075.1. NCBI lineage: Eukaryota > Metazoa > Chordata > Mammalia > Artiodactyla > Cervidae > Hydropotes > Hydropotes inermis. The sequence continues at coordinate 5,748,925 of CM035274.1, read as the reverse complement.
GCCTAACATTCAGAAAACTAAGATCATGGCATCCAGTCCCCATCAGTTCAGTTCAGTTCAGTTGCTCAGTCGTGTCTGACTCTTTGTGACCCCATGAACTGCAGCACACCAGGTCTCCCTGTCCATCACCAACTAGCGGAGTCCACGCAAACCCATGTCCATCAAGTTGGTGATGCCATCCAGCCATCTCATCCTCTGTCATCCACTTATCCTCCTGCCCCCAATCCTTCCCAGCATCAGGGTCTTTTCAAATGAGTCAGCTCTTCTCATCAGGTGGGCAAAGTATTGGAGTTTCAGTTTCAACATCAGTCCTTCCAGTGAACACCCAGGACTGATCTCCTTTAGGTCTGGTTCCATCACTTCATAGCAAATAGATGGGCAAACTGTGGAAACAGTGGCTGGCTTTATTTTTTGGGCTCCAAAAATCACTGCAGATAGTGATTGCAGCCATGAAATTAAAAGACCCTTGCTCCTTGGAAGGAAAGTTATAGCCAACCTAGACAGCATATTAAAAAACAGAGACATCACTTTGTCAACAAAGGTCTGTCTAGTCAAGGCTATGGTTTTTCCAGTGGTCATGTATGGATGTGAGAGTTGGACTATAAAGACAGCTGAGTGCCAAAGAATTGGTGCTTTTGAACTGTGGTGTTGGAGAAGATTCTTTGGAGTCCCTTGGACTGCAAGGAGATCCAACCAGTCCATCCAAAGGAAATCAGTCCTGGGTGTTCATTGGAAGGACTGATGCTGCAGCTGAAGCTCCCATACTTTGGCCACCTGATGCAAAGAGCTGACTCATTGGAAAAGACCCCGACAGTGGGAAAGATTGGGGGCAGGAGGAGAAGGGGATGACAGAGGATGAGATGGCTGGATGGCATCACTGACTCGATGGACATGAGTTTGGGTAAACTCCAGGAGTTGGTGATGGACAGGGAGGCCTGGCAAGCTGCGGTTCATGGGGTCACAAAGAGTCAGACATGACTGAGCGACTAAACTGAACTGAACTGAACTGAAATCAAATGTAAGGGAGTAGACTTTGGTATCATTCATAAGGTTCCCAGTTTGTTTTCTTTGTATTTATTTTTATATGTTGCACTGAGATTTGACATTCGCATTAATTTTATGTGACAAAATAAAGAAGAGTATACAAGTAACCAAAACAAACACTCCAAGAAAATGAGACAAGTCCCAGGGAAAGCGAATACATATAGAAAACAGTTAACTTCCTAAGTACTTGTATATTCAGTGTTCTGTGTTTAAGTTACTATCTTCACCATTACATGGAAATATAAATATGATGAATTAAAAATTGCCACCTTCCCAGTTTATATTTCTGTTCAAAGATAAGAGAGAGAAACAAGTAGACATAAAATCCAGAGGATACTGAGTTGGTTTTAATGTCTCCTAAAACTCAAATAAATAGATTTTCTAGTATACTTTCTCAAACAACTTTGTAAATCTCTCCCCTATTATAGTGCTTAACACAATTTGTGCTTATTTGTCAACTTGTGTCTCTAAAAAATATCTACTAGCCCTGCTAGACTATAAGTTCCAAGAGTACAAGAATCATCACTGTTTGACTGGCCCTTATTCTCTCAGCACCTAGCATAATATGTAGCAAATGAAAGCACCCAAATTTTTTGAATGAATGACTAAAATTCTAGAGGAATGATGGCAGTACATTTATTCAAGGAAATTTTATGTAATAATAAAAGTAACCATAATAATTGTAAGTATAGTCATGTTGAAAATACTCAGATCATAATATTTAGAGGAAAAAATCAAACAATGGTATAAAATTAAAAAGTAAGCTCTACTATGTAAAAATAGATCATTTCCATTCTATATAATTTCTATTTTATCTAATAGAACTTCAGTTCTATATAATAGATCATTTCATTCTTTTTCTTTACATTCTTTTCTCTATTTTTCAAATTTTCAAGAATAACCAAATTTTCATTTCACATAATGAATTGCAAAATGGTGTATTGGAAAAAAACAAAAAAGGTGAATTGGATGTTGTTGACAATAAGTCCATCATAAAGTTCTGTGGAGGTTTTAATGAGATTTTAAGTGGATTAAATGAAATTATGGCTAAAGAGAAAATAATATGTATGTTAATTCTACCTTCTAGGTAGGATAGAGATTGATTCTGACTCTAGATAGCACAGGACCTTCAATATTAGGGGTTAAGACTGTTCTTTTAAGTTTATATTTTTAATAATCTTAAAAACCTACTTAAACACCTAGTCATTTTATTTAGTAAATTTTATCCCATATGAAAAATGAGATTTAAGTCATAGATTATTTGATTTAGGTTTTTTAAAAACAATAGGCAAGTTAAAATTTTTCATTCAGCACATAATGAAGTTATACTCAGTAGTTGTAAAAGTGTGAATAAAATTATTATTCTTATATCCAGCGTCCTTGTTTTCCTGAGAGACTAAAAAATAGTATATATGCTCAAATTCTAGGAAATTTATTAAGACTTACTAGAAATACACTACTAATAAGAATTAGCTAGTTCTTTCCTCCATCTTTATATTATGAAAAATTTCGAACACACCACAAAATTGAAATTATTTTTGCAGTAAAAAGCTATGTGCCTACATTTATACTTGCCATTAACATTTTGTTTTACTGATCACTTATCCATCTAGCTGGGCTTCCCCGGTGGCTCAGACAGTAAAGAATCTCTTTGCAATACAGGAGACCCAGTTTTGATCCCTGGGATGGCAAGATCCTCTGCAGAATGGAATGACAACCCACTCCAGCATTCTTTCCTAGAGAATCCCATGGACAGAGGAGCCTGGTGTACTATAGTCCATGAAGTCACAAAGAGCTGGACATGACTGAGTGTCTAAACACTTCACTTTCACTATCCATCTAGCTAGCCATCCTTCTAAAATCCATCATGCCAACAAATCTTACATTTTGATACCCTTCAAAGCAAATGTCATACTTCTCTTTATCTATTACAAAACACCTTGTTAACCAGGATTAAATGTTTATATTTTCTTTTTATATAAAGCACATACAATAAAATGGGCAAATCTTGGTTGTAAATTTATTCATTTATGACAATGCTACACTTGAATAACCCTTATCTCTATCACCATCAACCCTCACTCACCTTCTGGTCAATTTTTACCTCCATTCCCCGAGGGAAATTTTATTCTGATTTCTTTATGCTATAGATGAGTTTTGACTAGAATGTCATATTAATATAATGAGGCAATATATACTCTTTTGGGTAAGGCTGAATTCACTCTGCATAATATTTTGAGATTCATCTATATTTTTATGTATGAGAAACATTTTTTTTACTACAGTTTATTAATTCATTCTCCTATTGTTAGATCCTGGACTATTCCAGTTTATAAATATTAGGAATAAAGTTAATATTGGAGCTGGTTTACTGGAACTACCTTGATGATGATTTTTAATATTTTTAATAACAGAGTGGACTCCAGTGGTTTGACTCTCAAGCAACAGACATGAGGCAGGTGTACTAAAAAATGGATGAGGAGGTATGGGGAGGCATAGATCATCACAGGAAAAGTTTCCTTGTCTGACATGTTCAAAGGAGACAATGTGGATTAGGTAATAGTTTTCTAAACCTATGAATGTAAGCCCTTCCAGATCTCACATATACCCTTGGAGGAGGATTTTGACAGAAAAAATAAAACCAAACAAATAGTAATAATAAAGATGTTGATGATTGCTTGAGCTGGTGGAGTAGTTATCTTTGGGATATGAAGAGAGGGTTTTCTAAGAAGGCATCCAAAGTGCAAGGTGTTCCCTCTCATTAGGACATTCACAACTCCTGGCTTTGAACAGACCTCTTATCAACTAATTACCAGAAAACCCGAAAAAGGCTTGGCCACTTAACTGTTAGGGAGCTTGGTGTCCTTTTGAAGTTTGCTCTTGGCATGCTAAAGGGTAATTCACACTAAGATAAAAAGCATTCAGGACACTCAAAGGCTATTCTTATTAGATTAAAGCTTCACAGCTTGTTCAGTGACAAAGGTCTTTCAACACATATTGTCCTTCACCTCTAGAGTAAATATGCAACAATTCTCTGTAAATAATAAGGGAAAATTATACCAGTAGATGGGAAACTAGAGTTTCATTATTTAATGGCAAATGAAACAGAATGAAGTGAAATGAAATGTCCAAGATGATAGGAATGAATATGTGTTTTGCTAGAATAAATTTAAAGAAATTAATTAAAAAAATAATTTCTTGTCCTCAATATCGTTTTACTCAAATTTTAAAATATGGGATGTCATTCCGATGGGCTCTTGTTTTGCATGTGGCCTAGGTATTATTTACTCTCAAGAACACTCTTCTTCCATCTTAACTTCCTTTTGTTAGCTATAGACAAGGTTATCACCAAAAAAGAAATGTAAATATTCTCTTATCTCTCAGGGGGGATGTGAGTCAACAGTGGAAAGTATTATTAGAAATCCAAGAAAGGCCTAAAAGATAATAACAAACTTGAAGTAGCTGAGACTAAATTATTATAGACGGAGCTCCTACAAATGTGAAGAAGACTAAATACGAGCGAGCAAGTGAGAAGAGATAAAGCATAAACTTTACATAGGGTCAAAGGAGAGTCAGACCCAAGAAACTCTTTAGACTTAGAATAGGCCTTAGAGAATGGGCAGAACCTTGACCAGGCTTATAAAGCAGGGGTGAGGAGACAGGATAGAGAATGGGGGGAGGGGAGCTATGAACTGGGGGGGAGGGGGGAAGAGGGGAAGGAGATGGGATATAGGGAGGGAAAAAATCATGGTAGAGGCTGCAAGGAAAGGAGGGATAAGAGGAAAACAACCTTTGCCTACAGTGTTTCCTCTTGTTCCCGTGTAGTCTGGAGATTAGCTATTAAAACAGGTGCAAAATATTCGTTTGTAGGGATTACTGGGTAGTTTATTAACCTAGAAGTTCCTTTTGCTCTTTGTACTATGCCCCTCGACAAATATTACAGCCTTTGAATAATAATACAGTGTTTATTTCTGAAATACATTGGCATCTCTGTGGATATTATAAGCAACATTTCCTGTTGAATGAATGTCTGAAAGGTTTGGATTTCACTTTTTTTTTGTTTTTTTTTTTTAGATGTAGAGAATAACTCTAACTTTGATATAGGAATCTTTTCCCTGTAAAATATTTTCCATCAAGGAATTCACAAAGGTAACAGAATTCTATTTGTGTTTACCTGACTCGGTTGTATTAATACCTTGAGAGTTGTCTTCTGAGCTCCCTGAGTTCTATTTTCATTTGAAATAGACATTCGTGTACATTATTAAAAGGGAAGGAACAAGGAAATAGACTGGCAAAAAGAAGAAAAAATAGCTCTTTTAGAATAAGGCTGAGTCCTTTCTGTAAATTTTTTATTGTTGTTGAGAATACTTTATTAGTTAATATGAACAAATACAGATTCTTACAAAGTTATTAAAATTTTTACCATCCCTTTAGATTTTATATATTTTGTTTCTTTGTTTAGGCAATTGGGGGGAAAAGTTCATTTTTAATTTTTAACAATATTAGCACATAACTAGAGAAGAACCTACAAAACACTATATTGAAAAGGAATACATGTTAGTATTTGCAGATGTAAATCTATCACTCTCTCTCCTTCCCCTGCTAAGTTCAAATTCTGCGTCTAAATTTTTATGTTTACTCTAGTAACTTATATAACTTAAATGGCTCTCAGTTTTTTTTAATCTTGAAGGCAAGAGTTTTTTTTTTTTTTACTATGTGATCTCTTTGTTTTCTTTTACTGTTAATATTTATTTTAAATTATCACCTAAATTATTAAAGAACTGACTATAAAGTCAGATTAAATATTGATAGATCATGGAGCATTAGAACTACTTGATAGAAATGTAAAAAGTAAAAAGAAATGGGTATAGTTTTTCCATATTTCTGCTTTAATTATAAAAATGAGAGACCAAAATTTTATTGTTAATCTAAATTTTTTCATATCCAACTGTAAATTTGCTTACATAACAAGTAAGAGCATATTATAGTACTTAAATAGCATGAATTCTCCTCTAAATTTGTCTAATTTTATTTAGGGGTTTAAAAAAGGCATGGTCAGTTAGGCATATTTTTATTGTTATTTTTTTCTGAGACAAAAATATGGTATCCTTTCTCATTCCATTTAGACTGGCACAGATCAGCTGCTTCACTCTCAGCTTCAAATGTTTCTCCTCTCACCCTGACAGTTGCCACGATGTGGGGATTGGACACCTGCTTCAGTTGCCCCATTAGCCGAGGGCAGGTCCAGTCCTACTAAACACTCCTGTTTTCCACCCTAGTTCTTTCATCCTACCAAGTTTTGCATGGTTCTATATATTCTTTTCTGGTGGTCAGATACTTCCGTCCAGTCTCAGCTAGCGTTCTGCAAGCCCGTCTGTGTCTGAAGGTGTATTCCTGATGTATCCGCGGAGAGAGGTGTACCACTCCATGACCACCTATTGTTCCTCCATCTTGTTCCTTCCTGGTATTTTTATAGTCTCTCTGAGGTCCTAACACTTCACATAGACAAAGGTTCACTGGACTATGTGTTCCTCACTTACAATAAGTTAAAAACAAAAACAAAAACAACATGAAGAATCTCACTTCAGTCTTCTAGACTGATTTGCAATTTCTTGTGCAAGGACTAAGAAGTGCTGTATTACCTGTTCCCAAATGTCAACAGCTTAGGACGTAACCAGAAAGATCATGCAACAAACTCAATATTCATTTATATTTTATGTAGATTTTGAGGTCCACATTGTGATGCATGATCAAAACTGCTCTTCAAGAATGAAGCATTTACTCCCCCAAAACCTGAGTGTGCTACTAGTAGATGGTCTCTATGTTCCACCCTCCTCGGGAATTTCCCTGGTCAAAGAAAATGCCCTCTAACAAGGCAACACTTCCTCCCAGGAAAGCCTATTGTAGTGGCTCATCAATGCTGAGAAATAAATGATTCGTGTCACCTACTACAACTCAGGATGATTCTCAAGAGCCGTCTAGGCTTGAGGGCTGACCAAGTAGTCAGCTGAAGCCTTTGATGAGACTTCACCAAAGTTCAGCTTTTCCCTCTGTCCAGTCCTCTCCCTTATATAGGAATTGATACTAAGACTACTGTTTAAGTAATGAGCTACATGCTAATATCCATCTCAGTGTCTGCTTTCTATCCATCCTATGAGAATGAATGGTCAACATTTAAGTACAAGAAAACAAATGCTATTATGGGGTTTTTGAGGTGGGTCACCTACAGCCTAGAGGGCAATTTTCTGTTTTCAGTTACTAAGTTGTGTCGAACTTTTTGCAATACCACGGACTTCAGCATGCCAGGATCCTCTGTCTTCCACTATCTCCCAGAGTTTGCTCAAATTCATGTCCATTGAGTCGGTATGCTATCTAACTTTCCCATCTTCTTCCATCCCCTTGTCCTTTTGCCTTCAATTTTTCCCAGCCTCAGGGTTTTTTCCAGTGAGATGGCTCTTCACCATCAGTTGGCCAAAGTATTGGAGCTTCAGCATAAGTTCATCCAATAAATATTCAAGATTGATTTCCTTTAGGCTTTACTGGTTTGATATCCTTGCAGTCCAAGGGACTGTCAAGAGTCTTCTCTAACACCGCAGTTGGAAAACATCAATTCTTTGGCACTCAGCCTTCTTTATGGTCCAACTCTCACATCCATACATGACTACTGGAAAAACCACAGCTTTGACTGTATGGAACTTTGTCAGCAGAGTGATGTCTCTGCTTTTGAATACAGAGGTTTGTCATAGCTTTCCTTCCAAGAACCAAACATTTTAGTTTCATGGCTGCAGACACCATACTGATTTTGGAACCAAAGAAAATAAGATCTGTCACTACTTCCAATTTTTCCCTTTCTACTTGCTATGAAGTGATGGGACCAAAGCTATGATCTTAGTTTTTTTTTTTTTTAAATATTGAGTTTCAAGCCAGCTTTTTCACTCTCCTCTTCCAAGAGTCTCTTTAGTTCTTCTTCACTTTCTACCATTAGAGTAGGATTATTTACATATCTGATGTAGTTGACATTTCTCCTGGTATTCTTGATTCCAGGTTGTGATTCACCTAGCCTGGCATTTCACAGGATACACCCAGCATCGAAGTTAAATAGGTGGGGTTACAATATACAGCCTTGTCATACTCCTTTCCCAGTTTGGAACCAGTCAGTTATTCCATGTCTGGTTCTATCTGTTGCTTCTTGAACTGCATATGGGTTTCTTACAAGACGGGTAAGGTGGTCTGGTATTCCTATCTCTTTAAGAATTTCCCACGGTTTGTTGTGATCCACACAGTCACAGGCTTTAGAATAGTGAGTGAAGCAGAAGTAGATGTTGCTTTGGAATTCCCCTGCTTTTTCTATGATCCAGTGGTTGTTGTCAATTTGACCTCTTGTTCCTCTCCTTTTCTAATTCCAGCTGGTACGGTTGGAATTCCTCAGTTCATGTACTGCTGAAGCCTAGCTTGAAGGATTTTGAGCATTACCTTGCTAAGATGTGAAATGAGCACAATTGTACATTTTGAACATTTTTTGGCAATGCCTCTATGGGATTGGAATGAATACTGACCTTTTCAAATCCTGTGACCACTGCTGAGTTTTCCAAATTTGCTGGCATAGTGAGTACAGCACTTTAGCAGCTTTGTCTTTTAGGGTTTGAATTAGCTCAGCTGGAATTCCATCATCTCCACTGTCTTTGCTCATAGTAATGCTTTCTAATACCCACTTGTCTTCACACTCCAGGATGTCTGACTTTAAATAAGTGACCATCATGGTTATCTAGGTCATTAAGATCTTTTTTTTACAGTTCCTCTGTGTATTCTGAAAAATCCCATGGATGGAGGAGCCTGGTGGATTACAGTCCATAGGGTCGCAAAGAGTCAGACATGACTGGGCGACTTCACATATATCTGTGTATTCTTGTCATTTCTTCTAGATCTCTTCTGCTTCCAATAAGTCTTTGTTGTTTCTGTTCTTTATTGTTCCCATCCTTCCTTGAAATGTTCCTTTGATATTTCCAGTTTTCTTGAAGAGATCTCTAGTCTTTCTCCTTCTGTTGTTTTCCTTTATTTCTTTGCATTGTTCATTGAAGAAGGCCTTCTTGTCTCTCCTTGCTATTCTCTGGAACTCTGGACTCAGTTGAGTATACCTTTCCTTTTCCCCCTTGCCTTTAACTTCTCTTCTTTCCTCAGTTAAGAAACTTCCTCAGACAAGCACTTTGCCTTTTTTCATTTCTTTTTCTTGGGGGTGATTTTGGTCACTGCCTCCTATACATTTTAAGGAACCTCTGTCCATAGATTTTCAGGAGCTCTGGCTACAAGATCTAAATCTTTGAATCTATTCATCATCTCCACTATATAATCATAAGGGATTTGATTTAGGTCATACCTGAATGGCCTAGAGGTTTTCCCTACTTTCTTCCATTTAAGCCTGAATTTTGCAATAAGGAGCTCATGATCTGAGCCATAGTTGGCTCCAGGTCTTCTTTCTGCTGAATGTATAGAACTTTCACATCTTTGGCTTTGAATAATATAATCAATGTTATTTCAGCATTGACCATCTAGTGATGTCCATGTATAGAGTTGTCTCTTGTGTTGCTGGAAGAGGGTGTTTGCTATGACCAGTGTGCAATCAATATTGTTTATCTGAGGAGTACATGTAGCCCTTGGGATGAATTAGCAGTACAGCTGCTCACCACTGGTGAACTGGGATTCTCTATCAATGGAAAATACATTGGCTGGTGTGGTTTTATAGATACAGAGAAAGTATTAATACTAAATATGAAGACAATGGAATTAAGTAGCTATTGTTGAACTCAGTTGAAATGGGGAAGATAAAAAGCTGAGAGTGATTAAGTTCAGTTCAGTCACCCAGTCATATCTGACTCTTTGCAACTGCATGGACTGCAGTATGCCAGCCCTCCCTGTCCATCACCAAGTCCCAGAGTTTACTCAAACTCATGTCCATTGAGTCGGTGATGCCATCCAACCATCTCATCCTCTGTCGTGCCGTTCTCCTCCTGCCTTCAATCTTTCCCAGTATCAGGGTCTTTTCCAATGAGTCAGTTCTTCGCATCAGGTGGCCAAAGTATTGGAGTTTCAGCTTCAGCATCAGTCCTTCCAATAAATATTCAGGACTAGTTGGATCTCCTTGCTGTCTGAGGAACTCTCAAGAGTCTTCTCCAACACCACAGTTCCAAATCATTAATTATTCAGCACTCAGTTTTATTTATAGTCTAACACCCATACGTGACTACTGGAAAAACCATAACTTTGACTAGAAGGACCTTTGTTGGCAAAGTAATGTCTCTACTTTTTAATATGCTGTCTAGGTTGGTCATAACTTTTCTTCCAAGGAGTAAGTGTCTTTTAATTTCATGGCTGCAGTCACCATTTGCAATGATTTTGGAACCCCTCCAAAATAAAGTCTGTCACTGTTTCCATTGGTTCCCCATCTATTTGCCATGAAATGATGGAGCCAGATGCCATGATCTTTGTTTTCTGAATATTAAGTTTTAAGCCAACTTTTTCACTCTCCTCTTTCACTTTCATCAAGAGGCTCTTTAGTTTTTCTGCTTTCTGCCATAAGGGTGGTGTCATCTGCATATCTGATGTTATTGATATTTTTCCTGGTAAGCTTGATTCCAGCTTGTGTTTCATCCAGTCCAGCATTTCTCATGATGTACTGTGCATATAAATTAAATAAGCTGGGTGACAAAGTGATTAATCAGCAATTAAAATCTAAGTGTGAAAGCTGGAGTGTCTTTGTGGAAGCATATAAAGAGGCTCATGTATCCTATACCAAGAAAGTAAAAAATGCTGAGGCCTAGGCCTTAATTTTCAGAGTAGTCAAGCTCCAAAAAAGGTTAAAGTCATAGCTAAGATAGGTTGTTAATGCAGTGCTCAGAGTCCTGTTTGGGAAAGAAGGAAGCCTGGACATATTAGAATGGAAATGTGTATTTATGCACATGAAATCTTGATTCTCTAGATTCCTCTGAACTCACTGATCCTTCAGAAGTGGTTCACTACTAAGGGCTGCCATTTCCCCATCTCTTGAAGTTGCTTCAGGAGTGTGTGTCTCACTTGAAAATAGCACCCCATTTCCCTCTGCCCACCTTGCCTTAGGATCTTTCTCAGCCTCCCTTCCTGTTAGGCCAATAACTAAAATTATTTCCCAGTATAAGCTGGCTACAGATACTCTGAGTCACTAAGGAAGGAAAGGATGAAAGAACTTCAGGGGCTAGCAGTTATGTAACAGCAGAGGCTGGGTGATTACTCATGGTCTGGATTATGATGAATTAAATTGGAAACACACTCTTCTGGAATACAGAATGTTACACCCTAGAAAGGATATTGGGAGATGTACACACATCCAGATAGCTTTTTGAAGGATGGAAAAAGTGACTACTTACATTGAATAAGATGGAAATTCCAGAACTGACTTGATAGAAGAAGGGATTTGAAGGCCCAGGGAATTAGGCACGTTAGAGTGGATATACTTTGTGAGGATATGAACCCCTGCAGAAGACTCTGGTCCATACATTGACCTACGGGAACGTGCTGATAGGTCACCATATGCCACGTTCAGCTGAGGCTCTCATTTCAGTCAAGGTTGACAGTGGGCAAAGCCTTTATATAACCAGACTCATCAGTTATAACGGAGATAACAATTGGAAACAGTAGAGACTGTAAGGTGAGGTGTGACTGTAAGAATACAGGTGGGTACGATTACCACAAAGAATAGCAATGTTGAAGTGGCAGCTAAGTCCCAGGATTTGCAAGAGTTTAGCATTGTTAAAAGCACATGTTGGGAGTCCTGCTTCCGTCAGAACAGTATAAGGAACTTCATGGACCAACTCCCCAGTTCCTTGTGCCAAGCAGCAAGGAGATGAGTCAACATTTGGTGTGGGTAACTGACCCTGATCACCAGGTAGGTACAGAGCTGCTGCTAGAATGGGAGCAAAGGAATGCTTTGGACACCTGCACGATCCCCTTGGGAGCTTCTTGGCATTCTTCCCCAGCTAAAAACAATTTCAGGAATATTGCCCAGAGCACAGTGGCAAGGGGCCCAGTCACTTTAGGGATGAGGGTCTAGAGCCTAGAAGGAAAATTTAGTCAAAAAATTGATAAAACTTCCTAGGCAGAGATTATAACACATACTTAAACACTGCCTGGCTTCGCAGGTGGCTCAGTGGTAAAGAATCTGCCTGACATCACAGGAGACACAGAATCAATTCCTGGGTTGGGAAGATCCCCTGGAGAAGGAAACAGAAACCCACTCTAGTATTCTTGTCTGGGAAATCGCATGGACAGAGCAACCTGGTGGGCTACAGTCCATGGGTCCTAAGAGCCAGACACGACTTAGTGACTAAACAACTCTACCTACCATTTGAAAAAGTTGAACCCACAAAAGCCAAAATCTGGAGCAATAGAAACAAGTGGGAAAATGAAAAGTCTTGAATTATTGCTGGGAGTTGTCTTTTTTCTTTTCCCTTGCAAATGAGTTTTCCTGTCTCTCTGCTTTGTCCCCATACACCTGGCTTATTTAATCAAGGCCAGATGATATGCTATTCTAAATGCACAGAAAAAGGTTTACTTCCAAAATGGACATCTAAAGATCTGGGTTTTAATGGAGTGTTGCAAAAACTGTTTTATGTATGACATTATTTTAAATTCCTTTCCTCTACTCACACGAATAAGAAAAAAAAAATAAGGTGATTCTTCAAGACACAAATATAGAAAATATATCTGTATCTGTTATCTATTTCACCTAATTCTCTAATACCACCGTGAGTTTCTCAGTTGAATGATTTATTGGGATTACTCCTGCCCTCAACTCCATGGGTAGTTCTGACTTTATAAAACAGCCTACATCTTTGATACCAGAGAGAGCTTAATTTGAGAAGGCTACAAGCCAGTTAGGGTTACTCATGACTTTACCTCTTTGCTCAGAGAATAGGAAGTTAAGAATCATCTTCAAGAGCACAGGTTATGTTTCATAGACTCAGATTCAATTCCTAACTCTGATATTTATTATTTGCATGGTGTTTTATAGGTTACTCAATTTCTTAAAGTCACTTTCCTCCTCTGTGTGAGAGAGTTAATAATAACATCTGAATTTTAAGAGAGATTAAAGTTTTTTAAAATTGTTGGCACTTCCAAAATGCTTAATAGCTGTTAGCTTTTAAATGCAGTGCAATGAACATTGGGGTGCACATGTCTCTTTCAGATCTGGTTTCCTCAGTGTGTATGCCCAGAAGTGGGATTTCTGGGTCATAATTCCAGTTTTTTAAGAAATCTCCACACTGTTCTCCATACCAGCTGTCCTAGTTTGCATTCCCACCAACAGTGTAAGAGGGTTCCCTTTTCTCCACACCCTCTCCAGCATTTATTGCTTGTAGACTTTTGGATAGCAGCCATTCTGACTGGCATGTAATGGTACCTCATTGTGGTTTTGATTTGCATTTCTCTGATAATGAGTGATGTTGAGCATCTTTTCATGTGTTTGTAAGCCATCTGTATGTGTTCTTTGGAGAAATGTCTATTTAGTTCTTTGGCCCAGTTTTTGATTGGGTCATTTATTTTTCTGGAGTTGAGCTGGAGGAGTTGCTTGTGTATTTTTGAGATTAAGCCCTTGTCTGTTGCTTCGTTTGCTATTATTTTCTCCCAATCTGAGGGCTGTCTTTTCACCTTGCTTATAGTTTCCTTTGCTGTGCAAAACCTTTAAGTTTCATTAGGTCCCATTTGTTTATTTTTGCTTTTGTTTCCAATATTCTGGAATGTGGGTCATAGAGGATCCTGCTGTGGTTTATGTCAGAGAGTGTTTTGCCTATGTTCTCCTCTAGGAGTTTTATAGTTTCTGGTCTTACATTCAGATCTTTAATCCATGTTGAGTTTATTTTTGTGTATGGTGTTAGAAAGTGTTCTACCATGGAATATTACTCAGCCATTAAAAATAATTCATTTGAATCAGTTCTAATGAGATGGATGAAACTGGAGCCCATTATACAGAGTGAAGTAAGCCAGGAAGATAAAGACCATTACAGTATACTAACACATATATATGAAATTTAGAAAGATGGTAATGATAACCCTATATGCAAAACAGAAAAAGAGACACAGATGTACAGAACAGAATTTTGGACTCTGTGGGAGAAGGCGAGGGTGGGATGTTTTGAGAGAACAACACCAAAACATGTATATTATCTAGGGTGAAATAGATCACCAGCCCAGGTTGGATGCATGAGACAAGTGCTCAGGCCTGGTGCACTGGGAAGACCCAGAGGGATCGGGTGGAGGGGGAGGTGGGAGGGGGGATTGGGAGGGGGAATACATACATGTAAGTCCATGGCTGATTCATGTCAATGTATTTCAAAAACCACTACAATATTGTAAAGTAATTAGCCTCCAACTAATAAAAATAAATGGAAAAAAATAAAGTTATTAGGAAAAATAAATAAATAAATGCAGTGCAGAAAAACTTCTATGGGGAGACTCCTACACATGGCTACAAATATTCTGAATTGATACCACTGATTAAAATCACCATTAGACCTGAGCAAGTAGGGTGCTAGCCCAGAGAGCCCCATGCTCTTGCCTTTCTTAAGTGTTTTTTTGTCTCCCTCTGTTATGCTTGGGACCAGTTATAGTTGGCAGTAGTAGGTGGGTAGGGTTCTCTGAGCCCAGACCAAGTACATGAGCCTAGTTGTCTGATGTACCAAACCCAGAATTTTCCAAGTCCCTCTCCATTGACTTGGACTGTTTAGGGCCTGCATTGTAGTCTGGGTTAGATGCCCCAAGACTTGAACTGCTTCCTATTTCTCCCTTTTAGGATGTTCTGTGGCCCCTTATGAAGATATGGGGTTGACTAGACACTCTAAGTATCTTGGAATTGTGTCTATATAGGGCAGGAGGGTATCCTGATGGGCACATTCTTTCCATTGGCTGGTGAGATATTTCTTTCATGGATCATGCAAAACTGGCACACTAGAATGATGCTGACAAGCTGATTTGGGGTGACCTCTCTTATATTAGACACTGGATTTGTTTAGACCTAAGAGCTACCAGTGGTCTACTTCTGACCTTTAGGCTTGAGCTCTTTGTATAGACCTGTCAGTTGGATATTACCCATTTATGTTCCCTCTGCAATGCTGCTTCTGCTCTATGGCACTGAGGAGAAGGGGTATGGTTTTTCCAGTGGTCATGCATGGATGTGAGAGTTGGACTGTGAAGAAAGCTGAGCACTGAAAAATTGATGCTTTTGAGCTATGGTTTTGGAGTAGACTCTTGAGAGTCCCTTGGACTGCAAGGAGATCGAACCAGTCCATCCTGAAGGAGATCAGTCCTGGGTGTTCATTGGAAGGACTGATGCTGAAGCTGAAACTCCAATACTTTGGCCACCTGATGTGAACAGTTGACTCATTGGAAAAGACCCTGATGCTAGGAGGGATTGGGGGCAGGAGATGAAGGGGACAACAGAGGATGAGACGGCTGGATGGCATCACCGACTTGATGGGCATGAGTCTGAATAAACCCCAGGAGTTTGTGATGGACAGGGAGGCCTGGTGTGCTGCGATTCATGGGATTGCAAAGAATCAGACACGACTGAGCGGCTGAACTGAACTGAACTGAACTGAACAGAGCCTGTGGAGGGGGTGGAGTTACCTTGGGTTCCAGCAACAAAGAGTGTACTTTGGAAAAGATTCTACCCCTTCTCCTCAGTGTGTGAGATCCAGGTTTGATCTCAAGGTTGGGAAGATCCCCTGGAGAAGGGAAGGCGATCCACTCCAGTATTCTTGTCTGGAGAATTCCATGGACAGAGGAGTCTGGCAGGCTAGCTACAGTTCATGGGGTCACAAAGAGTCAGACATGACTGAGTGATTAATACTTTCATTTTTTTCAACACTATTTAAGCAAGCTACTCCTCTACCGCTGTCTCTTCCCCAGTTCTGCTCTTGCATTAAAGACCATATTGTCCTCAACTAGTCATTCTATAATGGATACCTAGTTAAGTATTCAGGATAAAATTCGAGGTCCTTAGAAAGGTACAAATGGTCTTTCAAAATCTTGCCCAAACCTCCATTTATTGTGTAATTTCTTAATGCTGATACCATGCTCTTGATACCTCATTCCCATGGTCATCCTCTGAACAGAAAATAAAACTTACATTTTGTACTTGCTGAGCCTTTCTCCTTAGAAAACTTTCCTTCACATTGTGTACATGGCAAGGTTAACTCACCTTATGATACAGCTGAAAAAGTGTTTTTCTGGGACATTTTACCAGGTTTCTTGGGCAAGTTTAACAGCTCCCTCCACCATGCCCCCTACTATTAGTCATTAACATGTTACATGTGGAATTATCTGCCTGTATGCCTGTCATTGTGCTGGACAGTGAGCTTCCTAAAGCCCAAGATTATGTTTTATTCATAATTATATTTACAGTGCATGAAGAATGGGTGTCATTAAATTTATGTATTAAGGAATTAATAAATCTCCCAGGGTTCTCACATGCATTTACCAAATCCCTTTTTTATATTTGTAATTTTTGTATCTTTATTAATATTCTTTAATTAATATTCTTTATTAATATTCTTTATTAATAATCTTTATTAATATTCTGTCTGTTGAAATATTATTCTCTTTATTTTCTCTGATCCTTTGTCCTTGGTTTCCTTTAGCCCTTTGAGCCTATATTTAAGACAGCTGATTTAAAGGCTTTGTCTCATAATTCTAATTTCTAGGCTTCCTAAGGGAGATCATCTCTTTCAGTCTCTTGTTGATTTCATATGAATAGATTGTAATTCCTTGTTTTATCATATCAATTATACTTTTTACTGAAAACTGGACATTTTACATATTATAATGTAATAACTGTGAAAAATCAGATTCTCCTCACCCTCCCCTTAGGTTTTCTGTTGTGGTATTTTATGATCTACAAACATCCATTTTTTAACTTTTCAAACTGTTTTACAAAAACTGTATTCTTTGATGCATGTGCTCACAGAAATCTCTTTTCCATTATTTCAGTGCTATCTCAGTCAGGCAGTGTATGGACATATTTCTTTACTTTTACTCAATTTATTTAAACTGAAACCCAAAAAACAGTTCACTCATTCTCCCACCTCCTTCCAATCCCCTGCCTCTTGTAACCGCTGTTCTGTTCTGTCTATGAACTTGATATTTCTGTGTTTGTTCTTTTCTTTGATTCCACATTGTCCTATAGCCATAACTCATTATTTTCAAAAGTACTCATCAAAAATTATCAATGTACAATTAAAAAAGATACACACAAAAGTTGAAAGAGACAAAAATGACTGAATATTTTATGAAATTACTTGTCAAATATTTTAAAATCACAGCTATTCTTGAAAGGCAGTTAAACTGTCGTTGAACCTGCTTTATCTTTACCATAATACTAAATGTGACTTGAGAGGACCGAAGTTTATAAGGAAACCCATAAGAAGAAAAGGAAACTAAATTCTACATGAAAATACAATTAAAATGCAAGAGTTAAAAGTATAAAAAACCTATCATAAATCAAGCCAGAAGATAAAGAATAAATCTGGTGATACATGAATATTAATACTTAAACGGTGATTTTGAAACCAGAAAGACATTTTTAAAAAGTTGGAGATAAAACAAAATAAAGAAGTTGGACAAAGGTCTAACAAATATTAAATGATCCACAGGAACCAAAAGAAGGTGAAGCAGCAAACACCATAAATTTAATGCTTAAATATCAAGATGCCCTTACATTTAATGAAAAAATTCAGACCTCAGTTTTTAAGCTCTTCTAAGACAGAACCATCTCTGAACATATAGGTGAGTGGGTGCTCTGGTTAGAAAGATAGATTTAAGTGACCCCCAAAGTAGCCTTAAACAGTAGCAAAGGAATCATTTCATTTTTAAAATCTCGAACCTTCACATTAAGGTAGTTCAGAAAATTCACAGTCTGATGGTGGTTTAGTTGCTAAGTCATTTCCAACTCCATAGACTATAGCCTGTCAGGCTCCCATGTCCATGGGATTCTCCAGGCAAGAATACTGGAGTGGGTTGTCATTTCCTCTCCACGGGATCTTCCCAACCCAGGAATAGAACCCAGGTCTCCTGCCTTGTAGGCAGATTCTTTACTGACTGAGCTACGAAGCAATCTTGATAGATATTCTGATAGACATCCTCAAACATACACCACATCAGATACATAGTAAAAATAGGTATACAAATACAGCAACTGAAATATCACAACTAAGCTAAAATTACAATGCATGAGAACTTTAAATATAGAATGGAGAGAAGTGAGCAGGGATAAAGATGGATCCTGGGAATATAAAACAGGTAATGTACCTGGGTCAGAAAGTCATATAGGATAATCATGGCTCAGTTCATCATGAGACATGGCAAGCTGGAGTCAAGGTTGCTGTGAAAGTTAGGAGATGGAGAGTGGTATGGTAGAGTTTTCTCAGTCATAGAAGGAGAAGGAAAAGAAGAAATGTTTGGAAATCTGCTTATAGGAAAACTAAGGACCCGAGGAGGTGAAAGCACTCTGACTCATCCTTATGACCTGTAACTGAAGACAGAGTGAGTAATAATTCAGCCAGGGACAGTGCCCTTAGTCATCATTTTAAGTATTGGCACTGGATTGAGAAACCTTGGGTCTGTGACACCACAATCTGCCAGGCAGGGGCAGGTACACAGAGGGATGGGAGTGGAATATAAAAACAAATCCCCAAATACTCAAATAACTTTGCACACAAAATGAGCCTACCAGCAGAATATTACAAAACACAACATGTCTAATCATGAGAAAGACAACATTCATGCCAGTTAGCACGGCTATGTTACAAAAACAAAGAAAAAGTTATTATCAAAGAGAGAATGGTTACGAGAGAATAGAACACTTGTGTATTGCTATTGGGAATGTAAAATAGGGCAGCTACTTTGAAAAACAGCGTGGCAGGCCTTCAGAAACTTAAAAGTAGAATTACTATACAATATAACAATTTCACTTCTGGACATACATACTGAAAACAATTGAAATCAAAGATTCAAACAGATATTTGTACATTCATGTTCAAAGTAGCACTATTTGCAACACTCAAGAGTGGAACCAATCCAAGTGCTCATTAATATTTAAATGAATAAACAAAACGCAGTGTACACACACACACACACAGAGGAACATTTTTCAGCTTTTAAAGGGAAGGAAATTCTGACACATACTATAACATGGATGAAACTTGAGGACAGTATGCTAAGTGAAATAAGCTAGTCATAAAAGAACAGCTACTATATAATTACATTTATATGAGGTACTAGGCTGGTAAATTTATAGAGACAGAAAGTAGAATGGTGGCCAGGGGCTAGAGGGAAGGGGGAATGAGAAGTTAGTATTTTATGGCTACAGAGTTTTGGCAAAGAAAAAAACAAAGTTCTGAAGATGAATGACAGTGGTAGCTGTGCAACACTGAGAATGTACTTAATGAAACTGAACTTCATACTTTAAAATAGTTAAAATGGTAAGTATGATTTATATACTTTGCCATGATAAAAAAGAAAGAAAAAATAGCAAACTAACTTAAATAAAATAAGATTGTCATTCTAAGTAAAATATTTAAGCATCTGATAAAAGTCTAAAATGAGAATAATGAAAATGTTGACACAAATGTCTGATAGGAATATTCTGTATTTGATGTTGATAGGATACAAGGTTTGTAACACCATGCTTGATAGATGACAGACAGACAGACATAACCCTTGTACACACCACCTCATTGCCACGAGTGGCTGCTGAATTTCTAGAATCACTTCCACATTGAATGCAAAAAAAAAGGCAGGAAGAGGTAACAGGCTTTCTTCATTAGACCTTCCATTTTAACCGGAAATAGAAAGCCTCCTTAAATATTATCCTGATACGCTGCTCTCTTCATGACTGACACAATGCTCAATTTTACATTATCCACCCACCAAAGAGAATGCAGTGATCCCAACTGGCTTAGATCAAACACAACTTGTTATCTCAAGAGGGAAAGGTGCTTAACCTTCTCCCCTCTCCCCTCCCCTCCACGCTTTCAGGAAAAATCAAGGCTATGTTTGTTTTTAAGAAAAGGGGAAATGACTCAAATATGTATAAATAAACTCTGAAACATTTAGCAGGAAGAAGAATGAACCAAAAGGAAAGTTGTGGGGCACAGGAAAAACAAACAGAAGCGGTATGGAACTAACCAAAGCAGAAGATATTAAAAAGAGGTGGCAGGGATACACAGAAGAACTGCACCAAAAAAAAGGCTTAATGACACGAATAACCGTGATGATATGGTCACTCACTTAAAGCCAGACATTCTGGAATATGAAGTCAAGTGGGCCTTAGGAAGTATTACTATAAACAAAGCCAGTGGGGCTAATGGAACTCCCGCTGAGCTATTTGAAATCCTAAAAGTTGACGCCATTAAAGTGCTGCAACTCAATGTGCCAGCAAATTTGGAAAACTCAGCAGTGGCCGCAGGACTGGAAAAGGTCAGCTTTCATATCAAACCCAAAGAAGGGCAATGCCAAAGAATGCTCAGACTACTGCACAATTGCACTTATCTCACATGCTAGCAAGGTAATGCTCAAAATCCTACAAGCTAAGCTTCAACAGTACATGAACTGAGAACTTCCAGATGCACAAGCTGGATTTAGAAAAGGCAGAAGAACCAGAAGTCAAATTGACAACATCTGTTGGTTCATACAAAAGCAAGGGGAATTCCAGAAAAACATCTACTTCCAATTCACTGATTATGCCAAAACCTTTGACTGTGTGGATTGCAACAAACTGTGGAAAATTCTTAAAGTTATGGGAATAGCAGACCACCTTACCCATCTCATGAGAAACCTGTATGTGGGTCAAGAAGCAACAGTTAGGACCAGACATGAAACAATGGACTGGTTCTAAATTGGGAAAGGAGTACATCAAGGCTATATATTGTCAACCTACTTATTAAACTGAAGGGTACATCATGTGAAATGCTGGGCTGGATGACACTCAAGCTGGAATCAAGATTGCTGGGAGAAATATCAATAACTTCAGATATGTAGATGATGCCACTCTAATGGCAGAAAGCAAAGAACTAAAGAGCCTCTTAAAGGTGAAAAAGCTGGCTTTAAAAAAAAAAAAAAAACTCAACATTCAAAAAGCGAAGATCATGGCATCTGGTCCCATCACTTCATGGCAAATAGATGGGGAAACAGTGGAAACAGTGACAGACTTTATTTTCCTGGGCTCCAAAATCACTGTGGACAGTGAGTGTGGCCATGAAATTAAAAGGTGCTTGCTCCTTGGAAGAAAAGTTATGACCAACCTAGATAGTGTATTAAAAAGCAGAGAAATCACTTTCCTGACAAAGTTCTGTCTAGTCAAAGCTATGGGTTTTTTCCAGTAGTCATGTATGGATGTGGGAGTTGGAACACAAAGAAGGCTGAGTGCCAAAGAATTGATGCCTTCAAACTATGTTTCTGGAGAAAACTCTTGAGAATCCCTTGGACAGCAAGGAGATCAAACCAGTCAATCCTAAAGGAAATCAACCCTGAATGTTCTTTGGAAAGACTGATGCTGAAGTTGAAGCTCCTATACTTTAGCCATCTAATGTGAAAAGCTGACTCATTAAAGACCCTGATGCTGGGAACAATTGAAGGCAGGAGGAGAAGGGGATGACAGAGGATGAGATAGTTGGATGGCATCACTGATTCAATGGATATGAGTTTGATTAAATTCCAGGAGTTAATGAAGGACAGGGAAGGTTGGTGTGCTGCAGTCCATGGGTCACAAAGAGTCAGACAAAACTGAGTGACTGAACAACAGAAATAACAGTGAGTAAAGACAATGATAAATTATATTGGTAAATCAAATATTTTGTTTTTTTAAAAAATCTACTTGGTGGTTAGTGTTTGCTTACAAAAATAAATGAATAAATAGCTCAATTACTTTATAATAGGATAATAAAGGGCTTATTAACTGGTAAGTTAAAATATGGTAGGATCCTTTTTCATCTTCAGGGGAAAGACTGAACTGTTGAATTAAGATTTGGTTAGAAAAATGTTAATGTTTTCTAAGAATTTAAGAATAGAATCTACTGATTCCAAATGAGCAAAGAAAAAACAAACAAATCTGTCTTTAGAAAACTCTGTCACTCCAAAGAAGCCCTAAGGGGACTTCCCTGGTGGTCCAGTGCATAAGAATCCGTCTTCCAAAAGAGGGGACGCAGCTTCAGTCCTTGGTCAGGGAACTAAGATCCTGCATGCTGCAGGGCAACTAAGCCTGTGCTCTGAAGCCCCTGTGCAGCAACAGAGAGCCCATGTGCCACGGCTTAGGCCGGACACAGCCAAAAATAAATAGAATGATAGATAAGTTAAAAATTACAAAGAAAAACAAAGAAGCGCTAACAGCAGGAAACAAACAAGAACAAAAAGGAAAAATGACAAATTTACCTATTAAAAGGAAAGATTATCATCTTGGATAAATTTTAAAATCCACTTGTCATCCATAAGAGAGAAAAAAGATGAAAAGAATAAAGCCATACTTGTTTTCCACTCTCAATCTGAAATTAAATACTGTTGATAGAATTGAAAACTTTTTACTGAATTTGCTTTGGCAGCATGCTCCTCGACAACCCAGCCTCTCCTGAAATATTCATTCAACCAACCTCTCTTTATATTTTTATGGACTTATATTTGTATGACTGCATCCCTGAACAATATATTTATTATTCTAAACTTAATATAGATGGGAATACTGTGTCAAGTCTTCTACAACAGCTTGCTTCAACATTATATTTGTGAGATTCATATATATGGGTTTTTTCATTGTTGCTGATGAATAGTATTCTATTATTTGAAAACACAATTTTTCATGCTGAATATTTAGGGGATTTTTCTCCAAGTTTTTGTAATTGCAAACAATGCTGCTATCAGTTTTCTTGTACAAATTTCCTTGCTCACATATGTAAGAAATCCACTGGAGCATATACCAAAGAGTGAAACTGTTGGTTTATGACACACATTTATACACTCAGCTTTACTACATTTCATCAAATTGTGCTCTAATGTAGATATCCCAGATTATCATCCCACCACCAGCAATGAGAATTCCCATTAATTTTCATTCCCATTAATTTGGTATTGCAAGACTCCTAAGTATTTACCAAACTTATTGGTGTGAAATAGTTTCTAGTTGTGATTTTTATTTGCATTTTCTTGTATTTCAATGAGTTTGAGCATCTTTTATGATATGTTTATTGGCCAGTTGGTTTTTCTACTTTACGAACTTCCTTTTCATATCTTTTGTCCATTTTCTCTTTGGTTTGCGAATGTGTATTTTCCTGATTAGTAAGTAATCACTATATATTCTGAAGGATAATTCTTTGTGGAATTTACGCACTTTGAATAAATTTTCTGTTATTTTTTCATTTTCCTTGTGAGATCAAAACTTCTTAATATTAGCATCATCTAGTTTGCCAATCTTTCCTTAAATAAGATATTCTTTTAGAGTTTGAAAATTCTTCCTTAGATCAAGATCATGAAGACAAGTTAGCCATATTTTCTTCAAAATGGCTAAGTTTTGGTGTCACATTTAGGTTCTTTGATACACCTGCAGCAATGGTCAATGCAGAATTCTTACTTAGGCAGATATTATGAGCACAGAAGAAAAGTCTGTTGGGGAATAGTCTTCTCCAGTACCTTACTGATCCATGTCCAAGGCCCTGAAGCTCTTTGTGATCTGCTCTCCTCTTTCTCACAAAGGGTTGCTTCCAGAAGCAAGCATGCGTCTGGAGCTCTTGGTTATTGCTTAAAATTTTGCTCCCTCATAAACCTGCACTCTTTCTGTCTGTTAGCCTCTGGTAATTGACCATTTGTAAGATGGCACCCTCTTATCTCAGGGCAACCCATTGCACTAACTTTCTAGGAAAGACTTTACTCAGGGATTTCTGATCTTGCCTATAGTGTGACCCATTTGGTAGTTTTATCCATCAAATTAAAAAAAAGAAAAGGGAAAATAAACTCATTAGTTTAAACTCTAGGTTAAAGTGATGTGCTCCACTCTACAACCATGGATGCTCTGACCAGCTAATAAATATATATTACTTACATTCAGTCAATGCATCTCTTACAATTCATTTTTACTAATTAAATTCCAGGAAGCAGAAAAAAAATAGTTGGGTGGAGATACTTGGAAGACAGTTAAATAAGGGATTCAGAAGGAATCATGTAGGAAAAAATACGGCTCTAGAAGAGGTAGCATAGAAACTGAAGCTGTTTTCTTAATTGGCCTAAAGAAATCTCTTAGATCCTAGTCGAACTTCCTAGAAGTAAAGATAAAAGACACTTAGTTCTGTTACTGCGTCTATGAGTATAATATCTGATGAGGTGACAATAGAGGAGTGAAAAAGGATGGTTTTATGTAAAATAAACAAAAATGAGGCTGAACAGCAAACTAACTCTCAGGATGTTAACACTTAGTCATATTGAAAATAATTTCTGTTGGAAGAAAACTGATAAATATCCACATGTCTGAATTTTCAGAAGATTTTGGATTATAAACTGAATTAACATCTTGAACGCTGAAGGGATCATTTATAATATTTTGATGGAGCTAAATTTCCGATGAAGAAAAATGAAGTCATATTTTTAAAAATTATCTATTTGGTGATTTGGTCCACAAATTGCAAATACATGTGATAACTTACATGGAAAAAAATAGAAAATGAAGCAAATCAAAAGAGTAATAAATATAATTATCATTTCATAATAGTTTATAATATTCAGATTTAAGACATATGGTTAAGGTGTAGCAATTCTCCATAACTTGGAAGTTTAAAAATCTCTCTATAGCATACACACAATATATGCTATGAGTGAAATACACATTTGCTTAAATGTTTAGAGGAGCCCCTGTTTCTGATAAGAAAAGCTGCTTATACATATGCAACTGATTCAGATAATATTTGTAAAACATTTTCTAAGATAGCAGATGGGAATACTTTACTACTATGGTACTTCACCATGACAAGAGAGACACTCTTGTAAAGAATATCAAACCCATCTTATCTTTTTATTGTTTGAAAATCAAAAGATTAAAAACCTATTAGATGAGTCCTTGGTTCAATTATTCTTTAACTCATCCATAAGACATTTTTCAGAGATCAAATTATTGAAAACAGAGAGCATATTGCAAGTGAATAACACCTTCTACTAAAAAAAAATTCTCATATATCTGGTATAATGTTCTGTACACTCAAAGCAGATACATCATGCTTTACAGATATATGTTCTATTAAACTTTAAATTAAGTTTGAGTATCTAACCTCTATGATTTTTATAATAAAAATGAAGCATAGTACCAGGGACATATTATCCTTGACAAAAATTTGATTCTTTTAACAAAGAAATTTAGAAAGTGACTAGTCAGTTAGATAAAGTTATATAATCTAATTATGACAACATTATGGAAAAGTTTATCACTTTCCATTCTCCTCAGTCTTTTGTAAGCATTTTTTTTTTTTCTTGGCAAAGACTGTGAACTCACAGTCATTAACTAAAACACAAACCCTTTTTTCTTTAATACATAATCTGTTTTTGGAATAGTTAAATAACGGAATCACTTCAGCACTCATCAGGTCAAACTCTAGTGCTTTTCACCAAAAACCTCTGTGGTTTAAAGTCACTTTTCATAGTAAGGTCAAAAAAATGACATACATCAGTAAACCCCTAAGTTTTGAGGTTTTGCTAACTTTTTAAAATTATGGATACGAAGTGTTGACTCGTTGGAGAAGACCCTGATGCTGGGAGCGATTGGGGGCGGGAGGAGAAGGGGACGACAGAGGATGAGATGGCTGGATGGCATCACCGACTCGATGGGCATGAGTTTGAATAAACTCCGCGAGTTGGTGATGGACAGGGAGGCCTGGGCGTGCTGCGGTTCATGGGGTTGCAAAGAGCCGGACACGACTGAGCGACTGAACTGAAACTGAAAATGTTATTTATATCTCTAAGGTTTGTGAGTGCCTTAATAGCTTACTCTCAAATTTCCATATTATCTTAAAGTGTTAAGAAATAAGCTTGATAGTATTTTAATTATGCTGTAAGAAAAAGATAATATGTTACAAATAATGGTCATTAATAAACTCAGAATAATCTTACTACTCAACATTATACTAATCATAGTTCAGAACTCGCAATTGTTAATATGCTATAACTTTTATGGTACATAAACTAAGATGTGTCACTAAAATTGTAAGTCCTTCTATCATAAAAATGGGACTGAAATCTTAACTTCATTAGCTTTTTCAAACATCATTAATTAATCAGCTTTCAGTATTCATTCAGCTTTTTCTATTTCTAGCCAAATGTTAATATATTGTTGTATTTATAATATGTTAGGGTATAATAGTTGTATTTAATTTAATTGAATAATTTCTATCAAATTATAGGCTATGAGAGATATATTGCATGTGTATATAATATACAATACACAAATATAATTTGATAAACATTATTCATGGTAATTGCTGCTTTATATTTTAGTTTATTATAATACATATATGTTCAATCAGTACAAATTATGTTTTATAGAATAGTTTACTTTTCTAGATTTTTTCAGGCATTTCCACAGTTAAGTGCCTTCAAGTTATCAAAATTAGGAGATTTTTAATGAGTAATATAAATTATAAGTGAAAAGGAAGAATGCCAATATATTGAAAGTTCTAATAAACTACACATAAGCAAGTAGTATGTTAAAACTGATTGGAGTTTTCTGGAGAATTTTAGTCAGAAACTCTCTGCTCAGTCTTTTCTGACTACTACAAAATAGTTTTCTGTTAATAACCAAGAAATTAAAGTAGAAAGAGCATATAATGAAAACTAATAGATTACAAATAGAGTATAAGAAAAGAAAATAGAGTATAAAAGAAAATAGAGGATAAAAAGAAATCCTTTTATTTATAACAGCTTTATAGCTAAAATAATTTTACAGGGCTATGAGAAATTAATAATTTCTATTTTTAAAAGCATCAGGTACTTAGAATAGAATGTAGAACTAGTTTGTTCCATACTCTTCTGCAATTCTACAAATAATTTGAGTTTATAATTTAATTTGACAAACAATAATTCAATCTACATAGTTTCTAGCTACTACCTGGAGAAAGTGAAAAGTGAAGTGAAAGTGAAAGTTGCTCAGTTGTGTCCGACTCTGCCACCCCATGCACTATACAGTCCATGGAATTCTCCAGGCCAGAATACTGGAGTGGGTAGCCTTTCCTTTCTCCAGGGGATCTTCTCAACCCAGGGCTCGAACCCAGGTCTCCCCATTGCCGGCCAATTATTTACCAGCTCAGCCAAAAGGAAAGCCTAATTAGAGAATGACTAGATTTCTTGATGGAATGAATTATTAAATTATACAATAGGATAAGCAAGATTTTTTTCTTTCAAATCTTGTTCTTAACATCTAATATCTTGTTTAAAGATAATGATATGGTAAATGATTTATGTTTTTTTACTCAGCAATTAGTTGAGGCTAATATCTACATAGTGCGGTTATAACAGAATTTTCTGTGTACCTTTATTTTTAATAGATTTTATATTTTAGAGTACTTTTAGGTTCAGAGCAAAACTGAGTGAAAGACAGTTTTCCACATACCTCCTACCCCCATAGAAGCATAGCCATTCCCATTATTGACATCCCCTACATAGTGGTGCTTTTTTTTTATGATTGGTGGACATAGATTGACACATCATTATCACTCAAAGCCCACAGTTTACATTACATTTCACCCTTCATGTTTTATATTCTTTGGGTTTGGACAAATGCATAATGATGTACACCCACCATTATAGTATCCTACAGAGTAATTTACTGCCTTAAAAATCCTCTGTGCTCTGCCTGTTTACCCTTCTCTCTCACCTAACCTCTGGCAACTATTAAATTTTTTGCTGCCTCTATGGTTTTATATTTTCCAGAGGCATATTTCATATGGTTGGAACCATTCAGTATGAAGTCTTTTCAGGTTGGCTTCTTTCACTCTGTAATATGCATTCAAGGTTCCTCCATGTCTTGTTATGACTGTATAACTCATTTTCTTTGTAATGCTAAATAATATCCCATTATCTGGATGTACCAGTTTATTTATCCATTCATTTACTGGAGGACATCTTGACTGTTTCCAAGTTGTAGCAATTGTGAAATAAGCTTTTATAAACAGACTTTTGTGCAGACATGTTTTCACCTCCCTTGGGTAAATACCAGGGAGTTTGAGTGATGAGTCATATGGTAAGAGTATGCTTAGTTTTATAAGTTGTAGCATTTTAAAATAATAGAATTTTAAGATAAACACTAGGATAACATTGATATAATCAGGTTTTAAAAATACAAAGAAAACAATACTGTCAAATTGTTTTCCTTGAGTGTAACTACACAAGAAAATAAAAATTTAAAAAGTAAAAATGTTTTTCTACCACTTAAAAAATTAGATGCACAAATACAGCCAACTGATTATTCCAAAAACATGAAAAAAATCACCATTAAAACAGACATATAGAAAGTTCCATTTCCAATTATATGGCTACTTAGTTCATTAGGTAGATTCAGTGAGGACAACTAGAGTATCAGATAAATTAAAATAGACTTTTTAAATATGGAGAGGTACTCACAGGAAAGTGAGAAATACTCAAGTCAAAGTCCATCTGAAGACAGGCCTCTTCAGGTGACTTTTGAAGATGTGGAAGCACTGGACTTTGCTTCCCATAGCCTCCTGTGGCATCAGGGACTGGAAATGGGTCTCTGGGCTTCTTTATCAGGTAGAGGAGTCTAAAAGGAGACATATCCAACAAGCCTCTTTCCCTCAACTTCAAGACAAATATATTATCTTGAATCTCAGCACTGAAAAAAGAAAACAAAAAAAATCAAAAGAAAAAACATATGTCTGCCTCTAAAATATCATAACCACAAGCCTATCTTACACCAATTTAGAGTTAGAATTCATATTAGTATGATCTGAACAAACTCAGGTCAATATTTTAACTTTCTGTTACCTCAAATAGGTAATGCACTTAACTTCTAAAAACTAAGAGAAATTCTCTGAACGTCTACTTTTAATCTAGTTCTCAAAGAATTTCGAATAGGATTCCAGAGAACTGAAAATCTTGACAAGGCACAGTAGGGAGGCAGTAGCAACAATAACAGGAAAATACTTTATATATAGGAATTGCCAGATATAGCAAATGAAATAAAACATGATAATTATAAGATAATTGTGAAACAAATTTTTCAAGGAATATGAAATTATAAAAAATAAGATGAATAAGCACATTTCACCATTCCTACTGAGTGCATCTATAAAGCCAGGACAGAATGCATGGATCAACTGTTCAGTCCCTCAGTCGTGTCCGACTCTTTGTGACCCCATGAATCGCAGCACACCAGGCCTCCCTGTCCATCACCAACTCCCGGAGATTACCCAAACTCATGTCCAATCGAGTCGGTGATGCTATCCAGCCAGCTCATCCTCTGTCGTCCCCCTCTCCTCCTGCCCCCAATCCTTCCCAGCATTAGGGTCTTTTCCAATGGGTCAGCTCTTCGCATCAGGTGGCCAAAGTATTGGAGTTTCAACTTCAACATCAGTCCTTCCAATGAACATCCAAGACTAATTTCTTTTAGGATGGACTGGTTGGATCTCCTTTCAGTCCAAGGGACTCTCAAGAGTCTTCTCCACACCATAGTTCAAAAGCATCAATTTTTAGGCACTCAGCTTTCTTCACTGTCCAACTCTCACATCCATACATGACCACTGGAAAATCCATAGCCTTGACTAGACGGATCTTTGTTGGCAAAGTAATGTCTCTGCTTTTAAATATGCTATCCAGGTTGGTCATAACTTTCCTTCCAAGGAGTAAGTGTCTTTTAATTGTGGCAAGCCTAAAATTTTTTTTGCAGTAGGCAGGATGGAGATGAACATTATAACTTCAAAGTAACACTGAGTAGACAGTGAGTTTACAACTTCTTTTCCTCCAGTACTCTTGCCTGAATGCAGTGCAGCTGTAAATTTATGAGTGTGACCTGTGGCAGAGTGAGAGCTTTTGGATAAGCTCTCTAGTTCTCGTCTTGAAGACCAGAAACAGGAACTCCTATTGCTGAGAGGAAATACAGAAATTCATCATTGTTTTTTTCCTCGCTGCTTGCTCCTATTTTCTTGCCCCAGACTTCAGGGAACTCTTTTGCAGGAAAGACAGAGATATACAGAATGCTGAAAAGGCTAAAACTCTGAGGGAAGGACACTTTTCTCTCCTTTGGTTGTAGTTGTAGCTTCAAAACAATAGGACTGGCCCATTGCTTTACATGTCTCTCTGTCCCCATTCTGGTAAAGCCAGAGTGTGGGTCCCACCGTGGAAGTACATCACAGAGGACAAGTGGTTTCACTAGATATCCCCACCACAGACTGAAGCCCCTGGAAATCAAAGTACAGGGGGAGATCACGGAGAGGGAGGAGCTTATAAAAGTGATCCCCAAAGATAATTTAGGAAAATCAGGGCTTCTCCGTAATCTGTATATGCATAGATCTCATCCCAGTGGTTTTAAAAACTAAACTAATAAGCTAGAGTAGGTCTGTGACTGACCGCTATGTGGCACACATCCAAGAGAGAATTAAGTGCATAACAATGTTTTTAAAAACTTAACACTAAAACCATAGCTCACAAGGTGTAGATTAAGATGTGTGGTCTGAATTTATTAAAACAAAAATACCAATATTCTTCATAGAGTTCAAATAAGAATTAAAGTCTCTTAAAATAATTCACAGTATGTCTAAAATGACTTGGCATAGAAAGAACCACAAATACTTCAATTCACCTGGGAGAAGACAATCAATAGACATCAATGTTATGAGGATACAAATGTTGGAAATATCTGACAGAGACTTCAGTGTAGCTATTATACAAATGCTTCAAGAAATAATCATGAACACTTGTGCAGTAAGTGTTAAACTAAAAAGTGTCCGTGAAGGAATTAAGGATCAAATTGAAATTTTAACATTGCAAAATATAACAGCCATCTCATCCCTCCCCAATCTCATTGAGTGGGCTCAGTAGCTGATTGAACATGACAGAGGAAAGAGTCATTCAGTAAACTTGAAGACTGAACAATATAAATAATTTAATCTGAACAATAGAAAAACACTGAGAAAAATAGTCTCAGGAATCAGTGGGAAAATACCAGGAAGCATAACAATATACCAATAGAGTTCCAAAAAATAGGAGAAATAGGGTAGTGATGAAAAAAGATTAAATAATGGCTGAAATCTCCCCATGCTTGGGGGAAAAACACCAAACAAAATGAAACACACCAACAACCATAAATCTAGAGGGTCAAGAAGCTAAGATTGAAAAAAAAAAAAGTGAAAGTGTTCGTTGCTCAGTCATGTCTGACTCTTTGCGAGCCCATGGACTGCAGCCCACTAGGCTGCTCTGTCCATGGGATTCTCCAGGCAAGAATCATGGAGTGGCTAGCCATTCCTTTCTCCAGGGGATCTCCTCAACCCAGAGATCAAACCCAGGTCTCCTTTACCATCTGATCCAGGTAAACCCAAAGAAATCTATGCATAGAGATACAAAGCATATGCTGATACAGCATAATCTAACTGCTAAAATCCCAAGATAAAGAAAAAATACTGAAAGCATTCAAAGAAAAATGACACATCAACTAAAGAGGGGAAGCACATTCGCACAACTGAGATTTCTTATCAGAAAACCATAAAAAGCAAACTGGTATAAAAAATTCTTAAAATGTTGAAAGAAAAAACTGTCAACCTAGAATTTTTATCTAAATAAACTATTCTTCAGTAGTGAATGCAAATTAAAAATATCCTCAGATGAAGAAAAACTGAGAGATTTATATCTATCTGCTTTGAAAGAATTTTCTAAAAGGAAACTTTTCAGAAAGAAAGAAAATGATTCAAGAAAAATACTTGTGACTTTAGAAATGAAGGACGAGTGATAGAAAGAGTAAGTATATAGTCTTGAATTAGTCTTACATTTTTTAACCCAAAAGAGACTGGAAATGGGAAGCAGAATAATGCAAAGTAAAGGGAACAAACAGAAAAAACAGAAAACAAACAAACAAAAAATGATAGTTTTAAATCTAAACATATCTATAGTTATATTAAATATAAGTGATCTGAAGATACCTATTAAAAAGCAAAGATGGTCAGAACAAATTTAGAAAATTAAATTAAAATTTTAAAAAATTACTTTATAAAAATAGTCACTTAAAATATAATGCTATAGGTAGGTTGAAATAATAATGAGAAATGATGTACTATGCAAGAACTAGTCAGAAGAAAACTGGACTGACTGTGCTAATATAACAAAGCAGATTTCAGAGCAAAAAACATTGCCAGGAATAAACGGCATTACATTATGATAAAAAAAGTTTTGATTTACCAAAATGCCACAATAATTCCCAATGTATGTTAACCTAACAACAGATATTCAAAATATACAAAGCAAAAACTTACAGAGCTAAAAGCAAAGATAGACACATTCAAAATTACAGTTGGAGACTTGAACAGTCCTTTCTCAACAATAAATAAAAGTACTTAAAAGAAAGTCAGCAAGGATATAGAACAAAATAATGCTACCAGCTAGCTTGATTTACTTCATATTTATAGAACTCCATCCAAGAACAGCAACATACACTTTCTTTCTGGGAGCACATGAAATATTCACCAAGATGGTTGAGATTCTGGATTATAACACACACATTGACCAATATATAATAATGGAAATCATACAAAGCATGTTCTTTGACTATACTGGAATTATACTTAAAACAAATGACAAAAAGAAAACAAGAAAATCCCTGAACACTTGAAAGTTTAAGTTCTTGATTCAAAATAATCTATGCCTCAAATAGCCTATCTCAAAGAAAATTAGAAAATATTTTAACTGAATGAAAATGAAAATATAACATAGTAAACTCTATGGAATTCAGTTAAAGCAGTCTTCAAAGGGGAATTTGTAAATGTTTATAACATAAAAAAACAAAATTTAAAACTTCTGCCCTGTGAAAAATAATGGCAACAGAATGAAAAAATAAGCCATAGGCTTGAATAAAATATTTGCAAAAGATATTTGATAAAGGATTATATAAAAATATACAAAAAACTCTTAAAACTGAACAATAAGAAATTAGCTGGGTTAAAAAAAATGGGCAAAAGACCTTACAATATCCCACCAAAGGAAGTATACAGATGCAAATAAGCATATAAAAAGATGTTTCACATCATAAAACATCAGAAAAATGCAAATTAAAACAAGATAGCACCACACACCTAATACAATGGCCATTATCTGGAACATCTGCAGCGAATGCTGATGAGGAGGTGAACAGTAGGTTCTTAAACATTGCTGGTGGGAATGTGAAATGATGCAGCCATTTTGGAAGACAGTTTGACAGTTTCTTAGAAAACTAAACATACTCTTACCATATGAATCAGCAAATGCATTCTTTGGTATTTATCCAAAGAAGCAGAAAACTTACAACCACACAAAAACCTGCACACAGATGTCTATAAAAGCTCTATTCATAATTGCTAAAACTTGAAAACAACCAAGACGTCCTTCCATAGGTGAATGACTAAATAACCTGAAGTACATCCAGACAATGGAACATAATTCAGTGCTAAAGAGAGATACACTATCAAAACATTAAAAGGTACAGAGGAACCTTAAACGCATATTACAAAGTGAAAGAAATCAATCTGAAAAGATCATACTCTGTATAATTCCAACTACATGACATCCCGGAAAAGGTAAAGCTATAGAAACAATAAAAAGATTACTGCTTAGCAGGGTTTGAGTGGGGAGAGATAAGAATCGAGTGCAGAGAATTTTTAGGGCATTGAAACTACTGTGTAATGATACTATAATGATGGATACATGTCATCATACATTTGTTCTAACTCACAGAATTACAGTACTAAGAGTAAACCATAATAAGCTTTGGGTAATTATGATGTGTCAATGTAGATTCATCGACTGTAACAAACGTACCATTCTAGTAAGTAGTGTTGATAACGCAAATCACAGATGTGTGGGGATAAGGAGGGATATGAGAAATCTGTCTATATCCACTCAGTTTTGTTGTGAAATTAAAACTGTTCTTAAGTTCTTACTAAAAACAAAGCAAATAACAACAACAGCAAAAAATTTATGATGACATCAAAATAGGAAGTAACTAGGAATGACTTTAACAAAAGATGTGCAAGACCTTTGTGTGTGATATTATTAAATCTCACTGAAACAACTTAAAAGAGATCTAAATAAATATGTACTAGGATTAGAAGATAACATATGGCAAAACTGTTAATGTTCCCCAAATTAATCAATATATTCAAGCAATGCCAATCATATTGTCAAATGTTTCTTTATTGTATTTGATTTGCATATTAGAAGATTTTATTTGGTAGTTTAAGAGCCAAAAATAACTAAGAAAATCTTAGAGAAAAAGACAGAATTGAGATTTCCCTAGTAGATAATAAAATGTATGTAATATACTGACAGTGCAGTATGTGCATAGGATAAAATATTGCAACCAGTTAAAAAGTCCAGAAACAGGCCATCGTTATATAAACTCTTGATATATTACAAGGATAACATGTAGTTATGTATAGAAAGAAGTGACATTCCAATTATGGTACTGGAATGACTATCAGAGAAAGAAAAAAACATCAATTTTTCTAGCTCACTTTATATGTTAAAAATCATCTTCAAGTGTACTAAATAACTAAACATGAAACATCTTAAAGATTTTGAGTTTAAAAGTTATTTTAAATAAGGTTTGAAAGATTTTTTGACTATAATACGCAATGTACAAGTCTCATGGGAGAAAGTGATATATCCATTCACATTAAGGTTTAAAACGTATCTTCATCTAGACACTGTGAAGAAAGTAAAAAGCAAATAAAAACAAATAAAGAAGAAAGCTTTGACTATGTATAATAACCAAAAACTGGGAATTCAGATTATACAAATTTATCATATAAATCACTAAGAAAGTTACAACCAATAGAAAATCAAGTAGCCTTAAATAGCGTATACCAAAAAGGAAATGAAAACTAGTCAATAGCATGAAAAGATGTTCAATGTCATTAGTAATAAAAAGCAAATGCAAGTTAAAACCATGGAGTCACCATTTCTCACCCAAATTTTCAGGCAAAAAGTTAAAATTTTGACACTATTACATATAAGCACACATATAGAACAATAGGAACTTTGGTACAATGGTAGTGTGATGTACAAATTGACTCGAATACTTTCAAAAACAGATTGGCATTCCACAGGAAAGGTGAATGTACACATAATGTGTGCTCCCCAGATTTCATTCATGGAGTAAATATGTAAGAATGTTAATAACAAATTACACGAAAGCCTAAATGTCCATCAAAAACAGAATGGAAAATAATCTTAATGGAATACTACTTAGTGGGGCAACTGAATGAAGGACAGCTACACACACAAATGAATCTCCCCTAAATCTCATACTAATTGAATAAAATAAATTTGACAAAGATGCTATAGAGTCATTTATATTCATTAAGCTCATAGAGGGAAGAGATATATTGATAAGCAGTAAAATTATTTATAATGAAAAGAAAATTAAGTTGCATTCAATTCAGTCGCTCAGTCATGTAAGACTCTGTGTGACCCCATGGACTGCAGCATGCCAGGCCTCCTTGTCCATCACCAACTTCTGGGTTTACTCAGACACATGTCCATTGAATCAGTGATGCCATCCAATCATCTCATCCTCTGTCATCCCTTTCTCCTCCTGTCTTCAAACTGTCCCAGCATCAGGGTCTTTTCAAATGAGTCAGTTCTTCACATCAGGTGGCCAAAGTATTGGAATTTCAGCTTCAGCATCAGTCCTTCCAATGAATATTCAGGATTGATTTCCTTTAGGATGGACTGGTTGGATCTCATTGCAGTCTAAGGGACTCTCAAGAGTCTTCTCCAACACCATAGTTCAAAAGCATCAATTCGTCAGCGCTCAGCTTTCTGTATAGTCCAGCTCTCACATGCATACTTGACTACTGGAAAAGCTTTAGCTTTGACAAAATGGACCCTTGTTGGCAAAGTAATATCTCTGTTTTTTAATGTGCTGTCTAGGTTGGTCATAACTTTTCTTCCAAGGAGTAAGCATTTTTAATTTCATGGCTGCAGTCACCATCTGCAGTGATTTTGGAGCCTAAGAAAATAAAGTCTGTCACTGTTTCCATTGTTTCCCCATCTATTTGCCATGAAGTGATGGGACCAGATGCCATGATCTTAGTTTTCTGAATGTTGAGCTTTAAGCCAACTTTTTCACTCTCCTTTCACTATCATCATGAGGCTCTTTAGTTCTTCTCTGCTTTCTGCCATTAGTGTGATGTCATCTGCATATCTGAGGTTATTGATATTTCTCCAGGCAATCTTGATTCCAGCTTGTGCTTCATCCAGCCCAGCGTTTCTCATGATGTGCTCTGCATAGAAGTTAAATAAGCAGGGTGACTATATACAGCCTTGACGTACTCCTTTCCCGATTTGGAACAAGTCCATTATTCCATGTCCAGTTCTAACTGTTGTTTCTTGATCTGCATACAGATTTCTCAAGAGGCAGGTCAGGTGGTCTGATATTCCCATCTCTTTCAGAATTTTCCACAGTTTGTTGTGATCCACACAGTCAAAGGCTTTGGCATAGTCAATAAAGCAGAAATAGATGTTTTTCTGGAACTCTCTTGCTTTTTCAGTGATCCAACAGATGTTGGCAATTGGATCTCTGGTTCCTCTGCCTTTTCTAAATCCAACTTGAGCATCTGGAATTTCACAATTCAGGTACTGTTGAAACCTGGCTTGGAGAATTTTGAGCATTACTTTGCTAAAGTGTGAGATGAGTGCAATTATGTGGTAGTTTTGAGCATTTTTTGGCATTGCCTTTCTTTGGGATTGAAATGAAAACTGACATTTTCTAGTCCTGTGTCCACTACTGCATTTCCCAAATTCTCTGGCATATTCAGTGCAACACTTTCACAGCATCATCTTTTAGGTTTTGAAATAGCTCAGCTGGAATTCCATCACCTCCACTAGCTTTGTTCATAGTGATGCTTCCTAAGGCCCACTTGACTTGGCTTTCCGGATGTCTGACTCTAGGTGAATGATCATGCCATCATGATTATCTTGGTCATGAAGATATTTTTTTGTACAGTTTTTCTGTGTAGTCTTGCAACCTCTTCTTAACATCTGCTTCTGTTAAGTTCATACCATTTCTGTCCTTTATTGAGCCCATCTTTGCATGAAATGTTCCCATGAAATCTCTTCCTTGAAGAGATCTCTAGACTTTCACATTCTATTGTTTTCCTCTATTTCTTTGCATTGATCACTGGGGAAGGCTTTCTTCTCTCT
The DNA here is from genome assembly GCA_020226075.1 of Hydropotes inermis. Classification (NCBI taxonomy): domain Eukaryota; kingdom Metazoa; phylum Chordata; class Mammalia; order Artiodactyla; family Cervidae; genus Hydropotes; species Hydropotes inermis. Next base: position 5,711,440 of record CM035274.1, on the reverse strand, counting down.
CCTTGCTATTCTTTGGAACTCTGCATTCAAATGGGTATATCTTTCCATTTCTCCTTTGCCTTTCACTTCTCTTCTTTTCTCAGCTATATGTAATGCCTTGTCAGACAACCATTTTTCCTTTTTGTGTTTCTTTTTTCTTGGGGATGGTCTGATTACTGCCTCATGTACAATGTCACAAACCTCCATCCATAGTTCTTCAGACACTCTATCAGGTCTAATCCCTTGAATCTATTTGTCACTTCCATTATAAGGGATTTGATTTAGGTCATACTTGAATGGTCTAGCGATTTTCCCAACTTTCTTCAAATTAAGTCTGAATTTGGCAATAAGGAGTTCATGATCTGAGCCACAATCAGCTCCCAGTCTTGTTTTTGCTGACTATATAGAGCTTCTCAATCTTTGGCTGCAAAGAGTGTAATCAATCTGATTTCAGTATTGACCATCTGGTGATGTCCATGTGTAGAGTCTTCTCTTGTGTTGTTGGAAAAGTATGTCTGCTGTGACCAATGGGTTCCCTAGGCAAATTTCTATTTGCTTTTGCCCTGCTTCATTCTATACTCCAAGGCCAAATTTGCTTGTTACTCCAGGTATTTTTTGTCTTTCTACTTTTGCATTCCAGCCCCCTACAATGAAAAGGGCATCTTTTTTAGGTGTTAGTTCTAGAAGGTCTTATAGGTCTTCATAGAACCATTCAACTTCAGCCCCTTCAGCCTTACTAGTCAGGGCATAAACTTGGATTACTGTGGTATTGAATGGTTTGCCTTGGAAACAGAGATCATTCTGTCATTTTGGAGACTAAATCCAGGTACTGCATTTCAAACTGTTTTGTTTACGATGACAGCTAAGCCATTTCTTCTAAGAGAAAATCTTGCCCACAGTAGTAGATATAATGGTCATCTGAGTTAAATTCACCCATTCCAGTCCATTTCAGTTCACTGATTCCTAAAATGCTGATGTTCACTCTTGCCATCTCCTGTTTGACCACTTGAAATTCACCTTGATTCATGGACCTAACATTCTAGGTTTCTATGAAATATTGTTCTTTACAGCATCAGACTTTACTTCCATCACCAGTCACATCCACAGCAGGCTTTGCTTTTGCTTTGGCGGCATCTCTTCATTCTTTCTGGAGTCATTTCTCCATTGATCTCCAGTAGCATATTGGACAGCATGGTGTCCAGGAGTCTCCAGCAGAGGCGCGGGCCCGCAGTGGCCTGCTGCAGGTCTGGGGGTGCTGAGAGCAGCAGTCCTGGGAGCTTTTGGAGGAGGTCCCATTGTCTTCAGTACCTCCACTGTAGCTTGGTCTCAGGTCACATAACAGGGAGGGAACATAACCTTGCCCATCAACAGAAAATTGGATTAAAGATTTACTGAGCATGGCCCTGCCCACTAGAACAACATTCAGTTTCCTTTCAGTCTCTCCCATCAGGAAGCTTCCATAAGCCTCTTATCCTTCTCCATCAGAGGGCAAGCAGACTGAAAACCACAGTCACAGAAAACTAACCAATTTGATCACATGGACCACAGCCTTATCTAACTCAATGAAACTTTGAGCCATGCCACATAGGGCCACCCAAGACAGATGGGTCATGGTGGAGAGTTCTGACAAAATGTGGTCAGCTGGAGAAGGGACTGGCAAACCACTTCATCACTCTTGCCTTGAGAACCCCATGAACAGTATGAACAGTATATAAGAAAACCTGATGATTACTATAAAAGCCAAAACAATACAAAACCTCTGGGTGGAGGGGGAGAAGGTGATGCAATTGGGGAGAGGAACACAGGGGAATTTTGAAAGAACTGGCAGCAAACACAAAGGTGCATAATTTATTAAAACTTCTTAAGCCAAAATATATATTCACACACTCTTCTCTATGATATACTTTTTTCCCTCTTTTTAAAATTTAAATATATTAAAAAACATTTTTTACAATGTTGTATTGGTTTCTGCCATGTAACAATGCAAATCAGCCATAATTATACATACATCCGCGCCCTCCCTAGCCTCCGTCCCCTCCCCCATCCCATCCCTCCAGGTGATCAGAGAGCACCATACTGGGCTCCCTGTGCTATAGAGCATCTTCTCTCCAGCTATCCATCTTATACCTTTTAGTGAATATATGTTGATGCTACTTTCTCCATCCATCTCATTCTCTTCCTCCCCCACGGTATCCACAAGTCCATTCTATGATAAACTTTTAATAAAGCAAATGGAAAACTGCATAGTAAAGTAAATAAATTTTCTGAGATCCCCAAACTGAATTACTGCACTTGTTCAAAATGTTGCAACCTGACATATTAATAGAATCTTTGTTCATAATTTTTTTCCATCTAACATATTCTAGATTTCAATTCTTGACTCTCCTGATGCCAAAATATAATTATACTATGGTGTGTTGTTTAACCATGTGTAATTAAAATGACACCATTGAATTGTGGTCGTGTGTAGTGTTTTCCAACTGTTAGAGGTTCACGTTGCATGTATGCTCCTGAAGACTATTTCATAGATTTACATAATACTAGAAAGATCTCCTTCATGTTACTAAAATTATAGATTAGAAATGAGCTATTGTTTGGTAAAGAAGTCAGGAGACTGCTTCAAGAGTGCTACTAATACATTTCGTGAAATACTACTCAGGTATAAGAGGGCCAGTTTGTGAAGCCAGAATTGCCATTATTGCTGTTTTTGTGCAGTTTGGCATAGCAAAATTTGCTCAGCCATGTCTGACTCTTTGTGACCCCATGGACTATAGTCCATGGAATTCTCCAGGCCAGAATACTGGAGTGGGTAACCTTTCCCTTCTCCAGGGGATCCTCCCAACCCAGGGATCAAACCCAGGTTTCCCACACTGCAGGCGAATTCTTTACCAGCTAAGCCACAAAGCTAGCCCAAGAATACTGGAATGGGTAGCCTATCCCTTCTCCAGCAGATGTTCCTAACCTAGGAATCGAACCAGGGTCTTTTGCATTGCAGGTGGATTCTTTACCAACTGAGCTGGGGGAAGCCCAGTTTGGCATCAGTCAAGGACATATTTGGGGCTATGCTGAGAAGAAAGGAAACCTTGCCCAGCGGATTAGAATTGGAGCTTAAGTGGGTAAGGGGAGAAAGTTCATAGGAACCAATTATAATTTGACTTATTTCCTACCACAGTGTCTTTTATAGAAGACTCTTTCACCCACTGTTTTCACATCTCAGTATGTCCTTCTTTCTCATGATCCTTAAGATTATTTTATCCTTTAAAATGTAAGATTATTCTATATTTTAAAGCTAGAAAGTTTTTCTTTTAAAAATAAATAGATAAAATTCATATAAGTTTCTCTGCAGATTACAGATCAGTCTTTAGAATATCTGCTTCTCTTGCTACATCCTGTAAAATATTTTTATTGCTAATTTATATCTACCTATAAAGAGACACACTTTATCTTAAGATCTAAATTAATCATTATTTTGCATAACAGGTAGAGAATGGAGAGTTTTACTTTGATGCTAGTAGGACTATTGAGTTCTAGCCCCTTTCTGTGTAAGTCATGAATATATTTTAGGACTATTTTGCAGTGAGAATATAAGTAACAGTATTCCACCAAGTAATAAAATAGATACAGTGTTCTGAAAAGTCATGCTCTGTGCATTTAACTCAACTTGGAAGAAATCCCCATTCCTTCTATGGAGGATACTAATACTATGTATAGAAATTTCCCAAAAAATATGCTTACAGACTTCTTGAGCTAGAGTTTAAAATATGCAAAGTAAATTGGATCAATTTTATGTAAATATTCTGTGGGAATTAAAAGAAATTAGAATGGAACTTTGACAAACTCTTACAACATGCATCCCATAGACATATGAGTATATGAATGTGTGTGTTTGTTTACTTGTTTATTTTTCTTCTAAATCGTTCACCTTGAACAACCAGTTGGGATGAAGTCAGCCTGATTCCGAAAGAAATACAGCTTTCATTAAACAGAGGTACTACATGAAGGTAGGTACCTGAAGAACCTAAGTATTAAAATCTCCAGAAATTATTGGCAAATTGTAAGATATAATATAATTCAAATTAAATGATTTTATTACAATTTTGTTTGTTTTGAGCAAACTGTACTGAACTAATTGAAGATACATGCACACATACACACACATGCAGATCATTGGTGTATACTGAAATAAATTTTCCAAAACAAATACATCTTTGCAACCAGGACTTATATACACAGACAAAATATTATCATATCCCAGAAATTCCCCATATATTCCCTTTTTGTCACTAGTCTGTCCCCAAAGGAAGTCACTACTGAACTTCTAACACCATGAAAATGAAAGTGTTAGTCACTCAGTCCTGTCAGACTCTTTGTGACCTCATGGACTGTAACCCACAGGCTCCTCTGTCTATGTGATTTTCCAGCAAGAATACTGGAGTGGGTTGCCACTTCCTTCTCCAGAGGATCTTCCCATCCCAGGGATCGAACCTGTAACACCATAGATAAAGTTTATTCATCTTTGAACCTTATGTAAGTGGACTCATATGGCATGTACAAATTTGTGCCTTTTTTCCTTGACTCAAAACTCTGTAAAAGTTATCCATGTCGATTTGTGTATTTATATTTTACTCATTCACATTGCTGTTTAATATAAAATAATTATTTTAAGGCATCAACTATCCATGACTATATACATTGTGTTAATGATTTCGTATTTAGGAAAATACTGCTTTGAGCGTCAGTGGCTCAAGCTGGCTGTATAACGGCGTGAAATCTGGGATCACAGGCTCAGGAGGAAAGGCAGTGGCAGAGGCTCTTATTAACTCTTCCACTCTGTAAAAAGAAGGCTGACTTTGCTCCTCAGCTCATATAGCAAACCCCTATTATCAGGCTGTTGTAATTCACCTTATTCCTAATTTAGCAGACCCTGATGGTTGGCGTATCTAAGAGCCATTAAAACTGCTGTCCTTTCTTCTTTTTTCTCAATAGGGACTGAAAGAGCCTGATTTATATTTTTCCCCAATCTGTCATACTACTAAGGAATGAGCATGTGATACAGTCCTGCCAATGAAGTAAATTTAAGAGGGAGTTTTGGGGGATGATTTCTAGGAAAACTTTAAGTTTTTTGTTAAAGAGCTAAATGTGGAGAGGTAACAACCCAGAATAGCCAATATCCAAGTCAATATTGAAAGAGAAGAACAAAGTTGGAAGACTGACAGTATCCAACTTTAAGATTTACTAAAAAACTTTTTAATGGCAGAGTAATATTCCATTGTGTACATGTACCATAGCTAAAAAACTATGGTTGGTGAACAAAATAGACAAATAGACTGATATAACACAGTACAGAATACAGAAATAGATCCCTATAGTCAACCGATCTTTGACAAAGGAAGGGGAATACAATGGGGCAAATATAGTCTGTTCAATGAAAGGCACTGGATTTCTACAAGCAAAGAAATAACCCCAGACATAGACCTTATATATGTTACGAGTTAACTCAAAATGGATCACAGATCTAAATGTGAGACACAAAACCATAAAAATCCTAGAAGATGACATGGGAAAAAACCTAAGTGACCTTGGGTATGGTGATGCCTGTTTACAACACCAAATTCTATCAAAAGAACTAATTCACAACCTGGACTTCATAAAATTAAAAACTTCTTCTCTGCAGAAAAAACAGTGGCATAGAGATGAGAAGACAGGTTATAGACTAAAAGAAAATATTTGCAAAAGGTGCTTCTAATGAAGAACTGAACTTATATTTCACAGATGACAGTAGAGAAACAAGTGATCTGATTAAAAACTGGAATAAAGTCCTTAAGAGACCTCACCCCAGAAGACACATGCATATCTCATATTATTGTGCTTCACTCTCTTGCAGTTTGCAGATGCTGTTTTTGTTTGTTTGTTTTGTTTTGTTTTTACAAACTGAAGGGTTATAGCTAACCTATGTTAAGCAAGTCTATTGATGCTATTTTTCTAACAGTCTTTCCTCACTTCATTTCTCTAGGTCACATTTTGATAATTCTCAAAATATTTCAAACTTTATTATTATCATATTTGTTATGATGATCTGTGATCAGTAATCTTTGATGTCACTACTATGACTTGCTAAAGACTCAGATAATGGTTAGCACTTTTTAGAAATAAAAAAAAGAAAATCTAGTTATTCAATCATGTCTGACTCTTTGCACCCCGTGAACTATAGCCTGCCAGGTTCCTCTGTCCATGGGATTTTCCAGGTAAGAATACTGGATTGGGTTGCCATTCCCTTCTTAGGGGATTTTCCCTACCTAGAGATTAAACCCAGGTTTAATATGTGTTGCAAGCAGATACTTTACCATCTGAGTTACCAGGGAAGACCTTTTAGAAATAAAGCATTTTTTAATTGAAATATATGCTTTTTAAAGACATAATGTTATTGAGCACAATAGACTGAATTATAGTGTAAAAATAACTTTTCTATGCACTAGAAAATCAAAAATTCATGTGACTTGCTTTGTTTCCATATTCACTTTACTGTGGTGGCCTGGTGGTCTGAACCTGCAATATCTCTGAGGTGTGCCTTATACAGTGGCAAATAAGCAAATTAAAACTTCAATATTACTACACATCTATTAGAATAACCAAAATATTGAACACTAACAACCAATGCTAACAAGGATGTGAAGCAACAGGAACTCTTATCCATTGCTTGTGGGAATGCAAAGTGGTATAGCCACTTTGGAAGATAGCTGGATAGTTTCTTAGGAAACTAAATGTAGAGCCACCCTTTGCTTTCTGACTGAGAATTGATTCCAGGACTCCCCTCACCCAAATATACCAAAATCCATGGATGCTTATGTCCCTCATATGAATGCATAGCATTTATATGTAACCTATGAGCATCCTCCCATATACCTTCAATCATATCTAGACTATTTGTAATATTGAATACAATATAAATAGTATAGAAATAGTTGTCAATACAGTGTAGCTTCTATGTGAATACTTGCCAGTGCAGGGCAAAGTCAAATTTTGCTTTCTGGAATTGCTTTTCTGGAATTTCTTTTTTCAAATATTTTCGATCCATAGTTGGTTGAATCCACAGATGTGGAATCTGTGAACATGAATTCTGTATTCATGTATTTCATGAATTCTGTATTCATGAAAACTGTATTCAGAGGTTTCACCTGTGTTTTACAGATCATATTACCATATGACATAGCAAACTCAGCCCTTGTATTTACCCGAAGGAGGTGAGAATGTCCATCCAGACTAACACCTGCACACAGATGTCTATAACAGCTTTTTGCATGACTGCCAAAATTTAGAAGAAACCAAGATGTCCTTCAGAAGGTGAATGACTAAATAAAACTGGTCCATCCAGACAACAAAATGCAGGCATACTTCAGAGATATGATGGGTTTGATCTCAGACTATCACAATAATAAAGTAAGTACTGCGGTAGAGTCAAAAACCATAACACACAAGTTACATTTATACTCTACTGTAGTCTATTAAGTGTCCAATAGCATTATGTGAAAAGGCTACACACTGTGTGATTCCAGCTCTTCTGGAAAAGGCAATGTGCTTGGTACTATGTACTATTGTACTATGTACTATAGTATAAAGTACTATATACTCCATAGTACTTTGTACTATGGAGATAGTACAAAGATGGGTAGTAAGTAGGGCTGGAGTGGGGAAAAGGATGAATGGATAGAGCAGAGAGGGTTTTTAGGGCAGTGAAAATACTTTGTATGAGATCCCAACAACTGATATATGTCATTACACATTTGTTAAAACCCATTGAACTCATAGATTGTAGAACACCAAGAGTGAAGCCTAAGGTAAATTATAGACTTTGGGCAATTATGATATAACATGATTCATCAGTTAGAACACATGTACCATTTTGCTGAGTGATGTTGATAGTGGGGGAGTCTATGGCTCCCCAAGTGGCGCTGGTGGTAAAGAACCTGCCTGCCAATGACGGAGATGTAAGAGATGAGGGTTTGATCCCTGGGTTGGGAAGATTCCCTGGACAAGGGCGTGGGAACCCACATCAGTATGCTTGCCTGGAGAATCCCATGGACAGGGAAGCCTGGCGGGCTACAGTCCATAGCTTTGCAAAGAGTTGGACATGACTGAAGTGATTTAGCACATGCATGTGTGGGGTAGGGTGTGTATGGAAAATCTCTGTACCATCTACTTGATTTTGTTGTAAACTTAAAACTTCTCTAAAAAATAATTAAATGGAACAAGAAAAAAAGATATAAACAAAAGAAGAGAGGGGATCATTGACTTCTTGAAAGACAACATCTTTATTAAAAATTTAAAACTCCATATTCATCCAAAAGATGAGCCATGCCTAGTTATGAAATACCTGAAATGCTTTCAGATGCTTTGCTTTTTAAAAACAGTCTATGAATTTCTTGCTATGGTTGCACAACTTGAGCAAACATTCAAATATTTTAGTTTATCACTTCTTGGCCTTTTGGCTAAGATCAAGTGTAGTATCTGTTCTTATCAGTTTAATATCTGATAAACTCAGTATTGGTGATGGACAGGGAGGCCTGGCATGCTGCAGTCCATGGGTCACAAAGAGTCAGTCACGACTGAATGAATGAACTGAATTGAGCTGAACTGAATGTCCTCTATTGAGAACAACCTATTAAGCGGATTTTTGGAGCAGGAAGTTGGAATAGAGGCTTGCTCAGACAAATACTTTACTGTGTAGACTCTCCTTGGTCCACTGGAGAATTCTGGTGGTAGACTGTTAGCTAAAAGTGAAAGTGTTAGTTGCTCAATCATGCCCAACTCTTTATGACCCCGTGGACTGTAGCCCACCAGGCTCCTCTGTCCATGGAATTCTCCAGGCAAGAATAGTGGAGTGGGTTGCCATGCCCCTCTTCAGGGAATATTCCCAACCCAGGGATCAAACCCAGGGCTCCTGCACTGCAGGCAGATTCTTTACTGCCTGAGTCATGTGGGAAGAGCCTTAGCTAGCTAGTGAAGTGAAAGTTGCTCAGTCGTTTCCAACTCTTTGTGACCCCATGGACTATATAGACCATGGAATTCTCTAGGCCAGAATACTGGGGTTGGTAGCCTTTCCCTTCTCCAGGGGATCCTCCCAACCCAGGGATTGAACCCAGGTCTACCGCATTGCAGGCGGTTCTTTACCAGCTAAGCTGCAAGGGAAGCCACAAGGGAAGCTAGCTAAGCATCTAGCTAAAATCCCCATGGACTTCAAACATGATTATTATTCCATCAGTAACAGAAAATAGTTTTTTACATCTTCCTTTAAACAGGTAGACTACTATATGCACAGTTCTGAAATGCTTTATTGTCTCATTAAATTAACAGTTTCCCACAGTCTCTGGTTTTGGGGTTGAGATGGTAGGGGAAGAGCATTTAAAAGTCCTTTGCTCCTCTTGTTGAAAACTGAAACTTTTATTCTTACCTATTTATTTTTATTTTTAGCAAGTAACCCTTTATTTCTCGTTTGTTGGCTTTCTATGGCAACATCTAAGTAAGAATAAATTGGAGTTAACCTGTTTTCTTTTAATCGAAAGTAAATCTGATATCTTAAAATACAGATGGATATACCCCAATGAGTATTTCATGAGTATTTGGAGTCTTTCCTATCAAAAGACATCTTATTAACAATCTATTTTTCTTATGTTTGTGATGAGACAGTATGCTGTATTGAGTTGACTTAAACAATGTAGTCAGAAAAGCTGTCCTCAACTCTTACTGTTAGTAATATTTTAATAGAGAACTTGAGGAATCATAAAAAAATGTATGTTAATAATCCTGCTTTGCTTCCTTGGAGAAACACAATTTTTTATACAACTGAGAGCCCAATTAATGAATTTTTTTCATTCTTATTACATTTTATAGCAGGAAAATCAGAGAATTTGGGGTTTTAAATAATAACTGTATGGTGTTTGTGAAGTTGAAAATTTTTCTGCATGCTCAGATCTCCTGTCTGATAAGTCTAGACAATTTTAATGAAACTCATTCACTTAAACTACAGATCACATTGTGACATGAAAATGATGACAAATATTTCCCAGAGAAGCAAAAAATGAGTATTTATGAATATTTGTTCTTATAAACCACTAATTGTCAGCAGAAGGAATGCATTAAAGAGCTCTGATATAACCATTTTATGTAGATTTTGCATGGTATATTAAAACTTTAGAATTTGATAAATTTGGAAGATAGGAAAATAAAATCCCAGATGAAAACAAACACATGCAAAAATGCACGTTTTCTAAATGATGAATAATAATACAGCTAAGACTCATGGACATTGAGGGTTATTTATCAGACTGTACTCAAGCATGGTGCAAGAAGACAGTACTTATGCAGCACATAAGCCAGTCTCTGACCAGCTCTGGCACCTAAACAGGAGGATTTTTGGAGCCACGAATGTCTTCTGCACAGATAGGGTTTTATTTAGTGCCAGGGGCATGTCTTTTTCTACTTACATTTCCTGGAAAATAAGTACATATTTTGTAACCAGCCTATGAATAATGAAATACCTTCTCATGAATGGCCGACTTCAGAGAGTTCAGATTTCCAACCTGGGTAAACAAGTGTATATTTGTATGCCGGTCTAGGTTTATGTGTGCTTATGCTGCGTTCCACAAACCACCTCACAAAAAGGTTTCTGAAGCCCTCTTCTGACTCCCTCTTCCCACATTTCATGAAGGAATCTGTGTATGGAAGAGGGATGGCTCTTTACAGGAGGATTCTAGTCAAGTGTTTCTGTCTCGAAATCAACCACAGGCTACTTTAGAAAGTAGAGCAATTTGGAACATTCTTTTGGAGAACTGGTAACATCCTACTGAAAGATGGAAGAGAATAAGTGCTCTTAGTTCTTTGGAGAGATTTTAGAGGCTTCCTACTAATGGACAGGGTCAAAGACTTCGATGATTCAGAACTAGGATGAGAGAGAAGATTACTATGTCCTGAAAAGGAAGGAAGTAGAGGTAGAAATCAGTTGTGTTTATGATGTGTGGTCTGACCTCCCGATGTCTATGCCCCTTGATTTATTCAGCATCTAATTTTTTGATTCCTTCAGACATGGGCTTAGTGAAATGTTCAAACCACCCCATACCAATTTTCCCTCCCATACTGCACCTCTCTCCACACGCATACATAACTCAGAGGGATAAAAGTCACTCAGGGTTCCTTTCTTGAAGACCGAAGGTACAGTTGTTCTGCAGATCGTCAGTGAGATGACTCTCGCATCTCTCAATTATAGACTCAATGGATTCCTTTGACTCCTCAGAGATTGGATGAGATGGAAACTATAGAGGTAACTGTAACTAAAGAATCAAACATTTAAATTTCAGTTTTTGCTTAAAGAAAATTATACAGAAATAATCATGATTCGTGTGTTGCTTAACATCTAGAAATTTAGATAGATACTGGCAACATTTACTACCCACTTGATTTTTTATTTTTCAAGCAGATTTGGGCTTTATTTTTCTCTCAGGTAATTCACTCACAATTTGATATGTCAGTAGGTGGCTATGGTGCTTGATTAAGGCATTCTTATCTGAAAAGAGTGTAAACCATACAAATAAAAACCTTAACTCAAAGATAAGAGGATATTTCCCATTCAAATATACAACTGTTCAAAAAGCAAAGAGATTTTTCTCTCTAAGAAAGTATGATGTGGTGTCTTTGATGTGTAACTTGGCTAGTATCAATGCATACTATAAAATCATTTTTATTTATTCATTAATTTTGAAATGATACTAATCTCTATACTCTCTGAAATATTTTGAAAATAGTAGCAAATTGTAACTTGTGTTTGTGCTAATAGTGGCACCACTATAGGTGTTAAACAGAAATAACAGCTGTGCTTTTTACTGAAATGAGTCTTAAATTTTGCAAGTCTTTGTTATGCAAGAGTCTCAGAGATACATCCATTGCATAAAATATGACCACCCTGTAACTAAGTGATCATTGTGAAATATTCCATCTAAACATACAAAGAAGAAAGTAAAAATCATCCATAAGCCTAACACTAAGAAATACACTTATGATCTTTAAAAAAAATTGTTAATATATATAATTGCTGAAGTGTTTAAGCAGAGTATTAACTTATATATTTCTTATGATACAAAATTAAAGTCAGGTTAGAAGAAACACGACATCAGTTAAGTACCTCATTACTTAAATACTACTGCTCCATAACTGTTACTTACTTGGATTTATTTCTGCCCCCATTACTACCGATAGATTTGAAGAAAACACAATTCCTGCATGCCTTCTGCCATGTGATGCTGCTCCTAGATCCCTTCACACTTCTAAATATCGAAGTCCTTGACTCTACTTCCAAAATACACCTCAAATTCTCTCACAGTCCTTCATTTTTGCTGCCACTGCTCTTGGCGAACCCTCCATCATCTTGTATTTAGTTTAATGTTAAAGTCTCCCCACTAGTCTCTCTGCTTCAACTTCTGCCCCTTTGGCATTTCCCAGGTGGGCCAGTGTTTAAGACCCCCTGCTTTCACTGCAGGGGCTGGCTGATTGATCCCTGGCTGGGGAACTAAGATCCTGTGTGCTGGTGGTATGACCAAAAAAATAAAGTAATATTGCCTCTCCATTCAACAGTCAAAAATGGCTGATAATAAATGACTGGGTTTGTTCGTTTAATCACTCATGAATTTGCACCTACTTTAAGGCTAGTAGTTTCCTAGGCACTGAGGGTAAATCAGTGAACAAAATGAAGTCCTTCTTTCATGCCACAACTGATAGGTTCTTGAATTCCTATGCTTTCTTAGGCTCCAGGGTCTTGCTCAGGGCGCTCACTCTGCCTGGAAGGACTTTTTCTGAGTCACATCCTTGCTCGGGTTACTTGCGCCAGTGGTTCTTCAAGATTAACGAAAATGGTCCCCTCTTCAAGGAATACTTCTGTGTCTCGCACCCTACCAGGCTATGTTAATGGAAATATTTGTGCTTTTTAACATTTTCTATGCATTCCTGTCTCTCAGCACTTGCACTGTATCATCATAGTTAATTACCTCTCTGTCTTCCTGCATTAGACTGTGAAATCTTCCTAAGAGGGGACTCTGTGTTTCCACTCTTGTTTATTAGATCACAACATGACCCATGACCTAACTGCATTATTGAAGGGCTGTTGAGACAAAACATTTAGACAGTTTAATTTCAACATCACACAGATATGAGGCAGCAAAAAAAAAGAAAAAAAATCTAACAGAGAGTCTTAGGTTCAGAAGTCCATTCTGGGCTTTTTCTTTGATATTTTCTGGACAAGCTTTAGAATCTGGCTGATTGTGAATGCCTCTAATTAAGGTAGGGATCACATAAGCAGCAAACAAAGACAGCCGATGTGTATGCTCAGTTGCTCAGTCATGTCTGACTCTGCAAGGTAGGGATCACATAAGCAGAAAACAAAGACAGCCGATGTGTATGCTCAGTTGCTCAGTCATGTCTGACTCTGCAATCCTATGGACTGTAGCCCACCAGGCTCTTCTGTCAATGGGATTTCCCAGGCATGGATACTACAGCGGGTTGCCATATCCTTCTGCAGGGTACCTTCCTGACCCAGGGATCGGACTTGTGTCTCATGTCTCCTGCACTGGCAGGCAGGTTCTTTACCACTTTCGGAAGACAGCCAATATCAAACCCATTTTTACCCTTCCTGCTGGGTGATTCTCTGTAAATTGTGTAAGTGTGAGATACACTTTTCTCATTTACATCTCAATAATTAATATGGAGGTCATGAAATATCTAGTTGGTTTTCTTCCAGGCAAATGAAAATGTTCATGCTAATGGTGAGATATCCATGCAATGTGAGCTTTTATTTCAGTCACTGGTAATTTTCTGACTGTTCTTGAAGTCTGGATCTACCTTTTAGGTCTATTCATCTCCATCCTCTTATTTTTCCAGGCACAGGAATGTGGTAGCATGTGTTAGACAGTGGTTTACAGTCAAACATAATCGGTCAGATCTCTCAGAGAATATGTTTTTCTGAGATTCTGTCTGCGGAAAGAACATTGAATCCACATGTGCTGTTTTCTCTTGTTGCCATTGACATCCAGAAGTCAACAGCTGGTCTGTTTTTAGCTTTTTTAAAACTTTTCTTTCTTTTTGTTTTAATGTGGCTTTCCTATTTTTCTAAACTTACCCCAGATGCCAAGATTGCTTCAAATCTAGCCTTTTCTCCAGGGCTTTACTTTGTGTGGACAATGGGGTCAATGCATGATTGTTATCACTTTCCTCTGTAAAGTGAAGCCGATAATCCTTATGTTTTCTTAAGCTTATCTAAAGATGAATTGGCTGTTTAAAACTGTTTTAAAGTTGCATTTTATGCTTTTCTAATTGAAGGAGTACTTTTAAAAATAATTGAAAAAATTGACTTTATACACCAGAACAAAAACATATTCCTCTTGGCTTGATTTTGCAAAGGCCAAAGACTCATTTTGTTAGGGTTGAATTTATTCACCTTCTTAATCTTGGTTCAGAATGTGTAATCTTGTGTGGGGACTGGAGATTGAAGTCTTAAGAATACACCTTCGTGTTTAACAGGAAGGAAAAAAGACTCATATTAAAACTTGCCTTAGATTTAATAGTGATCACTCTCCAGAAGAACATAGCTCCATGTTTAAAGGGAAAAAAATGACCAGAGGCTCTCACCAGCCCAAGTTTCAATTCTAAAAGAACAAAAATACTCAATTTAACCTGAACCCATGTGAATTTCTTGAATCTCAGCCGAGCTTATTTTACAACTGGAAAGTACTGGGACCACCCTGAAAAAATAGACAATGATTTTGCCTTAAAAAATCATTAAATAAATATTGATTTCTCAGGAGAAAAGCTCAAGCCACAGACATCCACACCCAATAATTAGCTAATCGACTCTAAATGTCAAAGATGAATAGAAAAAAATATTTAAAAAGAAACTACAACCTTTATTTGTGGTTTAACAGGTATATGAAATACTATAACCAAATTTCTGTTGTCTAGAGTTGGATTGCCAAATGCTTATTTGGTTTTAAATATTTAACAGATTTTTAAAGTTAAAATGTTTTAATATAAACTGCTGGTTAAATAATTTTCCTAATGTTCTTATTTCCTTTTTCCTGTGACTAACGATTGAGAAAGCATAGTTATTTTTGCTTGAAAATTATCTGAAACTATTTAACTTACTTCAAAAATGAGCATAAATATTGAGGACCATTTGTACATTTTACTTATTGCCTTCCATTCATATCGTTTACTATAAAGTATAAATGGGAATATAAGGTGTTCCTCAGAGTGTTTATACTTTAAGTCGATGTGTTATCTTTCCAAATGTTTTATTGTTAATACATCTATTAATTATTCTCTGTATACACTTTCTAATTTGATACATATTCCAGGATTTTCTTCTAGGAAGCTGATCTGTATATGTACTACTATGAAATTGATTATTGATATACAAATTCATTACCTTGGGCACATCATAAGAGTTGTGTATTGACTGATTGCTCCAATTCAGAAATTTCACATTTGGGGAAGACAGAGTCATGGTAAAATATGGTCTGATAATTATGAGAGTTTTTCTCAGAAAATTAAAAGTAGAATGCTGTTCAAAGATTGTTTAAAAGCACACAGTTTTCCTGAAGACCTCTTTGCTCCCTCATTATGAAGGACCCTGAAGTGACTTCAAGGTTGGTTATCTACCTAAAAGATCAAGTGGCAAGGATTGTCACTACAGGTTCTTACATTATTTAACCCACAGGAAGTTTCCTTTTTAAGCAAACTCTACTCAGAATTTGGGCAGATATCAGACTACAGTTTTCCAAGCCATGTTCTTCCTTTAAAAATATAGCCATACAATTCTTATCTCTGTGTTTTCATGAAAGTGACAGGATTCCTATTGCAAACAATGAAAGATGTACAGAGTTATGATTTGAGAAAGATAAACAGACCCTCTTCGCTATTATGTCCTAACAAGGCTTCTGTTATATGTTATTAATTACTCTGGAAGTAACTCCAGAATGTTTAATACTTTTTCAAGTGATTTTAAGAAATCTTCCTCACTTTCAGAGCTTATTGATTTTTTTCTTTAAGCTTTGAGTTTGGCATTAAAAATCAAAGCCTGTAGGTCGATGCTGAAGATAATCATTGAAGATTAAAGCATTTAAATTGGTGACACTGCTGGTGCAGAAATAAATACAGTCCTGACCTACCCAGTGCTCTTGTATCCTCTTTGTTTTGCCAGTACAGATTCTTACTAGCAAATCTGAATTAGCTACTCCAATTGCCTTTCTAGGATATGGTCTCTTACCTCTTAGTTGGTGAGAAATTTTTAAAATATTTTCTTTGTCTCAATCAGAGCATGAGTGATGAAATTTAAAAACAAACAAAAAAATCACCTTAGATTTCTTTCTTGTCTGTCTGCACAAACCCCCTTTCAACTTCATGACTGTTTCTTCTAACTGGGATCTGGTTTACCAGGACACAGGACTAAGCCACCCGCCCTCTTGATACTCTCAGGTTTGAGTCAGAGGCTGTCACAGCAGGAAGAGACCTTAAGACTGTTTAGTTCAACTCTTTTGTTTATAAGAAGATGAAACAGAACCAGAGATTTGAAGGGACCTGTTCAAGGTTATGCAGCCAGACAGTGGAAGACTTGGTTTAGATTTTGGAGGTGGGGTGGGGCATTTTTCATTATACATTCATTGGGTTATGGAGCTCCTCTTCTTTATAATTTTAATTGTTTATTATGTAGATGTTGTTGGAAAATGGTCATGCCCCCTTGCCTCTTCACTGAACAATATGAACATAATTTGCTCTGGGTATCTGACGGGCTGATATCTTTGGTGGTATTGGTTGCCTTTCATGTGTACCCCTTTCCTTCCTGGGTAAGGAAGGAATGGGGTAAGGAATTACCCATTACTCTTGATGTCCACAGAAGTAATAAATGGCAGGTGCCTGCTATGACAGCTTTTGTAGCAGCCAGAATAAAGGATTATAACCTTAATATTGCCAGACAGTCTCAACCAATAAACCTACACTAGGGCAAGTGATGTGAAGATACAGGGACAAAGATTTTGTCCTGGTGTAGGCAGCAGCGATGACAGTTCTCGGGTGAGCACTGGCAATGATGCCAGCGGCAGGCAATGTCCAGGACTGAAAAGGGTAACATCTGGCATCCTTCAGGTATGGCCCTCATGCCCAACCTGGTGTTTTCTGAGGAGCAGTTTTAGCTGTATTCCTGGTACTCAGGCTTTCTTGGTTCCTACTCCTTTCCTGTGCTTAATATTCTAGCTTTCCTGGAAATTTTGTGAATATCTAGTAAGCTTTTTGAGAAATTCGTTTTGGATTTAGCTCATCCAGAGTCAGTTCAGTTTACTTCCAAGAGGAACTCTGATAGTTACATGGCTTGAATAGAGAAGTTTTGTTTTCTGGATCTTGGAATATCCAATAAATATGTTTGCTCCAGTATAGATTTCACTAGTAGAGAGATGAATCCAAAGCCAACTGCCAGTAAGTAAAGCGATGGCTGCCATTCTAGCCTCTCCAAAATATTCCATATATAATTAGCAAAATATTTCAAGTTAGGTATGTTTCTGTATGCACAGATCTAAAAAATTTCACTACATTTATGTTTTATTCATAAAGGCCTTCCTCCCACTATTGTTCTTCCTAAGTGATAAGAGCACTGGAACAGAAGTCTGGAGAACATAGATCCTAGTTCTTATCCTTTTTCCAATTAATTTGTCACCTTTGTAAATGGTGTCATCTTCCTGGGCACCAATTTCCCTGGTGTAAAATGTGGGACAGGAGAACCTGAGGAAAGTGGGCTGTATCACTGCTTCTTATATTATTGCTTTTTGTTTCACAGACTCTGATTTAATAAGAAAATGTTGGAACAGGGGAAAATCTGTCCTATTCCTTTCTCCCCATCTCCCCTAAGAAAGGATCGTTATACATCCGTCAATAAAATACAAGGAACAATATAAACAGGAAAAAAAAAAAAAACTTGTGTTTGTTTGTTTGTTTTTTAATATATAGAAGCTCATGAAATACAGCAACTCAGTTCCAATTTTCTGGAGCTTTGCACAATAATTAATTTTAATTATTGCCTAGAGTAAGCAAACATGCGCAAGTCCAAGTTTTAAGAAGAATTCCATTCATTAAGATAAAGGAAACAGGCACAGGTAGAGTGATATTTTTTATGAAGCACTTGACTTGAAATTTTCTAACATCTGTAGAGAGTTAAAAAACAATCACTACAGTCATCTTAGTTACTCTGAAGCCAGCAATACATGAGTAATCCTTAGGCACTTTATAGATCCTACAAAATCATCAAATAGATCTTCAAAAGTGTTTGCAGGAAGAACCACACCTCTTTTTTTCTAGGCATGGAAAAACCACATTGCAAGTAACAGAGTTTATTTTTAGAGACTAGGTTGCTATTAGAACATAGTTGGACACTTTTTAGTCTGATTTAAACATACAAGAAATACCTTTCTGATCATTTATAAAGTCTTGTCTCCACCCTACACAGAATATAAGATGTAAAGGTTCTAATAATAGGGACACAGTTAAATGCATTGATGGGTGCTTTCTCCTTTAACACAATTAATTTGGCCTAAGCAGTGTCTAGTTAATGAGGACTTAAAGTGTCAGGAATGAATAGGTGTGCTCTCCCCTAACTTCAACATAAGGCAATGGCAGACACTGCTCTTTTCAGCTTATTTAAGCTTATTTGGACGCTTTTCCTATTTATTCAGTGTCCCTTTAGTGAGAATGGTCATGGATTTTGGGCTGTCTCCTCCCTAAAAGACTGGCTTCACTGTCAGGAGTCCAACTCCACCCCTCCACCCTTTTTGGAAACTGACACTGCACTGCTAATAAAGAACTGCTGGCAAACAGCTGTTAATTAGGAAGTATAAACTTGGTAGTATTAGGTAAAAGCAGCTTAGTTCTGAATTACCCTTGAGCATTTTTAGGAGGCGTGAAGTACTTTTTGCTTTTAATTAAAACCAGAGGAAATACTGAATGAAGGCCAGCTTTAAATGTAAAGAAGGTATGTATTTGGACAGGCTTTCTCCCTGCTATTTACTTCATTGAAGACCCGACTTCTCAAATTTCTTTAATAGGGACAAGCCACTTCATTCAAGATTTTAAACTAAGAAGGAAGATGGCCAAATCCTTAGGAGAGGCAATACAGTGTTTCAAATTCATATTAAAGGACACATGGCTGACCTGAGACTATTTTCTGAAGACTGATTAAGAAGAAAAAGGATAGGAAGAAAAAACCTTAAGATGCTAAGAAATCTTGGAAACTGGGCAGGAAGCATAATTCATCCACCAAGAAACATGGAACAAGCAGGTATTTCAGAGGAAGTTGTAAACTAGCGTGATGCTTACCCATTGGGCTTATTGAGAGACTGCTAGGCAACTTCTGTCTCCATGGAGGCTCCTTGGTCAGGTGTGGCTTGATGTCCAAAAAATACATCAAACAAATTTTGGCAATAGAAATCCAAGTAGGACTTTTTTTCTTGTGTCTCTTCACCTCTGGCATGTGAGCTCCTTGGGGTAAGGAGTATTACTGTTTTATTCACCACTAGATTGCCAATACCTGAACGATCTGGTATATGAGAAGGACTTAATAAATATTTTATGTGAGAAGAAAGAAGGGAAGGAAGAGGGGGGAAAAGGAGGAAGGAAGGAAGAGTAGAGGACCCCTGAGAGCAGCTAGTGGCAGGGAATTTGGGGGCATGCGGTTTTCAGTAGTCCAGTGAGTGTGTAGGTATCTTTAAGAAGTCTTGTCTGTGATGTATGCAAACACCCAATGCTCCCAGCTGAGTGTGGTTATAAGAGAGCTGACACAACATCCTCTTAGCTGAATTTGCCCCAGTATGTTCACTCACCCCAAGTTCCCTCTGGCTTCCAACTTGCCTCCTACTCCTTAGCTCCTCCCTCACGGAGCATCTAGACATGTGTGCATCACCCATCAAGCTGCCCTAGACTCGTGTTTGATTGCTGGTCCTCAACTGAGGTCCTCCCTCTTTTTTTTTTTTTTTTTTTGGAATTCACCACAACATCTTCAGAAAACCTGTGACCATCCAGGTGTTTTAGATTGAGCAGCAACTTTTATTCTCAACTGTGACCCCAGCCTGGCCATTGCCCGATCTTGTCAAGTCCTGTGTTCACAGTGTGGTCTAAATCTTAGGGTGAGATGGAGTCTTCAGAGAAGGGAATTAAAGTGTCAGCCTCTGGAGCTAACAACAGCAGAGGCTGAGGAAAGGGGCAGAGAAAAGAAAGGAGTTCCATGGGATGAGAGAGCTCAGAAAAAGGGGATGGGAGTGAAAGAGCTTTACATACCTTAAAATCTGTCTCTGGATTTGTCCTGTCTCAAAAGCTGACTGTACCAGCTCATAAAACACTTAGAGAGATGCACAACTGTGCAAACAGAATGAATTGAAACCAGTTTTAGTAATTTCTCAATGAAGGGATTGCCCTGTAATTCTCTGTGAACCAATTTTGCAAGCCCAAAGGGAAAATGGTCTGTTCTAGACACACCTATTAATGCTGGCCCCATCCTTGGCTGGTTGGAAGGGAGGATTCCATTGCCTTCAAGTCCCTGCCCAGTATGCACAACCATGTTCACTGGCCTCATCCATAAAATACAGTCAAAATAGTGTCTGCCTCTCAAGTTGTTATTGGGATTAAATGAATCATGTCTAGAGCTTTTAGGAGGTTGTCTGGCACATACTAAGTATCCGTTAAGTGCTAGCAATGGTATTGACTGTGATAATATGAGATGACAGTGATGATGATTATAAGGATGTTAACACATCATTGGCTGTGATTAATTGGACAAGACAATCAAGGCCCAAAGCTTAGCCTAAAGCAAACAATCCAGAAGTTGTACATTGCTTTATGATTTCTGCAATTGGTTTTGAAAGAGGAGCTAGACCAATCTGAAACCTTCCTCAGACAACCAACCAATGGAGACTGACATAGGTCAGGGGCTGGAGTAGCCATAGTGAGAAGATTACGATTGGGAGGAGAAACTAACTGAAATAGGGGTGGGGTGGGTGGGTGAAGAGGCATTGTAAGAAATGCTCTCAGAAGCAGGGATACTTTGCATGAGATTGGATGCAGCCAGTACCCAGTCAGCTGTTCTCATTACTTACTATTTCTTGAATGTCTCTTAGGTTCCAACCCTCACTCCTGGCTTTTAGCTTTAAACACATCTGGGTTTGAATATCTGTGTTTATGAGTCCAAATCATGACTGAACTTTAAAAATACTTTTTATAGTATAACTAATCATACTACAAAAAAAAATGAGTCAGATATTATCTGGTCATCGGACTTCCTTTCAATTGTGGCTTAACAGTTTTAGAGCATACCAATGATCACAAGGGGCTGCCCAGGTGAGACAGCAGTAAAGAATCTGCCTGCCAGTGCAGGAGACACAAGAGACACGGGTTCAATCTCTGGGTTGGGAAGATCCCCTGGAGGTGGAAATGGCAACCCACTCCAGTATTCTTGCCTGGAAAATACCATGGACAGAGGAGCCTGGTGGGCTACAGTCTATGGGGTGGAAAGAGTTAGACATGATTGAGCACACAGGTACACACACATACATACCCAGAATTACAAGTTGATAAAGATTCAGCTGTTTATGAAAATTAAATTTCTATGGCTGGGCTCTTCTATGTAATTCTACCCTCGTCTCCACTATAAGATATTGCTAGATATTTAGTGATCTTGCCAGTGACTGAGGTGGCAGAAGAAAGTGTCAGGTATACAAACTCTAATGCCTACAGGGATATTAATTCATAGACTGGATGCAATACAATACAGAGTAGTAGGCATGCTGCCAGTCAAAGAGGCACACCCACCTGTGCCTTCCCAAGGGGAAGGAGGGCCCACCTGGGCCCCTCCCTAAGAAGGGACTTCATCCTCATACCAGTCTTTTCTTAATCGGTGGAAGTATGTTCTGAATACAAAAGCTAGAAATCCAAAATTTAAAAATTGCAGCCTTCTGTTTGTTGAACACTGGGAAGTAGTTAAAAAAAAAAAAAAAGACATGGGCCAAAGAAAATGTATCTGCAGACTAAACTTTATCTGAGGCTGTCAGTTTGCACCCTCTGATACAATATATAGGTTATGAAATATACTCTGATAAGGAAACAGATGCATCACAATTTATCACATTTCTTAAGTCCCCAGCCAACTATGTGGTTACACTTTAGAAAGACAAGAGAGGGAAGACTTTGAGACATTTTATCAGAAGTAAATGAAAACAGTATATCAACAAGTCAAAAATTTTCAAAAAAAAAAAAAGAGTTAGCATAATTATGTCTGGGGAGTGTGTAATTTCCTCAGCTCTTGTCTCGTCACAACAAAAATTTGAAATGATGGACCAGTGTTTCAGCCCTTGGAAGGACCAGTATTACAGCTCCGTGTAACAGCTCAATTTTATTTAGAAAACAAAGGAAAATACATCCTGAGGCATGAGGGCATGCTGACAAAAAGACACTAACAAAAGAGAGAGATCTGCAGCCCTTCGGCTCCTCTTTCTATACGTTTTTTTCTCCTCCCCCTGGGTCTGCCATATGTAAATTGGGCTAGCCACGAGTGCTGTTTGTTTTACCTGAGGTCCTCACTCCAGTCCTCGGATCTTCCTTTGTTCTATTTTCTCAGGCTTTCCCCTTCCTGGTCTTTAGCCACTGCCATTCTGGACTCTGTTTTCCTGTTCTAACTACCTAACATATTTCCCTCTCAAGAGATGGGAGGCCCAATTCTTTGGGAGTGGGGGCAACGAGGTCTCTCTGGCTACTTCCTGCTGAACCAGGACGGCGAGGGGCATTGGGCCTCACCCTCTTGCTAGTCTCAAGCCTCAGAGTCCTTATACTGGTGTCCATCTAAGGGTGGGTGATATTTTCTGTGGTCGGCTGTAGTTGTATATATCCTTGTTAAACTGGCACTGCACGTTGTAGCTTGTTGACCTGGGTAGAGACAAAATGGGTTAGACAGTTGATAATACATGGAGAAATCACAAGCAACATCAGTATGGTGATGACAGGCCTAGTAGGGGCATTAGCCAACTCCAAATTTCCATCACCAGGAGGGTCCCCCCAAGAGAGACTGTGGCCACCCTGAGAACACTTCAGCTCATTCTTTGAGATCCTGTAGGGTCTGAATGTTTTTCTTGAGGGCTGTGATACTTTCTTTAACTTAGCTGGAGGTATCTACCCAGAAACTACATGTCACATTCAAGATGGCTCAAGTCCCTCCTTGTTCAGAAATCAGAAGATCTACTTCCTGTCTGTTTTGGAGTACAACCCCTGCCAAGCTGTGTTGGCTCTTTAGAGCCATCCTGAGAAACCTTATCCCCAGAAACCTTATCTGGGGGGTACTCATTAGAAGGGCCCTCATTTGTAGCTCTGAATAGGTGTCTGAGATCCCCCAGGGGCTCACAGGTGTATTGAGTGTCCTCTTCTGTTTTCTTCCATGGCTTGACTCCTGAGTACTGAATCCAGGAGTCATGTCCTGGCACCTTAACTGCTGTGAGAGTTGAAAGTGTTACAGGGAAGGGGCCATTCCATGTGGGCTGGAGGTGAGCCTTTGGGGACATATCTTTCCACACTTTAATTAGGACTTGAGTCCCTGGAGCATATAGTGGTGACTCTTTAGAATCTTTTGGATCCTATTTAATACCCCACAAGCATATATCCTGTTGGAATTGGCCAATGGCCATGATATAAGACTAGAGGGTCTGAGCCTCTTGATCTAGGAAGAGGTCATTGACATTAAAAAATGGTCTCCCATATAGCATCTCATAAGGATTAAGACCAACCTGTTCCTTAGGGGCAATATGGGTGTGGAGGAGAGCTATTGGTAAAGCCACCTTCCATCCCAGGTAGGTCTCCTAAGTTATCATTTTTATCACTGATTTTAAGAACTGGTTGGCCCTTTCTACTTTTCCTGAAGACTGAGGCCTCCAGGCACAATGGAGATAATAAGTAATGTCCAATGCTTTAGAGACCCCTTGGGTGACCTTAGAAGTAAATGATGTCCCATTGTCACTTTGTAATGACCTGGGCAGACCAAATCTTGGAATGATTTTGTGGAGCAATTTTTTTACCACCTCCTCAGCCTTCTCAGTCTGGGTGGGAAAGCCTTCAATCCATCCTGTGAATGTATCTATCATGACTAACAGGTATTTACACCCTTGAGAAACTGACATCTCTCCTGGGTAGGTCCCATGTCATTGGATGGGCTGGGCCAGTTGGGATCTTTGAGCTCCTTGGGGGTTGTATAATTGGCAAGTGGGAGAAAAGGAGACCACTTGCCTTATACTTCTTTGGAGTCCTGTTCCTCTGAAGGACCTTTCTACTAATCTTTGGAGGGCCTTTCCCCCTAAATGAATGATGACATGTAAGGAGTTAACCAACTTCCATTGGAGGTTCCCAGGCAGAAAAAGGAGTCTCTCCTTTGGAACCACACCATATGATCTTGAAAGCCCTTACTCTTAGCTTTAAGAGTTTCACCTTCAGTATATGAAGGAGTTTCTGGCAAACTAGTCTGTGGACCTAAGGTGGCAACCCCTGTTAGGTCATGGTTCTGTAACGCTGCTCTCT
This sequence comes from Hydropotes inermis, assembly GCA_020226075.1. Classification (NCBI taxonomy): domain Eukaryota; kingdom Metazoa; phylum Chordata; class Mammalia; order Artiodactyla; family Cervidae; genus Hydropotes; species Hydropotes inermis. The sequence continues at coordinate 5,686,837 of CM035274.1, read as the reverse complement.
TAGCTGCCTGATCGGCTGCTTGGGTCCCTCGTGCCACTTCCATGCTCCCTTGTTGGCATCCTTTACAGTGGGAGACTGAAACCTCAGTGGGCAGATGGACTGCCTCTAAGAGTCTAAGGATTTGATTACCATATTTGACTGGGGACCCTCGAGTGGTCAAGTGGCCTCTTTCTTTCCAAACAGCAACATGTGCATGTAGCACCAGAAAGGCATACTTGGCGTCGGTGTAAATGGATACTCTTTTTCCTTTTCCCAGCTCTAAAGCTCGAGTCAGGGCTATGAGCTCAGCTAATTGGGCTGAAGTACCCGGTGGCAAAGGCTTAGCTTCTATGGTCTCAAAATTGGAAACTACTGCATATCCAGTCCTTCTTTTTCCATCCAAGACAAAGCTGCTTCCATTAGTGTACCGGATTTCCTCAGGATGGGTCAGAGGATCTTTTGACAACCCCTCTTGGGGTTTTGTCCAGTGGTCCAAGTTTTCTAGGCAAGAGTGAAAGAGGAGAGAGTCTTCGGGTGTAGGCAGGATGGTGGCTGGGTTAAGAACCTCACAAGGGGATATAGTGAGGCCTGAAATTTCCAGCAGTACTGCTTGATATCTGAGGATTCTTTGATCATCCATAAATGGCCTCTCCCATTTAGGAGTTGTTTCACTTGGTGGCTGGTAAAAATAGCTAGTTAGCCCCCAAAAGAGAGTTTTAAAGCATATTCTATCAGGATTGCAATAGCTGCAAGATTTCGAAGGCAGGGAGGCCAGCCTCGGGTGATTGGGTCAAGCCTCTCGGATGAGTAAGCTACAGGCTGAGGCTCACATCCCAACCTTTGAGTTAACACTCCCAAGGCTATTCCTTCACTTTTGTGGGTGTAAAGTTGGAATGCCTTTTTCTGGGTCTGGCAACCTCAAAATAGGTGCTTGAGTTAAGGCTTGTTTTAATGTAGCCTCTGCCTTCTTTTGATGAGTTCCCCGCATTAGTGGGATTGAATCATCTTGTCCCTTCAAGCTTTCATAGAAGGACTGGGCAATTAGATCACAGTTGGGTATCCAGATTTGACAATACCCAGTTAGCCTCAGGAGACCTTGCAATTGTTTCCGAGTCGTGGGGGGGGGGGGGGCAACTAGGGGATTCCTTGTACTCGATCAGAGGACAGCCTCCTGGACCCATATGTAATCTGAATTCCCAGGTAAGTGACCTTTGTATCGACTATCTGTGCCTTAGCATGGGAGAATTTATATCTCCTCTCTGCCAAAACTTGCATGTTGTTGAGCATTTTCCTCATCTGGAGACAGATTAGTAGGTTATCTATGTATTGTAATACTTCTCCATTAGGTCCCAGGTCCAGATCTAGGAGATCCCAGCTAAGGACCTGTCCAAACAGGTGGGGGATATCTCTGAACCCCTGGGGTAATACTGTCCAAGTCATCTGTTGGTGTTTTTCTCCTGGAGCCTCCCATTCGAAGGCAAAAAGATATAGGGATTCTTTAGCCAGTGGTATGCAAAAAAAAAAAGAAGAAGCATCTTTGAGATCCAAGACTGTAAACCACTTGGCACTGGGTGGGATTTCTCCCAACGATTACATAGGGATTGGGTACTGTGGTACAGAGGGGGACTACAGCTTCATTTATGATCTGGAGATCTTGAACCATTCGCCAGGTTCTGTCCTTTTACTTTACAGGGAGGATTGGGGTGTTACAGTGTGAATTGGTGGGGACCAATAGCCCACAGGCAAGGAATTTATTTATTAGAGGCTGTAGTCCTTCCCGAGCTTCTCCTCTGAGGGGATATTATCTCTGGTTAGGAAACTGAGTGGGATCTTGGAGAACAATGATGACTGGTTCAGCTTGGGCTCCTCCAGGAGTCCCCTGGTCCTACACCTGGGGGTTAATTTTGTCCTCCCATAGTCTTTGCTCTCTCTCTATTGGAGAGAGTGTAATGGGTTCTTCAGTAGTAACCAGAAGCTGTAGGGCTCTAGGGGCTGAAAAGCTTCCCATCACAAGGGTGGTCCCCAGTTTAGTGAGTATATCTCTTCCCAATAAGGGAGTAGGACAGTCAGAGAAAATACTTGTCCATCCCAGCAACAGAGAAGTGCTTGGTGAATCTTTTAGTAACTGTTTTCCTGTAGCACCCAAAATGGAACAGGTTTGAGAGGAGAAGGCTCTGGAGTAGGAGGTCAGGATAGAGTAGGTAGCCCCCGTGTCAACCAAGAAATTCTCGGACCTACCTGCCACATCCAGTTGCACCTTGGCTCCAGCCCCGTGATGGTTATCTGTGACAGGTGGGCTGGCTGGAGCAGGCTGCTTCAGTCCTCTTGAACCATCGTGAGGGAAGGCTTGGTGCTTAACCTTGAGTCTCTTGGGTCCTGAGGGCAGAGTGCTGCCCAGTGTCCCAGTTGATGGCATTTTTAGCAAGCCATTTTAGGAGACTTGTCACGGGTTGGATACTCTTTGGCCCAATGTCCCGCCTGTCTACAGATTAAGCATTTGCCTTGTACCTTGTCCTTCAAGGACTCGGGGTGTGCCATAGGGCTTCTCTGGAGGGCGGCCAGCATCTGGGCATGCCTTGTCTCTTTCCTTTTCTCCGTCTCCTGGGCCTTGGCCTCCCTCTCCTGTTCTCTGTTATAAAAGGTATTGGTGGCTGTCTGGACCATCTCATCTAAAGAGGCATTAGGGTCCTGCTGCTGTAGTTGTTGTAACTTTATCCTGATGTCTGATGCACCTTGGGACAGGAATTTGTCCTTTAAAATCACCTGTCCCTCATAAAAGTCTAAGTCCAGATTGGTAAACTTTTGTAGAGCCTCTTTTAGGCTTTCCAGAAAGGCAATGGGGTTCTTGTTGGGCTCCTGAGTTATTGCTGAGACCCGGGCATAGCTGATTACTTTTTGCTGGGCTGCTTTCAGTCCTGCCTTCACACAGATCAGAAAACGATGTGCTCAGGGTCATTATAATTCCAGTTAGGATCTGAGGGGGGGACTGCAGTTTCCCCTACTGGGTATCTTATCACTTGACATGTGAAGCCCTGTTGCATACCTCTGGGCTTCCTTTAAGATCCTAGTATGCTCAGGGTCAGATAAAGTTTGATTAAATATGACCCTGATGTCCTTCCACATCAAGTCAAAGGCCAAGGTAAAGTGTTGGAATGTATCTATATATTTGCCTGGGTCATCTGTATAGCTTCCCAGGTCTTGTTTGATCTATCTTAGTTCTAAGAGGGAGAAGGGCTTATGGACCTGGGTTGGTCTGAATTCTCCTCCGGTTTCAACTAAGGGACATACTCGAGTTGGCTTTTGTGGAGGGGGTGCTCCCAGATAGGGGGGCATGCTTGGATACAAGGAAGAAGCACCAGGCAACTCGGGAACTGTGGGAGGTGAGCCTTCATGGGGGAGGGCGGTTCCTTCTCTTGGTTGTCTGTGCCTAACACCATTTGCCTAGTAGGTTCACTTTTACAATAATTCCATACTTACGGCAGAGTTGCTTCATATCTCTTAGAAGAAAATTTGGACATAGGGGATCTCTGTCCATTTCTCTTGTCTTTTGCAGAATAAGTCTAGCTGCAGGATGCTATTGTAATTTAAACACCCATCCTCAGGCCAGTGTTTCTTGTCCCCCAGAGGATACCAGGGCCATGCAGTGGCACAAAAGAATTTTAAGTGACCTCTCCGTAGAATTAGAGGATTAAATAGCTTCCAGTTATCAAGGGTGCATCTCAAGGGTGTCTGCCAGGAAGTGGATTGGTTATTTCCCATCTGAAAGACAGTCATGACAGGGAGGAAAAGAAAAAAGAAAAAAACTAAGAGGGCTCCTTCAATTTCCATGGGTAGACTTATTTTTGAAACTTATCGTACCCAGTACTGTCGCAACCTGAGAGCCAGGGTCAGGGTGAAGATCCCCAGGCAGGCTGAGGCATGACAGCCCCCTGGAGATCGAATCCCCAGGCAGGTCAAGCCATGTCAGCCTCCCAAGAATTGGGACCCTGGGCAGATCAAGGCATGTCGAACTCCTGGGACCCTTGGACTGCCAGATCCCCGAGCAGGCTGAAGCATGACAACCTTTTGAGGAACAGATCCCTAGGCAGGTCAAGGCAGGTCAACCTCCTGGGACCCCTGGACTGGAGTTGGGCATCCCCAAGGTCTCCAGTGTGACCAGTACTGGGTAGGATTAAGGGGTTGTAATTCTAACTCATTGCAAACTCACCAGTTTGTCCATCACAGGTGGGAATAGATATCATGATGTAAAGCAATCCAAGCCTGTGCTCTGAGACAGAACCTGGTGAAGCAGCCATAATAAGCCTTATCCTCTTACTGCTCTAAGGAAATATAAGCCACTGATTTCCTACCCCAGTCCTCTGTAAGAGCGGGTTAGGGTATCTCCAGTGGTAAACATTTCACTGTCATAGACCCACTTTAGGTGATAGCAGAAGTAATGACAAAGGTGTGGGTTATCTGGTCCTGTTAGGGGCATTAAGAGTATTTTAATAATAAGCAGGGTAGAGCTATATTGCCTACAAAGGGGCAGGGTCCTGGTTGTAGGAGTTAGTAAGTGGCTTAAGAACAAATTGATAAGAGGCAACAGAACAGATGTTCCATAAAAGTGGAGTGGAGATTTGATCCCGGGGTATGTTTGTAACTTTAGGAGAAAGGTGGCAAGGCTTTGGGCCCAAATGGCCTGCAGGGCTAACTCCCAAAGTGGCAAACACTATCCTCAGAAGTCCAATTGCCCCTGAAGGGATGCCAACAGATGGACTTCTAGCAGGCATTGTGTGCCTGTCAACGGCCCTCGTGGGTCCACTGAGATGCTGTTGTTGCGGAGTTGTAGGAAACATGGAAGATGAAGGCCTGAACATCTAGAGGGATTGGATATTATATAGTATTTCCCTCTCAAGGGCCAGCTCTTTTTGGCTGTTCTTCCAGAAGATTGTAGAGGCAAACTTGTGGGCCTGGGTGGGGCTCAAGAAGAGCACGAAATGGGAGGGAAGGGAGCAGGGCACAACTTTTGAAAGAATGACATAGAGCAAGGGCATGACATAAACCAATTAAAATCAAATGGGTCCAAGATGATAAGTCCAATTCAACTAAACCTTAATCCCCAATCTGCAAGCTACATGACATGCCCAAGGGGCAGGACAGCTCCAAGGCACTGTCAAAAGACAGAGGAGTGGGTGGCTCTCCAATGGTTGGGATGATCCTCCCACTCATTAGCATATGAATTCACCTAGCTGGAAAAACCTAGCCACGCCACTTTTCCACTGCCAAAGCACTTGCCCTCTGCAATGGCCCACACCCTGAGGAATGTGCTTCTCTCTGAATCCGAACAAATCCATCTCTTACCTATTGCTGTGTCTCTAACTGAATTTTTTTTTTTTTGCAATGAGACATCAGAGCCTGAGCTTCATTAGGTCTTGAAACCAGGCATCGTGGGTTTTGTCCAGGCTCAAGTCCTGGGAGAGAGGAACTGAAGGACAGAAGGAAAAGGCAGTGGGAAAACATGCTGAGGAATCCCCTTCATAACCCCCTTTAGCCAGAAAATCTGCTAAACACCTGACCTGTGCTTGCAGTTTTCATCGGCCCAATCCTTGGCACAAAGAAGATTGAGGACAGAAGAACGCCCACCGGCTTGGGTAACAGCTATTGGAGCCCAGCAGACAGCGGAGCCTTTGGGACACGCTGAGGAGTAGCCTCTCCGAGTCCCTCGGTTGCCCCCCACTGACATTCGCCTGTTTGCGGGGGATTCGAGGAAACAAGAAATGAGAGATCGTAAAGGAGTTAAGATTTGGTTAGGCGTATGTCCTTCCAGCCACAGGAGCGAGGGCCTCCTGCCTTCACTGTCTTCTGGAACCTGAGACTGAGCTGCGTGAGCCTTCTGCTGAGTCGGTTTGCCGCAGTCCCCGTTTCCAGCACGCTGGCCTTCTTGTCGCTTCCCCTGCGCTGGGTTTTCCTCGCGTTCAGCTTCCACTGCAGGAGCTTTCGCAGGGGGGCTCCTGCTGTGTTTGGCCTCCGCTTTGCAAGGGCCACACTGGGGTGGTTTCAGCCAGGTCAGATGCAAGAAATGGCACCATACATGTCAGGGGAGTGTGTAATTTCCTCGGTTCTGTCTCGTCACAACAAAAATTTGAAGCGACAGACTCGTGTTTCAGCCCAAGGAAGGACCAGCGTCACAGCTCCATGGTACAGCTCAGTTTTATTTAGAAAGCAAAGGAAAATACATCCCTGAGGCAGGAGGGCATGCTGACCCAAAAGGCGTGGAGAGAAGAGAGAGACCCCCGGCCCTTTGGCTCCTCTTACGCTTTTTCTGCCCGCTCTGGGCCTGCCCTATGTAAATTGGGCTATCCAGGAGTGCTGTTTGTTTTACCCGAGGTCCTCATTCCGGTCCTCAGAACTTCCTTTGTTCTATTTTCTTGGACTTTTCCCTTCCTTGCCTCTAGCCACCGCCACTCTGGACTCCTTATTCCTATTCTAACTACCTAACAATTATCATCAAATGATGGATCCTGGTGATTAATAATGCATACACAATAATGCAATCATGCCTTTCATACTTGAGTGAAATCATATTAAGTCCCCTAGCACACCTTCACACCTGCATGTAAGTTTGCAATTGTTTTTTTCATTATGTACAGCAATAGTACAGCACAGGCATAATTTTCAAATCTTTCCCCCTATTTCTAAGGTCACCATTAAACCCTTAGCTTTTAGATTGTATTTAAACATGCTCTTTGACTACAAATAGAAAGTAATTTAAATGATATACACACATTTTTAAAAATTTCCCTGAAATAATGTGCTCTAGGATTTTAAGTTTTCCAGATTGACCCAATTAATTGAAATAGAATATACATTTTCGTTGAAATGAAAAGCATGTAATAATAGATGATACAACACATGGCTTTCACATTATGATTCAATGATAAGTCTTCTTGTCTTATTTAACTGTCCTTATTTTCAAAAGACTAGCTGAAATACTACTTTTGATTTCTGTGAAATGTAAATCTTTTATAGCCTACTTTTTGCTCTAAATTCCTCAGATTTAAAGCAAAGTCTTTATAATGGAGAGACCATCTTCCTTTCGTATCCTCACTCTTAAACTTACGTGTCTAATGCTGAAGACAAAAACTGTGAGAATCAGCTACTGCCATGTGAAAATGATGGATCTAGTATGAAAAATTACTACTTAATTAAAGAACTTAGAAGTCGTTGCTCCTGTCCTTAGAATAAGAGAAAATTGAAAAAAAAATAGCTCAATGATTTTAGCCTAGTGAGACCCACAAAAATTTCGTGTGTTGCTTTAAGACATCGCACTTGTGGCAACTTGATACAGAAGCAATAGGAAAATAATACATGGATGAATCCAGAGAGTCACACCTGGAGCAGACATATCAGCTGGTGTGTGTGTTGGTTGCTCAGTCGTGTCCAACTCTTCACGACCTCATGAACTGTAGCCCGCCAGGCTCCTCTATCCATGGGATTCTCCAGGCAAGAATACTGGAGAGGGTTGCCATTCCATTCTTCAGGGGATCTTCCTGACCCAGGGATTGAATTTAGGTCTCCTGCATTACAGGCAAATTCTTTACCGTCTGTACCACCAGGAAGCCCCATCAGCTGGTTGGAACATCAAGACGCTAATTTTTACAAATTTCTGGAAGCTGGGTGTGGGCTACTGAGAAAGTCCTGAGAGCCATGGACCTCTGAGAGAGGTCTTAACATTGTTATGGCTTTTACCACTTGGCTCTCATGATGTAGATCTAAGAAAGATCTCCCGTGGCTCTGGCCAGAGTGGGTGGGAAGACCAACCAACAAAATAGACCAAGAGCTTTCTCTACAATAAAGGCTTATAGCTGAGGTTGACCCCTGTGTAAAATATACATTTTATTGGTTTTTCCTTGTACCTTAAGGTGAACAATTGAGAAAATACTGGTTTAAGCCAGTAGTTCATAAAGGTGGGTTCTGGAATAAGCAGCATCAGCATGTTCTGGGAACCTGTTAGAAATGCAAGTCTTTGGAATCCACTTCAGGACCACTGATCAGATACTCTAGCATGGGGCCAGACATCAGTGTTTTAACAAATCTTCCAGGAAATTCTGATGGAGCTAACAGTTGAGGCATAAGAAGTTTGAGAAAAAAGACAGAGCCCAAGACAGATCCCTTGCATTATCAGGGGCTTTTCTGTGATGTGAGGGCATCTAGATGTTTTCTGTACTTCTTTGGTATAGGGAAGGGGGTGAGGAAGAAGGCTACTGAAACCAGAATTTAGAAAGACGGTAATGATAACCCCGTATGCGAGACAGCAAGAGAGACACACATGTATTGAACAGTCTTTTGGACTCTGTGGGAGAGGGCGAGGGCGGGATGATATGGGAGAATGACATTGAAACACGTACATTACCATATGTGAAATGAATCGCCAGTCCAGGTTCGATGCATGATACAGGATACTCGGGGCTGGTGCAACGGGATGACCCAGAGGGATGGGATGGGGAGGGAGTTGAGAGGGGGGAAAAAGAAAAAATAAAAGTGCTTGTTAAAAAAAAAGAAAACCAGAAGACTTAGAATGGCCTTTCAAGAGTCTGGAATAGATGCGCAGGGAGTAGAAGCCACAAGAAACTCCCCTAAACCAGGGTTTTCAACGGGTTGGCAGCATCTGAAAGAATCAAGGGGAAGTCGAGGCAGCAACAAGGTGGACTGACCAGCCAGTTTTGCACATACTGGCACCCAGGGAGGGTACCAGTGAGCTTCTGGTGAGGTGTTGATAGAAGGGAAAAGAAGCATAAGCTCTCAGAATGTTTGCACAAATTAAGACTGTTTTCATGTTTAACATGGAAGATAAAGTTATACCCACACTCCTTCCCTACCTAAACCCTAACCAGTTAACTTGGAGCTCATGAAGCAGTAACACACAAATTTTAAAAAATGACAAAACCAACAATTTTGAAATTGTTGTACAGAGGGCACATATTTTAGCACAACTACATAAAGCTGATTAATAACATTTGGTTATCTATAAAATATTTGAGAATTAAGGTCTTTTTTTTGTTTTTCATATTCCTTCTCTCAAATAGTCTCTGTGATGTGAATTTGATGGAAATATTGACTACTGAAGGCTTCCCAGGTAGCTGAAATAGAGATGGTGCAGTGACAAACCAAAACCACTTGAGGGCAGTGAAAGCACATTTCTTGTTTGTTGCAGCTGATTTAGTTATAACTAACTCAAACACAACCAAAATGCCCTTTTAGTATTTCTTCCTTGGTTTATAGTTACACCTCACCTCCACAGTTCAGATTCCTAGAGAATTTCTCCATGTAGGAAAAACAACAGTAATTATTTTCAATGTACATGTTTTTGTTTGTTTATCAGCTCTATTTTTGCTGTGGTTTGTAATGATATAATTCTGAAACATTGTTCAATTAAGTCATAAGTTCAATGTCTTCTCCTCAAATAACCTATTAGGTTCATGGACATATATTCCCAAATTCATCTATATATGTGGGCACCCATGGTTGTGTGCATGTGTTCTTATCCAGAAAAGTTTGAGCAAATGAATAAAATACTGTATGTAACCATACAGTGAGCCAGCAGAATTCTTTGGAGGCACATTCATAAGGTATCTTTATTTTTTCCTATCACTGTCCTGTATACCCATTGTCAAAACTGACCTCTTTTTCATGACCATCTTGGATAAATCTTGGACAAGTCCCATAATTTCTCAGAAGTTAAAAAAAAAATTGTCAAGTTATTTTGTTTCCTTCTCAACTTATCTCATTTCAGTAAGTACAATGTCCATCTTATAAAATATTAAAATTCCAAACTCCGTGTAAAGTTAATCGTCTCCATTTTTTCTGCTCTTGCAGTGGGGAGAGGTGGTGGGGTGGGGACACACATTCAGGTTGATTTCTCTGCCTAGTTTCTGCTCATCTGGCTGCTTGCTAGGCTGCCTCTGACTCCTGGAAGATTGAAAGAGAGGGAAGAGAGATACAGAGAGGTCTTTCACTGAAATCTGTGATCTGCACTGATTTTCTCTAGTTGTGAAAGTTTATGCCTAATTTCTCTTGAGTGAACTTTTGGGAACCTTGAGAGCTGTGTAATTTCACCACTAGGTCGAGGGGCAGCTTAACTGGCGTGAGGCCTGTGCAGATTCTCAGGACCACAAACTTAGGGGTGTCTCAGGCTTGGTTTAATGCCGTGTCATCACCATCTTGAAATTTTTTAAATTTTGAACAAGAGCCCCCTGCATTTTCCTTTTTCACTGCATGCTCGTGTGCTAAGTCGCTTCAGTCGTGTCCAACTCTTTGCGACCCCGTGGACTGTAGCCCTCCAGGCTCCTCTGTTCATGGGATTCTCCAGGCAAAATGCTGGAGTGGGTGGCCATGCCCTCCTCCAGGGGATCTTCCTGACCCAGGGATTGAACCCCCATCGCTTGCATCTCCTGCATGGTTGGGTAGGTTCTTTATCACTAGCGCCAGGACCTGGTAAATTACAAAGCAAGTCCTAACTGAGCCACTCCAGCTTCAGCTCCATTGCTGGGCAGTGCCTCTCTTTCCGCTGAAAATCTACAATCTCCCCCTCAGACTCCTTCTGGTCAGATTACCCCTACAGCAGAAACCAATTTGGGTGGGATTCCATGAACTGAGACCACAGCCAATATCCCTACTTAGGCTCTTTTGTTGTAGAAAAGCAATCACTTTGGGAAGCACAGTGATTGGAAACCTCTAAGCTAGTGCCACAAGTCCTCTGTGGAGCCAGACCCTCCCAAGAAACTTTTATCCTCTAGCATGAGTCAGATGGTTCTATTGTTTTAAATGGCGATGACCTCACTGAAGCTCTCCTTGAAACTCCCCCTCCTCCAGATAATTGTCAAAGCAACCCTTCGTCTAACTCCCTGACTTCTTCACCTCAATTCTTTTATATCCTCAAGAGGAATGAGGAGCTGAGGGTCTAAACTTCAGGGTTTGGCTCTCCTATGCAGGGTCTCCAAAGGGGTTTAACCTCTGAAAACTGCTGGTTCTTGCCCTCTGCTCTCCTGTTCTCAGCCTTTTAAGAAACTCGGCAGAAGCAGAGTCCCAGGACAGTGCTCAACCACATCATTTATAACAACAAATTCTTATTTAAAGGGAGAGATTTTGAAACTAAAATACTTGAGAAACATTTTAAGTAGCCCCAATTCTATAAAGATGTTAATAACCTCATCCATAGAAAGCAAAAGTGAAGTCGCTCAGTCGTGTCCGACTCTTTGCGACCCCATGGACTGTAGCCCACCAGGATCCTCTGTCCATGGGATTTTCCCGGCAAGAGTACTGGAGTGGGTTGCCATTTCCTTCTCCTGGGGAATCTTCCCGACCCAGGGATCAAACCTGGGTCTCCCACATTGTAAGCAGACGCTTTACCATCTGAGCTACCAGGGAAGCTCATTGATAGAAAAATTCCATTCAAATATTTTGAGAATCTCTTTTGTCTAGGAGCAAGCATTAAGTTCTATTGATATGCAAACTAATAAGATACAGTCTTGGTGAGCTCAGTTAGACAATTTTGTGAAGATGGGCGATAATAAAGTTTTGTCATGGGTTTTGTGCAAGTTTCCTGAGCTTGTGGGTGAGAGTGGGGTTGTGGAGCTCCTTCCTCAAAGGTTCCTGGTTGATAGATAGCTTTTAAGAACCTCTTTCGTAGAAACACCCCTCATAGCTGAGTCTCTGGCTCCACGATATCCACAGTTGAGTTGGTACCGGATGAAGTCCAAACTTACATACTTTTAGACAAGGGCTTCCATTTCACCCATAAACTATTTTATGCCTATTCAAAACTAAATTCCATAACAAAGCTTTGCTTAGGGCATCTTGCATTTTTTTCTATCTCGTTGCTATGAGGAATCAGTATTAGAGCCGACAGACAAAAACCTTTTTTAGCTTCTCCTTCAGTGAGGGACAGTCCACAAAGAGAAGTGGGTGGATATCAGGCTCTGTGTGTTCCATTAATAGATAGAAAAGGAAAGCCAATAGCCGCATTTTCAGCGACACTTCATGTCTTAATGTGGAATTTTGTCCCCTCCTCCTTTTTATTTCCCCCCTTGGAGAGTGCCTAGGATGATTAATAAAATCTAATTAAATCTTTCAGGTTATGAACCTCTGTCAGAATGAAGGGGACACTTAGATCTCTATCAAGGAAAAATGTTCCTAAGTTCATTGAGTTAAAAAAAAAAAATTCCATTTAGTTGGAAAAGAAACAGGGGTTAGGGTGGATTTCAATCTGGAATTTCCTGGACATAGCAATTATAAAGTGATTCTCAACTTGGAAACATCTGTCCAGATTTTGTCTTTTTGCTACTAAAGAAAGAAAATCAATGCATACTGATTACAGAGTTTGATAACTATATCATTTTCTAAATAGGCTGACTTAACTGTGTGTTATTTTGTGTGTGTGTGTGTGTATAACTCAGTCATGCAGTTTTTCCTGGGGGAGGGAGTCACACTTTGCGTAAATATCCTCTGCACTAAAGGAGCCAAAACACACCTGATCAGCCCTGATGTGTTTCTTCCCTGAAGCACTGAAATCATCTTGTAACACTTTCGAATCATCAGGAATCACTCTCAGTACAAAGGAGCAGTATTTGTAAAGCAATATCAATTGCTTCCATAGCCCGTGCATTGGGCATTAGTACATCATATCATTTACTTTTCCTTAATGATAATTTCTCCATTCTAAGAATAGGGTTCTCACACATTTAGGAAAGATGTTAGGAAGGCTCATTTCTCATCTGTAACTGCAAATCTTCCCAAAGGATATCTGTTTTTCTGTTCTGCCTTTCTGTCTAGATATATACTAGAATTAAAGCTGTAAAATCCTCATCTGCTATTGGTAAAACCTCTGGTGGAAGGCCCAGATTTTCAGTCATGTCTGTGTCCACTGCAACTTTGAGAGGTCCAATCAATTTATACCCCAGTGGAGGGTGTCAGTGATCTGAGGGTCAAAACTGTCTTACAGAGCATTTGCCTTTTCTGGCTGAACTCTGGACAGTAACAAATGATTAAGTCATACTCTTATGGCTAGAGTATTTGAATGCAGAGTTCCAAGAATAGCAAGGAAAGATAAGAAAGCCTTCCTCAGCAATCAATGCAAAGAAATAGAGGAAAACAATAGAATAGGAAAGACTAGAGATCTCTTCAAGAAAATTAGAGATACCAAGGGAATATTTCAAGCAAAGATGGGCTCAATAAAAGACAGAAACAGTATGGACCTAATAGAAGCAGTAGATGTTAAGAAAAGGTGACAAGAATACACAGAAGAACTGTACAAAAAAGATCTTCACAACCCAGAAAATCACGATGGTGTGATCACTCACCTAGAGCCAGACATCCTGGAATGTGAAGTCAAGTGGAAATATCACTACAAACAAAGCTACTGGAGGCGATGGAATTCTAGTTGAGTTATTTCAAATCCTAAAAGATGATGCTGTGAAAGTGTTGCACTCAATATGTCAGCAAATGTGAAAAACTCAGCAGTGGCCATAGGACTGGAAAAGGTCAGTTTTCATTGCAATCCCAAAGAAAGGCAATGCCAAAGAATACTCAAACTACCATACAATTGCACTCATCTCACACGCTAGTATAGTAATGCTCAAAATTCTGCAAGCCAGGCTTCAGCAATACGTCAACCAAGAACTTCCAGATGTTCAAGCTGGTTTTAGACAAGGCAGAGGAACCAGAGATCAAATTGCCAACATTCACTGGATCATCAAAGAAGCAAAACAGTTCCAGAAAAACATCTATTTTTGCTTTATTGACTATGCCAAAACCTTTGACTGTGTGGATCACAATAAACTGTGGAAAATTTTCAAGAGATGGGAATACCAGACCACCTCACCTGCCTCTTGAGAAACCTATATGCAGGTCAGGAAACAACAGTTAAAACTGGACATGGAACAGAAGAAATGGAGTATGTCAAGGCTGTATATTGTCACCCTGCTTGTTTAACTTCTATGCAGAGTACATCATGAGAAACGCTGGGCTGGATGAAGCACAAGCTGGAATCAAGATTGCCAGGAGAAATATCAATAACCTCAGATATGCAGATGACAACACCCTTATGGCAGAAAGTGAAGAACTAAAGAGCCTTTTGATGAAAGTGAAACAGAAGAGTGAATAAGTTGGCTTAAAGCTCAACATTCAGAAAACTAAGATCATGGCATCCAGCCCCATCACTTCATGGGAAATAGATGGGGAGACAGTGGAAACAGTGTCAGGCTTTATTTTTCTGGGCTCTAAAATTACTACAGTTGGTGACTGCAGCCATGAAATTAAAAGACGCTTACTCCTTGGAGGGAAAGTTATGACCAACCTAGACAGCATATTAAAAAGCAGAGACATTACTTTGCCAACAAAGGTCCATCTAGTCAAAGCTATGGTTTTTCCAGTGGTCATGTATGGATGTGAGAGTTGGACTGTAAAGAAAGCTGAGCACCGAAGAATTGATGCTTTTGAACTGTGGTGTTGGAGAAGACTCCTGAGAGTCCCTTGGACTGCAAGGAGATCCAACCAGTCCATCCTGAAGGAGATCAGTCCTGGGTGTTCATTGGAAGGACTGATGCTGAAGCTGAAACTCCAATACTTTGGCCACCTCATGTGAAGAGGTGACTCATTGGAAAAGACCCTGATGCTGGGAGGGATTGGGAGTAGGAGGAGAAGGGGATGACAGAGGATGAGATGGCTGGATGGCATCACCGACTCGATGGGCATGAGTTTGAGGAAACTCTGGGAGCTGGTGATGGACAGGGAGGCCTGGCATGATGCGGTTCATGGGGTCACAGAGAGTCAGACATGACTGAGCAACTGAACTGAAGTGAACTGAACTTGTGGCTAGGTAATACTATAAATACTAAGTTTATAGTATTATCCCATCCAATTTAGGACAAGTAAGGAATGTTACCAGTCTACTCTTCGAAAGACTCTCCAGATGTATACGTCGAAGTTAACCATGTACCCCACTTCAGGTCTAAAAAGTCTAGCTTATGAATGAGAGGCTGAGCTTTTAGCCACGACTAGCAAACAGCAGTGTTTCCTTTCTCCACATATTTAATTTTTAAAAATATAATACTCTTGGTAAGGCTCATGAGCCAGTAGCCATATACGACGTGCAATGCTTATTGAAATTAGTAGAATTCAAACGGCGATGTCTTGGTAAAGAGTTTCTTGGGTGTGACGCCAGCATCACGGTACCGTGAGACGTTCTGTCTCTCCCCTTCACATAAGGAGTAAGACATCCATTACTCAACGAGAGTTCCTCATACCAGGACATCGGTGAGTTCGGCACGTCTGCAGATCAAGCGGTGGGTGGGCTGAACGCATGCAGAGGCAGAACCCGGGGAAGCGTGGCAGCGGCCCGAAACCTTGGATTCCCTGCCGCACCAGGTAAACGTGCAGACAGAGCCCAGGGGCAACGGGGCAGCCCCGGGCGACTGCAGCTTCCTGCTCGCAGCAGCGCTCACGACCACGGGGGCGCGCGGCAGGTGGGACTGCTGAGCCCAGCCCCGCCTCTGCAGGGGCGCCCGCAGGGGTGGCTTCTCCGAACACAAGGCCGGTGACCCAGCTCTCTGCGCACCTTTCCCCTCCCCTACGCCTGGTTCCCTCCACCCAGGCAAGCCTGCTCGCCCCGGAGGTGCCTGCCGTCCTGGGGTCCCCGGCAGCAAGGCCAGTGCCAGCAGCGACACTGGCACATGAAAGTACCAGCGATCCTGGGCCAGAGCAGTGACTGAGGGCATCTCACAGCGAGGCCTCCGACAGAAGTGCTGGAGGGTGGAAAGCTCTGGTTCTCAAAGAGCAGGCAGAGGAAGCGCAGGCAAGAGAATCAACGATTTGTGCTATAGTGCCATCTGCTGAAAGAGAAAAGAAAGGCCGCTAACTACCCATCTGTTGGACTGTTATAAATAGAAACAAGTAAAAAAAAAAAAAAAAAAAAAAAAAAAAAAAAAAAAACTTAGAGAGGAAATGTTTTCCCTACTTAAAATGGACCATCAGCAGAACAGCAGCTCATCAAACACCATTTAGAGCCACGGTGACACTGTGCCATAAAACAGAAAAGGACAATTCTTCAGAAGCCAGAATTAAAAGCATGGAACGCTGCAATCTAACTGAGAGAAAATTCGACACAGTTGTGAAGCTCAACAAGCTACAAAAAAATTCAGAAAGGCAATCCAGTGAGTTCATGAGTAAAATTAATGAACAGAAGGAATGCTTTGCCAAAGAGATTGATCTCTGATAAAAACCTGAACAGATATTATGAAATGAAAGAACTAAAAATGTGACATAAGGAAAGCATTAGAAAACATAGAAAATAGAGCAGACCATTCGGAAGAGAGAATTATCAAGCTGAAAAGTAAAAATCTAGGAATAATTCAGGTGGAAGAGGAGATATAACTGAGATCTAAAGATAAATGAAGAAATCTAGACGTACTACCTGACATCATTGAGAAAGGTAACCTAATGATAACAGTTATCCCAAGAGAAGAGAGGAAGGAGGGGACAGGAAGTTTATCTAAAGAAATAACAGTTCAGATCTTCTCAGATCTGAAGAAAAAACTGGATATACAAACTCATGATGCTAAGAACAACTATTTAATCAATGCGAAAAGACCTTCTTAAGACACATTATTTGAAAACTGTCAAATATTAATGACAAAAAATGTAAGGCAACCAGGGTGAAAAAAGACAGTAACCCACAAAGGAACTCCTATTAATCTATCAACAAATTTCTTAGCAGAAACTCTACAGGCCAGGAGAGAGTGGAATGACATAGAGAAAATAAAAAAAGGTAAAAGCTATCAGCCAAGAATACTCTACCCAGCATTTATTTTTCAGATATTATGGAGAAATGCTTTTCCAGATATATGAAAGCTGATGGAGTTCATCATCACTAGACCTACCTTACAAAAAATGTGGAAAGGAACTCTTCCATCATAAACAAAAGGGTAAAAGGACAGAAAATTTGAGTAGATGATAAAAAGACAATTAAAAAAGAAAACAACACCACCAAAAAAAGACCACAACTCTATCAGAATGGGCCTCCCTGGTGGCTGAGAAATAAAGGTGCCAGTGCAGGAATGTGGGCATGCAAGGAGATGACAACCCACTCTAATAAGAAAGGTGCCAGTGCAGGAATGTGGGCATGCAAGGAGACGACAACCCACTCTACTACTCTTGCCTGGCAAATCCCGTGGACAGAGGAACTGGGAGGGGGCTACAGTCCACGGGGCTGCAAAGAGTAGGAAGTGACTTAGTGACCAAACAACAACAGTATCAGAATGATTGTTAAACACTTAATTGTAGCATAAAGGTTAGGGAGAAAAAGTAGTAAAATTAACTACCAGTTCAGTTCAATCATTCAGTTGTGTCTGACTCTCTTCCATACCTCAGACTGCAGCACGCCAGGCTTCCCTGTCCATCACCTACTCCTGGAGCCTACTCAAACTCATGTCCATCAAGTCGGTGATGCCATCCAACCATCTCATCCTCTGTCATCCCCTTCCCCTCCTGCCTTCAATCATTCGCAGCATCAGGGTCTTTTCCAATGAGTCAGTTCTTCTCATCAGGTGGCCAAAGTATTGAACCTTCAGTTTCAGCATCAGTCCTTCCAATGAACATTCAGGAATGATTTCCTTTTGGATGGACTGGTTGGATCTCCTTGCAGTCCAAGGAATTCTCAAGAGCCTTCTCCAACACCACAGTTCAAAAGCATCAGTTCTTCACCACTCAACTTTCTTTATAGTTCAACTCTCACATCTGTACATGGCTACTGGAAAAACCACAGCTTTGACTATATGGACCTTTGTTGTTAAAGTAATGTCTCTGCTTTTTAATACACTGTCTAGGTTGGTCATAGCTTTTCTTCCAAGGAGCAAGTGTCTTTTAATTTCATGGCTGCAGTCACCATCTGCAGTGATTTTGGAGCTCCCCAAAATAAAGTAACTCTCACTGTTTCCATTGTTCCCCCATCTATTTGCCATGAAGTGATCGGGCAGATGCCATAAACTTAGTTTTCTGAATGTTGAGCTTTAAGCCAAACTTTTCACTCTCCTCCTTCACTTTCATCAAGAGGCACTTTAGTTGCTGTTCACTTTCTGCCTTAAGGGTGGTGTCATCTGCATATTTGAGGTTATTGATATTTCTCCCAGCAATCTTGATTCCGGCTTGTGCTACATTCAGCCCAGCGTTACTCATGATGTACTCTGCATATAAATTAAGTAAGCAGGGTGACAATATACAGTCTTGACGTACTCCTTAGCTTTTGTTTTCCTTTTATCTGCATTGTTTCCTTTTCCTTGTTGTTTATGTCTGCCACTTTAGTTTGGCAGTTTTCTATGATATTTTGCTTCCTTTTTTCTGTTTTTATAGCTACTTCATTTGGTAACAAACTCACCACTTAGAAGGAGGTTATTTGAGACAACAAAGCATAAAAGGCAAATAGGAAAAGGATGGAAGCCATGCAGGCAAGTGAAGATAAGATGCTATCACCAGAAAAGGGACTATTTTACCCATGAGATGTTTCATGTGAATCTCGTGGTAATCAAAAAACATAAATCTAGAGCAGAGACACAAAACATAAAATGGAAGCTGACAAAATATTATAGAAAACTGCCAGGCCAAAATAGAAATAAACACAGGGGAAAAGAAACAATGCAGATTAGAGGAAAATGAAAGCTAAAATGACAGTACTGAGTCTTCATTTATCAGTAATCCCCCTTAACATAAATGGGTTAAATTCACCAATAAAAACAAGTAGAGTGGCTGTGAGGAAGATAATGCCAAAGAATGTTCAAACTATTGCACAATTGCACTCATCTCATATGCTGGCAAAGTAATCCTCAAAATTCTCCAATGAGACTTCAACAGTACGTAAACTGAGAACTTCCAGATGTTCAAGCTGGATTTAGAAAAGGCAGAGGAACCAGAGATCAAGTTGCCAACATCCGCTGGATCATAGAGAAAGCAAGAGAGTTCCAGAAAAACCTCTCTGTCTGCTTTTGACTATGCCAAAGCCTTTGACTCTGTGGATCACAACAAACTGTGGAAAATTCTTAAAGAGAAGGGAATACCAGATCACCTGACCTGCCTCCTGAGAAATCTGTATGCAGGTCAAGAAGCAACAATTAGAAACGGGCATGGAAAAACAGACTGGTTCCAAATCAGGAAAGGAGTATGTCAAGGCTGTATATTGTCACCCTGCTTATTTAACTTCTATGCAGTCACCATCTGCAGTGATTTTGGAGCCCAGAAAAATAAAGTCTCTCACTGGTTCCATTGTTTCCCCATCTACTTGCCATGAAGTGATAGGACCAGATGCTATGGTTTTAGTTTTCTGAATGTTGAGTTTTATGCCAACATTTTCACTCTCCTCTTTCACTTTCATCAAGAGACTCTTTAGTTCTTCACTTTCTGCCATAAGGGTGGTGTCATCTGTGTATCTGAGGTTATTGATCTTTCTCCCGGAAACCTTGATTCCAGCTTGTGCTTCATCCAGGCCAGTGTCTCCTCATTTTAAAGATAAACTCTAGATTTACTCATGCTAGATTCAGTGAAAGCTGCAAAAACCAGCCCTCTTCCAGTGTGTGTAGATAAAACACTAGGTAGTTTTCTTACTGAGCCTGAATGCTCTTCCCCTGGGTCCATGAAATAACTCTGTGCTATGCTAAGTTGCTCAATCATATCTGACTCCTTGCGACCCCGTGGACTATAGTCAGTCAGGCTCTTCTGTCCATGGGATTCTCCAGGCAAGAATACTGGAGTGGGTTGCCATTTCCGTTTCCAGGGAATCTTCCTGACCCAGGGATCAAATCCACATCTCCTGCTTGGCAAGTGGATTCTTTGCCACTGAGCCCGCCTGGGAAGCCCCTACACCCTCTTAATAAGTTCCTCAATTTTGCCTGAAGTAGTTTATGAGAATCTCTTGTTACCTGCATCCAAACGACCCCAGACCTGAAGTACTGCAGTCTTAAGTAGCTCATTAGATACCCACACCACTTTCCTTTTCTAGTCAATATCTAATAAAAGTAAGTAGGAACACCTAGGGTAATGGGACCAACCTCAGGAAGGTTATGGAAGGACTTAAGGTCAAAATGTGAGCGGACATAAGGTTCAGGTGATAACTCAGTCATCCTGACAGCAAATAAAATTTGTTAACCCAGCAACGCAGGAGAGCAGGCATACCCTAAAGACGTGAGTAATGAGGGCACATCTCACATTTGCCACCAGCAGACCCCATTAACAATTCCCAGGAAATAAAAATAGAATCTCGGTAATAAAGTCTAACCTTCTTTAGTTTTTCCTTTGCGCTTCATCTTGTTTCATTCATTCATAGAGTGTTGTGTGCAGAGGCCTTTCTTGGTGAACTTCAGGCCAGAGTCCCTAGTGTGAAAGAGCTTTGCCAGACACTTCAGCTCATCAGGCAAGGGCAGAAGAGCTGCCCAAGAACACTCAATTTAGGATGGCGGCAGCAGGCCTGATGTGTGCAGAGACGCTGCGCTTAACACCAGGAGATCTGGAACATGAGCTTTGCAGCTACACCCGCCCCACAGAAACCTCCACCCCCTCACCCCCAACTGCTGAAAGGACGCTGGTGAAGCAGCCCCACCCACAGCCTGTCTGGGGAGATGTGGGCTCTATAGCTCCAGCTGGTGCCTCTTCATTCTCTGACATAAAAATAAAGATTTCCTTTGTTTTGGAGGCAACTTACCCTTGTCCTATTGGCTTGAACAGCATTGGGCAGGAGGACTCTTGTTGGAGACCAACTTAGGTGGGTCAGAACAAGCCCTATCAGGTATTATTGCTGATATATATCTTACAGTCCATATATCATTTTACATTTATTATCTTCCTTATAAGACTATGACCCTCAAAGGACATAGTTCCTAATTCATATTTTCCAATCAATCAATGAGGAATCTTGCTATTTAGTATTTAGATGGCACTAGTGATAAGAATGGGAAAGACTAGAGATCTCTTCAAGAAAATTAGAGATACCAAGGGAACATTTCAGGCAAAGATGGTTTCAATAAAGGACAGAAATGGTATGGACCTAACAGAAGCAGAAGACATTAGGAAGAGATGGCAAGAATACACAGAAGAACTGAACAAAAAAGATCTTCATGACCCAGATAATCACAGTGGTGTGATCACTCACCTACAGCCAGACATCCTGGAATGTGAAGTATCAAGTGGGCCTTAGAAAGCATCACTACGAACAAAGCTAGTAGAGGTGATGGAATTCCAGTTGAGCTATTTCAAATCCTGAAAGATGATGCAGTGAAGGTGCTGCACTCAATATGCCAGTAAATTTGGAAAACTCAGCAGTGGCCATAGGAATGGAAAAGGTCAGTTTTCATTCCAATCCCAAACAAACTCAATGACAAAGAATGCTCAAACTACCACGCAATTGTACTCATCTCACATGCCAGTAAAATAATGCTCAAAATTCTCCAAGTTAGGCTTCAGCAATATGTGAATGGTGAATTTCCAGATGTTCAAGCTGGTTTTAGACAAGGCAGAGGAACCAGAGATCAAATTGCCAACATCTACTGGATCATAGAAAAAGCAAGAGAGTTCCAGAAAAACATCTCCTTCTGCTTTATTGACTATGCCAAAGCCTTCGACTGTCTGGATCACAATAAACTGTGGAAAAGTCTGAAAGAGGTGGGAATACCAGATTACCTGACCTGCCTCTTGAGAAACCTATATGCAGGTCAGGAAGCAACAGTTAGAACTGGACATGGAACAACAGACTGGTTCCAAATAGGAAAAAGAGTATGTCAAGGCTGTATATTGTCACCTGCTTGTTTAACTTATATGCAGAGTACATCATGAGAAATGCTGGGCTGGAGGAAGCACAAGCTGGAATCAAGATTGCCGGGAGAAATATCAATAACCTCAGGTATGCAGATAATACCACCCTTATGGCAGAAAGTGAAGAGGAACTAAAAATCCTTTTGATGAAAGTGAAAGAGGAGAGTGAAAAAGTTGGCTTAAACGTCAACATTCAGAAAACTAAGATCATGGCATCTGGTCCCATCACTTCATGGGAAATAGATGGGGAAACAGGGTCAGACTTTATTTTTGGGGGCTCCAGAATCATTGCAGATGGTGATTGCAGCCATGAAAAAGACTCTTTACTCCTTGGGGGGACTCATTAAAAGACTCTTTAAAGACTCATTAAAAGACTCATTAAAAGACTCTTACTCCTTGGGGGGAAGGTTATAACCAACCTAGATAGCATAATAAAAAGCAGAGACATTGCTTTGTCAACAAAGTCTGTCTAGTCAAGGCTATGGTTTTTCCAGTGGTCATGTATGGATGTGAGAGTTGGACTGTGAAGAAAGCTGAGCACCAAAAAATTGATGTTTTTGAACTGTGGTGTTGGAGAAGACTCTTGAGAGTCCCTTGGACTGCAAGGAGATCCAACCAGTCCATCCTAATGCAGATCAGTCCTGGGTGTTCATTGGAAGGACTGATGCTGAGGCTGAAACTCCTGTACTTTGGCCACCTCATGGGAAGAGCTGACTCATTGGAAAAGACCCTGATGCTGGGAGGGATTGGGGGCAGGAGGAGAAGGGGATGACAGAGGATGAGATGGCTGGAGGGCATCACCGACTCAGTGGACATGAGTTTGAGTGAGCTCCAGGAGTTGGTGGTTGGACAGGGACCCTGGTGTGCTGTGGTTCATGGGATCACAGAGTCGGACATGCCTGAGCAACTGAACTGAACTGAGTAGAAAAAAATTTTCAGTTTCCTGGGACAATGTTCTTTGGAAAGGAGTTGGGCAGTTGACTCATTATAAACACTAGCTATCTTAAGAGCAATGCAAATTATTTAGGAATTTGAGCAAAAGGTGGGGAGTAGATAAACCAAGTTCTTTTTAGGTACCAAGTGCTTGATACTCTGCTTTTTACCTTTTGTTGTGGGATATAATTTTGGGGAAAAGATTATTGTTTTTTTCCTTCTATATGTTGTGGTTACTGCCCCTATTTCCACCTCTCAATTAAGTGACTTTCATCCTTTTGAAGAGGGACACATGCAGCTCAGAAGGCAAAAATCAATTGAATTCCTGAAGAGATATGTTAAAACTTCTCTGAACCAGGCATTTTGAAAGCCAAAACTTTCATGAGCCAAGTTTTTGAGATCACCAAGTATTTTTAAGCCACAAAAGGCTAAGCCTCTGGAGACTGTTGAACATGGAGTCTTGAGGATAAAGTTAGAGGTGGAGAGGAGCTTGCTAAGAAAAATGTATTTTCCCACACTAAAGGAGATGAAGTTTAATAAGTGAGTGTTAAAAAAAGAAGTGAGTGTTATCTGAGGGGAAGTGTTATCTGAGGTGAGTGTTATCTGAGGCGAAGGTGGTAGAGTGTAGAAACTGAGGGTGACGGAAACCACACATGGTACCCCATTGTCAGCCCAACTAAGTTTTGGATGGAGCAAATGCAGACCGCAGGGAGGTTTGGATCAGAGCAGACAAATTTTCCTCGAAGCCCAAGAGAATTTAAACCACAAAGATGTCCTCTCAGTGTACCTGTTCCCAACCAAAATCATCATCATCATCTAGCAATAGACGGGTAGATTCAGAGACATTTCGTCAGAAATGGTCACAGATACACTATGCCACGCCTCTCACTAAGTCAGACTAACACAGACAAGTTTTCAAAAGATTTCCGTGTTCTTGAGAGGAGATAGAAGAGAGTTGCCTGGGAATCTGGACTGTCCTTACAAGTGGGATACATAGGATGTGAAGTGATCTTCGACACGGCAGAGGGAGATTCAAGGGGGAGGTGGATATTGCAGCAGTGGGTATAAATGGGCTAGGAGTGGATGAACAAATAGCAGTAGACCCCAGCATAGGTCTAAAAGGATGTGAAAATAAGAAGTAGGTGCATCTGCTCTTCAACAAATACCAATATATATGGAATCTCTTCCCCAAAATAATCTTCATCAATGCTGTGAAGAAAAAGAGCAGAAAGCAATGAAAACAACCTGGAATTGACTATTTACCCCAAAGAAGTGAAGAAAAGTCTCATGAGCCTTCTATGTAAATATGCAGTGACCTCCAGAGGAGGGAGGTGAGAAATCATTCAATGATCCACAAACTCTTGCCTAGTTATGAGGATGTTTACAAGAAATGGATTCTGAACAAAAATAGTAGTTTTGAAAATCTAAGTGTTAAAAATGGGCAGGCAAACAGAAAAGTAATTATTCTTTGAACAGGGCATAGAGAGGTAAATGTGGTCGAATGCACTTTGGAGATGTCTGAAACTTCCAGCACCTCCCCAAATATTCTGATGCCCCGATCATGGAATACAGGCATCTATTGCCGCAGAAGGGGGGTTAGATACAGTTGGAAATAAATTGTCAATTAGTCCCTACACATGATTAAAAATCTAATTGCACAAATAAGAATAATGGAAGCCAGAGTTTGCTGGGACAGGAGTCAGCATTATAAGAAGTAAAAGATATCAAAGAAAAAAAAAAAACTATCAAAGGAGCACCCACAAGAAAAAAGATGAAGCTTTAAGGATAGTTTTCTCAATCAAAAGAGAAAGAAGTTCAACCTGTGGCTTGAGGGGAGAGTCTTATAGGACACAGG
Organism: Hydropotes inermis; assembly: GCA_020226075.1. Classification (NCBI taxonomy): domain Eukaryota; kingdom Metazoa; phylum Chordata; class Mammalia; order Artiodactyla; family Cervidae; genus Hydropotes; species Hydropotes inermis. The sequence goes on along the minus strand of CM035274.1, from coordinate 5,662,245 downwards.
GCTTGGCTTTAAGGTTTATGTTATCTGAGAATGGGAGCTTTCAGCTTTCCTCCCCATCTGCACTGATCCCAGATCTGTGTGCGATGAATAAAGCCAAACAGAATCAGTGCCACTAGAATGATATAAACATACTCTGGGTGGTCAGGCTCACAAAAACAACCACAGCTTATGTAGAGTCAGGTGTCACGTTGAATGAAAACACTGAAATATCTGTGAGGAAATTTTAATTATGACACTGTCAAATGTACAAAACACCCATAAACAGAAAAGACACCTGTATAGCTTCCTTCAAAATTACCAAAAATGTTTAAAAATTGTCTTATTTTCATTGAATTTTTCAGGAAATTAAATGAAAATAATTCAACTACACTCCTATCCCTCCCCCAGTCCATTCTTAAAAACACCATTTGCCTGAGCATAATGAATCCCAAGTCAAAAGACAAAGAAAAGAGTCTAGAGTTCAGGAGCCAAACTTGGAGCCTGTACCTGAGACTGAGCTTGAGTCTGGGTCTGGGGATACTGAGCCTGGGTCTAAGAGGTCTGGGTCTGGGTCTAGGACTGGGCCTGGGCCAGGTCTTAGGGTGGACTTGGGCTGGGAGAGACTGCCACTGGGACTAGGACCAGTGATGGGGCTGGGACAAAGTCCAGTCCTGAGCCTGGGCTTGGGACTGTGCCTCATTCTGCAGTATATCTGGGCCTAGATTTAAGTTGGAGATGGGGCTGGATCTGGGGCTGGGCTGGAGCTGAAAAATGTTTGTCTGTAAGAGGAAGTTGGGGCTGCTGCAGAGCAGCAGAGACTTTGCTCTTGGTTAGTAGATATCAGGAGTGTATCTAGATTTGCTCTGATAAGGTCATCAGTGACTAAGAATTTCTCATGAACAAACTCACTAACCCCTTTCAGACTCAGACTTTCCTTTAGTCCAGAAATCTTGCTATCTGAATTCAGACAAAAGTTCACCAAAAGAAGAACAAAAGTGAAAATACAGCTTTAGTTATGGCAGAGTCTTAACAGTTTGCAGTTAGAAGACATTCAAGTTTCTTAGCTCTTTTAAATCTTAAAAAGTTTCAGTTATTCATATTTTATGTTTTAAACTAGTTTTTATACTTTAATAAAACATGTTACCTTTGGTTGTTGTCAATATTGGTTTTGAAATTAAACATTACTGTAATTTTCTAAAATCTTGTGGATCTATGATTTTATAAAAATGGGTTACGCATTATAGTCATTCATGTTGGAAATGGTATGGCTTGCCTTGGGAACAGCTCTTTGAATTCCACTCTTCCTTAACTTAACTTTGAATGTCTCAGCTACTCTTAGAACCCCACTTTTGACATAACAGCATTGCCTCGTGGGGTTTTCAGTGGTGCATAAGCTAATAAAAACAATGTATAGAATAGAGAATAGACAAGCCATACTCAGTAAGTATCCATTCCCTTCATAGACACCACCCTCCATGAGGTTTCACTATTGGAATGTTCTCCTGAGGAACACAAGCTACTTTGAACAACTCAGTGTTTTGAGTCATGCAAAAGTGGTTGTGAATAAGTTAGAGACTGTAAAATACCCCATACCAAGTTGCTAAAGTGTATGTTACTATCCCATGTTGGACTCAATTGGTTTCTTCTGTTTTTTTATTGGTAAGAGAGAGTAACCGTTATGGGTTTCCATGATGTCTGGCACTTAGAACTCATTTACTCAATTTCCATAATGAGCTAAAAAGGTGTGTTATTATCCCTACTCAATATACAGTATGTGAGAGTTGGACTATAAAGAAGGCTGAGCACTGAAGAATTGATGCTTTTGAATTGTGTTGCTAGAGAAGACTTTTGAGAGTCTCTTGGACTGCAAGGTGACCAAACCAGTTAATCCTAAAGGAAATCAATCCTAAATGTTCATTGAAAGAGAGGATGAGATGTTCAGATAGCATCACTGACTCAATAGACATGATTTTGAGCCAACTCCAGGAGATAGTGAAGGACAGGGGAGTCCGGCATGCTACAGTCCATGGGGTTGCAAAGAGTCAGACACGATTTAGTGACTGAACAACAACCATCTAAGGAATGTGAGCCTGAGAAAGATTTAATCACTTTCCCCCAGCTGTGTAGGTATTCTTGACTGAGCCGGGATCTGAAGCAGATACCTTCTAAGCCTGCGTAGGAGCCCCCTGACCTATTCCAGCTTTCTGAGTGTGTGGGCACTTTCCAGAGGTGACAGTGCTCCCTGACTCACAGTCAAGTGCTGGCCTTCGGTTTCTGAACTTTACTAGGCTCCTCTGACCCTTGGCTTTCTTTCAATATTATGATTTAGCTTCTTTTGTCTTGAGTATGAGCCCCATGTCTGTGAGTCACTGTTAGATCTTCTCTCGGTTGGGTGCCTAGGGGAAGAGTTTTTTATTTTTTGCAAGTTCGATGCATGAGGCAGGTCACTCAAAGCTAGTGTTCTGGGACAACCCAGAGGGGTGGGGTGGGGACAGAGGTGGGAGAGAGGTTCAGGATGGGGTACACATGTGCACCTGTGGGAGATTCATGTCGATGCATGGCAAAAACCATCACAATATTGCAATTATCCTCCAATTAAAATTAATTAATTTAAAAAATAGAGTTTTTAACATATGTAAAAAATTGATTTAATTTGGACTTATGTAATGATGTAGAAATTAAGACATATTATATATAAACTAAGAAAAACTACACCAAATTCTTGATTTTCATGAGAGTCTGTGTGCGTGTGTTATTTAAGATAATCACAAACCCTGAGGCAATTTTTTTTTTAATCCTCATCTAGTAAAATACGCTGCCACCTATGCCAGTCTCTTTGTTTTTAAAGAATGCAAATTAATTTTAATATTGGAGTATGGCATTTTCAAGGAAGGAAAATCTGTTGTTAAAACATCATGTGATTCAAATTTCATTCGTGTTTCACTTTGAATAGTATTGCCTGTGGTATTGCTTCATCTAGGAGCACAGATGGTGAAAATATGCTTATATATTCTCATTTTTTGTATTCCTTATCGATTGCATTCATAATCTTTGGCACTGTCAACTAACACAGTTTTATTTACTGAGATTCTAAAATTTCTGTAGAAATGACCTCTTCAATTGGTCCGAGTAAACAAGTCCAGGAAATTCAGAGTCATGAGAAAATCATTAGTCTCAACCTTGACAAGTTAATGTAGCAAAGAAAATCAAGAAGAAAGATTCTGTTGACAACTGATTATTACTGAACATCAGTTTCTGGTGAAAGACAAAAATACTAAAAGGTGAAACAGAAAGCCTTATCAGAACCACTCTTGATGAACATGCTCAGCATGGCTGACGTAGGGTTGATTGTTGTCCTGGCCACCAGAGTCTGCAAGGACACATCAGTACCTCACCCTCTAGAGTTACACTAGAAAAGAAGTGAGAACACTGCTGTTTTGTTAGTTTTTTTTTGGTTTGTTTTTTACCTGTTTTTTTCTTTCATGAATTGCAACATCAGAACAGCAAGGTTTGATCCCTGGCCTGGGAAATAAGATCCCATATGCCATGGAGCCAAGAAAAGGAAAAATGAGTGGAGAGATTTAGCAATATCATCAAATCTTAAGGTAGCAGTAAAAAGGAATTTGGCAGTCAGAGCCAGATTATATATAATGAATTATCTAAATACTAACCTGTTATAAATTCTGTGGTTTTAGGGATATAAAATAAGAGATTAACTCATGCCTTAAATCTTATGCCACATTTGTTTTCCCCTCAGGTTAGAGTTTTGAACTCTAATCAATTGAATATCTCTTCTTGAGAGGTGATGTCACCCAGAAATTGGTACAAAGTTGCTTAAAAGAGAACCGGAACAAGATGCTGGGGGTGATCCCATGAGGCAGAATCACTGTTCAAAATCTTATGTATTGATTGGTTTGGAGGTTGCCAGTTTGTTAAACCAGCATGGATGAACATTGGAAGTAGGTTTACCTAGGACAGAGGAAACAAAATAGAGTTGGACCACACCAGAAGAAAATAATGACATGAAATAGGTAGACCACAGCTGCCTTAAATGATGTGAAGAGCAGATTATTTAAGGACAAGATTTTGGAAATTACACATGCTGGGTTCAAATCCTTCATCCATCAACCATTCATAGAGACAAAATACATAACTATGCTATGATACAGACTCCTTAGCTCTATCTGCCAGGATTGTGGATAAGATTAGAGAAGATAAGCATCATGAACATAGTATAGGGCTTAGCTCTACAAACAGAAAATAACTGGGTTTTGGTAGCTAATATTAATTCTGTTATTATCATTATCACCTCCATTGCATGGCCGGAATACAGGTTCTAGAGCCAAACAATTAGGTTCAGACCCTTTCATCATCATTTACTGACTCAGTAACTCTTGGCAGAATATGTACCCTTCATGTACCTTGATGTCTTAAGTTGTAAAAAGAAGATAATAATATCTATCTTGTGAATTTGTTAGGAGGATTCAGTGATTTAATACATGTGGATTATAGAATCACTAGATCCTATAAATAGTAAGCACTCTGTTAGTTGATATTCCATCTATATAATTTTAAATGGTATAGAGAAACTCTGAGAGATCAGTGACAACTTGAACATAAGAGGAGGTGCTTTTTAGCATGAGGAAAATGATTTTTTTCTTTTTTGTGTGACTCTCCAAACTAAGTTCAGGTGCCTGAAGGTCAGGATTAATTTTTTTCCTAGGCCTCTGTTATGCTAAGAGGAGCACCTCTGATCATCAAATCTACAAGTAGGAGGAAACCCAGTGGTTATCCTAGCCCATCTAAGACATGCACACTCTACAGCATTAGTACTTCCAACAACACATGGCAAAGCCAATGAAGGTGAGCACATTACTTTTCAAGGCAGCCAATTTTCAATCATGGGAAAAAAAGTTTGCTCTTCTCTGGAACTGAATCTCAATTTCCTTCTAACCACCAGACAAGTCCAGCCCTAGAAGTCATCACAGACTAAATATGGTTTCTCTTCCTTATGACAATTATTCAAATACTTGTAAATAGCATCCATACCAACTCTTCTCCCCCTCGCATTAGGCTGTTTCCCTTTTCTTGAAGAAAGTACCTTCCACTGTTCCTTGTATAAAAGCAGCATGGAACCCTTTGGAATCAGACTGAGTGGACCTCAAATTTCCATGTGCTTAACTTGGGTGGTTTAGTAGATCATTCTTGAAGGCTTCATAGAAATGGAAGTGGTAATACATAACTTCAAAAATTGCATTAAGAATTAAATGTATGAGTATGTGCATAACGCTAGACACAACATAATTATTCAAGAATAACAACAATTGTGTTGATAATTATTGGTGTAAACAGAATATTTCTCCTGCTATTCTTGGCCTTCTTTGAGGACAGTGTTCAATGTGTCAACATGTGGAAGAGAGAAAAACAATTACTTTCCTATTTTTTACTGTTCCTAAATTTGGTTTAATCTTAATTTTTAAGCTTCAAATGTCACAGAGACATTTGAAATCACTCTTAAGGAATGCATGTGGTGAAAGTTGCAGAGTGCTTATTTTGTATCATTCACTGTGTTAAGTGCATTAGGTGCACCATGCACTGTCTCCCATATAATAATTCTATGTGGCAAAAGGTCACTACTATCCTCATTTTATATCAATAGAAAAGCAAATGGAGATTTAGTGTTATGATTGGGATTGACTGGGCTTCCCTGATAGCTCAGTTGGTAAAGAATCCACCTACAATGCAGGAGATCCTAGTTTGATTTCTGGGTCGGGAAGATCTGCTGGAGAAGGGATACGCTGCCCACTCCAGGATGCTTGGGCTTCCCTGTGGCTCAGCTGGTAAAGAATCTGCTGCAATGCAGGAGACCTGAGTTCAATCCCTGGCTTGGGAAGATCCCCTGAAGAAGGGAAAGGCTACCCACTCCAGTATTCTGGCCTGGAGAATTCCATGGACTGTATAGTCCATGGGGTCCCAAAGAGTTGGACACGACTGAGTGACTTTCACTTTCACTTTGGGGTTGACTATATGTATGAATATGTATAAAGTATATAACTAATGAGAACCTGATGTATAGCCCAGGGAACTCTACTTGGAGCTCCGTGGAGACCCAGATGGGAAGGAAATCCCCCAAAAGAGGGGATGTGTGTATACGTATGGCTGACTCACTTTGCTCTAGAAATTGACACAAGTGTAAAGAAGCTATGTACATGTGCGCTCAGTTGTGTCTGACTCTTTGCAACTCCATAGACTGTAGTCTGCCAGGCTCCACTTGTCCATGCAATTTTCCAGGCAAGAATTTGAGAGTGGGTTGATACTTCCTTCTACAGAGGATCTTCCCAAACCAAGGATACAACTCACATCTCCTGCATTGGCAGGTGGGTTCTTTACCGCTGCACCACCTGGGAAGCCAAGAAAGTAACTCTGTGTGTGTTTTTAGTCACTAACTCATGTCCCACTCTCTGCAACCCCAGGGACTGAAGCAAGGCATGGTTCCCTGTCCTTCACTATTTCCCAGAGTTTGCTAAGATCCATGTCCATTGAGTCAGTGATGCTATCTAACTGTCTCATCTTCTGCCACTCACTTTTCCTTCTGTCCTCAATCTTTCCCAGCATCAGGATCTTTCTCAGTGAGTCAGCTCTTTGTATCAGCTGGCCAAAGTATCAGAGCTTCAGCTTCAGCATCAGTCCTTCCAATGAATATTCAGGGTTTCTTTCCCTTGGGATTGACTGGTTTGCTCTCCTTGCAACTATAATCCAATTAAAAAAAATGAGGTTGTGCAAATTCACATACCTGGTAAGTAGCAAAACTAAGATTATTACCCAAGTCTCTCTGTTATAGCATATTGCATAAGGGGTCCACAGTCAGATGTGGGTTTGCTGGAACAATTCATGGTCTTATGATTTTTTTTGAAATCAATCAACTGAAGCCATCTTCTAGGATAAAGTCCTACCCTGATGGGGAACTTAGAATTCAAAATGAGAAAGACAGTGTCAATGGGAATAGAGGAAAGAGAAGATTCCCAATAAGAGGAAGGGGTTGGAGGGAGGGCAAAATCAGGAGATCTCAGGAATTATGTAACACATTTTAAATTTAGAAAGAACAGAGAAGAATGGGCTCCAGACTTGGAGTGCTGGAAGACCTGGAGGGTCCAAAATGGCTTCATTCATGTGGTTTGTTGCCATTTGCAGGAGCCTTAACTGAGACTTTCATCAGAGATCTCAATCTTCTCCAGATGGGTTTATTGACAAGGCTTCTTGGACCCTCTCAAACCTCATGGCTGAGGTCCAAGGAGAAAGTGGAAAGCAGAAGCTAACAGTTCTCTTAAGTCCAGGGCACAGAAATTCCAGGAAATCACTTTCACTGGTCAAAGCAGCCACAACATCAACCAGATTCAAAGTGTGGGGAAGTAATCCAGCTGTCAATGGGAGGGTACCACATTCATTATGTGAAAAGAGAACTGATGGAAGCCATCGCTGGAAACTATTTACTACACATGCTTATATTAAAAATGCAAAGAATGAAGCTAAAAGTGTATCTACTTGTTGATATAACTATGCTGAGAGCAGGCTTCCCAGGTGGCTCAGTGAGCAAAGAATCCACCTGCAAGCAGGAGATGTAGGCTCTCCTGTCCATGGTGGGTTGCTATGCCCTCCTCCAGGGGATCTTCCTGACCCAGCGACTGAACCTGCATCTCCTATGTCTCCTGCATTGGTAGATAGGTTCTTAACCACTAGTGCCACCTGGGAACCCCATATACATTATACAATTATATATATACACACATACTTATTGTATGTGTGTGTGTGTGTGTGTGTGTATACATACATACATACATATATATATATATATATATATATATATATATATATATATATATATATATA
>CM035274.1:5614830-5651117 GCA_020226075.1 Hydropotes inermis | reverse complement strand
AAGATCATGGCATCTGGTCCCATCACTTCATGGCACATAGATGGGGAAATGTGGAAACAGTGTCAGACTTAAGTTTTGGGGGGCTCCAAAATAACTCCAGATGGTGACTACAGTCATGAAATTAAAAGACGCTTACTCCTTGGGAGGAAAGTTATGACCAACCTAGATAGCATATTAAAAAGCAGAGACATTACTTTGCCAACAAAGGTCCATCTGGTTAAGGCTATTGATTTTCCAGTGGTCATGTATGGATGTGGTTGTGAAGAAAGCTGAGCGCCGAAGCATTGATGCTTTTGAACTGTGGTGTTGGAGAAGACTCCTGAGAGTCCCTTGGACTGCAAGGAGATCCAACCAGTACATCCTCAAGCAGATCAGTCCTGAGTGTCCATTGAAAGGACTGGTGCTGAATCTGAATCTCCAATACTTTGGCCACCTCATGCGAAGAATGGACTCTTTGGAAAAGAACCTGATGCTGGGAGGGATTGGGGGCAGGAGGAGAAGGGGATAACAGAGGATGAGATAGCTGAATGGCATCACAGACTCAATGGGCATGAGTTTGAGTAAACTCCGGGATTTAGTGATGGACAGGGAGGCCTGGCGTGCTGCGATTCATGAGGTTGCAAAGAGTCAGACATGACTGAGCTACTAAAGTGAACTGAACTGAACTGAACTGACATTGCCTTTGTTAGGGATTGGAATGAACACTGACCTTTTCCAGTGTTTTAGCCACTGCTGAATTTTCCAAATTTGCTGGCATATTGAGTGCAACTCTTTAACAGCATCATCTCTTAGGATTTGAAATAGCTCAACTGGAATTGCATCACCTCCACCGGCTTTGTTCATAGTGATGAACAAAGGCCCACTTTACTTTACATTCCAGGGTTTTTGGCTATAGGTGAGTGATCACACCATCGTGATAATCTGGGGCATGGAGATCGTTTCTGTATAATTCTTCTGTGTATTCTTGCCACCTCTTCTTACTATCTTCTGCTTCTGTTAGGTCCATACCATTTCTGTCCTTTACTGAGCCCATCTTTGCATGAAAGATACCAAGTTTCCTTGGTATCTCTAATTTTCTTGAAGAGATCTCTAGTCTTTCCCTTTCTATTTTTTTCCTCTATTTCTTTGCACTGATCATGAGGAGGGCTTTCTTATGTCTCCTTGCTATTCTTTGAAATTCTACATTGAAATGGGTATATCTTTCCTTTTCCCCTTTGTTTTTTGAATCTCTTCTTTTCATAACTATTTGTAAGGCCCCCTCAGACAGCCATTTTGCTTTTTTAATTAATTAAATGGCAGTAAAAGCAACCATGCAACTGGGCAATATTCTAATAAAGTATTTCATCGGAAGTATTTTGTGCAATAGAAATTTATTATATAATGCTGATTTGAAAACAGGTTAGATTTTTGACTCTTACTTGAGAAGTGTGTGATTTGAGTATGAAAAATCTATAAAAGTGATAATATAGGTTTGATGATATTTGCAAACTATAGCTCACTAAACACGAGTACTGGAACTGAATTTGAAAATAGCAGTAGGATACTCCATTATTCCTTTTCAAATCATCTATTAGGGATTGGGAAGAAAAGAATTCAAACAGCTGCCTGGGATTCATTCTCTCCTGTTCTGCTAAGTAAAAAAACTTATAGGAGAGAAAAAAAAGGCTTGTGATGGCTTAGTCTAATTTTATAAACATGATGATTGACCCTCCTGGAAAATAGATTAGTTCTATTCATTAGAGAGTGCATTTTCTATGGAATATTTTTTTAGCGGAATTCCCATGGTTTAGGACAGACATTGATGGCTTTGTGAAACAAAGCTTCCTGTGAAATGCGACGCAGCTCGAAGAATCTAAGACACAGACGTCAGTCTGTGACAATGTAAATGCCACGCGCACTGTGAAGTCTCTTAGACACCTCATCTATTACTTTGGGTCCTCAGGGCTTTTCCTTCAGGAGGAGAAAGGACCTGGGGAGGTGCTCTCAATGTTCCAGAGCACTCTCTGCTTCCCTTATGCCCCATCTTCCCTGGTGTCTCAGATGGTAAAGCACCTTCCTGCAGTGCAGGACATCCGGGTTCAGTCCCTGGGTTATGTGCACCCCTGGAGAAGGGAATGGCAACCCACTCCAGTATTCTTGCCTGAGAAATCCATGGACAGAGGAGACTGGTGGGCTATACAGTCTGTGGGGTCACAATGAGTCAGACACAACTGAGTGACTAATACTTGACTGCCCACAACCTTGAAAATATTAGCAAACCTTGGTACTCGGTATGGCCCTTTATTTATTTATTTTTAATTATATTGATGTATTTGAGTAAGATTGATTTAACACTACTTTAAAACATTTAGAAATGAAACTGTTCCTCTCCGTAAGCAATTAGAAGCAACAATTAGTAAGAAGATCAGAATCTACTTCTAAGAAATATGTATTTTATTGATAATTGAATGTAGGCTGATGAATCAAAAAAAATTGTGTGGGTTGCATACTGAATATTTTATCTGTGATCTCTACAAAGGAAACCATAGTTACAAAATGAGGTTGCTTGCTATAATTGATAGCAGGGTAGATGTTTCTATATTTTTGCATTAACATTTGGAGGCTGCAAACTGGTGGTCCTTTTCATTCAGAGTGATTTCATCACTTCAGAAAGGGAATAACATTTTTCACAAATTTCAAAATAATATTTTGAGATTTGCAGGTAGGTTGATCCCAAGCCTCTTTTTATGTATCTTGAGAAACATTGCTATAAATAGTGATGCTCTATCTCTTTGATTATTTGATGTCATAAATAATATGATACCAATATTTCTAAAATATATCTCTTTCAGTTCAGTCGCTCAGTCATATCTGACTCTTGCAACCCCATGAACCGCTGCACACCAGGCCTTCTTGTCCAGCACCAACTCCTGGAGTTTACCCAAACTCATGTCCTTTGAGTTGGTGATGCCATCCAACCATCTCATCCTCTGTCATCCCCTTCTCCTGACTTCAATCTTTCCCAACATCAGGGTCTTTTCAAATGAGTCAGCTCTTTGCATCAGGTGGCCAAAGTATTGAAGTTTCAGCTTCAACATCAGTCCTTCCAGTGAACATCCAGGACTGATTTCTTTTAGGATGGACTGGTTGGATCTCCTTGAAGTCCAAGGGATTCTCAAGAGCCTTCTCCAACACCACAGTTCAAAAGCATCAATTCTTCTGGTCTCATCTTTCTTCATAGTCCAACTCTCACATCCATACATGAATACTAGAAAAACCATAGCCTTGACTAGATGGATCTTTGTTGGCAAAGTAATGTCCCTGCTTTTTAATATGCTGTCTAGGTTGGTCATAACTTTCCTTCCAAGAAGTAAATGTCTTTTAAATTCATGGCTGTAATCACCATCTGCAGTGATTTTGGAGCCCCCCCCCCAAAAAAAAATAAAGTCAGCCACTGTTTCTACTGTTTCCCCATCTATTTGCCATGTAGTGATGGGATCAGATGCCATGATCTTAGTTTTCTGAATGTTGAGCTTTAAGCCAACTTTTTCACTCTCCTCTTTCACTTTCATCAAGAGGCTCTTTAGTTTTTCTTCACTTTCTGCCATAAGGGTGGTGTCATCTGCATATCTGAGGTTACTGATATTTCTCCCAGCAATCTTGATTCCAGCTTGTGCTTCCTCCAGACCAGCGTTTCTCATGATGTGCTCTGCATATAAGTTAAATAAGCAGGGTGACAATATACAGCCTTGACCGTATTCCTTTTCCTATTTGGAACCAGTATGTTGTTTCATGTCCAGTTCTAACTGTTGCTTCTTGACCTGCATAGAGGTTTCTCAAGAGGCAGGTCAGGTAGTCTGGTATTCCCATCTCTTTCAGAATTTTCCACAGTTAATTGTGATCCACATAGTCAAAGGCTTTGTCATAGTCAATAAGGCAGAAATAGATGTTTTTTTCTGGAATTCTCTTGCTTTTCTAATGATCCAATGGATGTTGGCAATTTGATCTGTGGTTCCTCTGCCTTTTCTAAAACCAGCTTGAACATCTGGAAGCTCATAGTTCATGTATTGCTGAAGCCTGGCTTGGAGAATTTTGAACATTACTTTACTAGCGTGTGAGATGACTGCATTTGTGCGGTAGTTTGAGCATTCTTTGGCATTGTCTTTCTTTGGGATTGAAATGAAAACTGACCTTTTGCAGTCCTGTGGCCACTGCTGAGTTTTCCAAATTTGCTGGCATATTGAGTGCAGCACTTTGACAGCATCACCTTTATTGACATTTAAAATATTGAAATAAGATTTAAAGATAAAATCATGTTTCCCTGTAGGAGTGGTGTAGGCATCAATTTAAGCTCACAGATAAGGGGGGAAGAAAAGAAAGCTGAAAAGGCCAATATTTAAGAAAGAATAGGCTGGGATAAGAATGACAGAGATGGCAGAGCAGTAAAAGAAAGAAAGCAAGACAGAGTATGTAAAATTAATGATCTAACTGTTCATTAAATTTTATTTTGTCTAAGGGTCCATAAAATAACCCTTTTGGGGAAAGTTCTAGTTGGACAACTCTTCGATGGTTCTGTATATACTGAACTGCAAGCTGAATAGCTTTGCATAAGTGTATGGTTTCTCTTGGTGCTTCACTAATGGCTTAGTGGCAAAGAATCTGTCTGCAAAGCAGGAGACGAGGGTTCAGTCCCTGTGTCAGGAAGATTCCTTAAAGAAGAAAATGGCTATCCTATCAGTGTTCTTCCCTGAGAAATCCCATGGACAGAGGAGCCTGGGGTCACAAAGAGTCAGTCATGACTGACTGACTGAAGAACAACAAATGGTTTCTCTACACCCAGAAAGACACTACTGACCATCTCATCTCATCTCAAAATACACATTTAGACAGAAATGGATCCTCATGGGGTATGCCTGCAGTTGTCTACCTTCCGGGGCTTCCCAGCTGGCACTAGTGGTAAAGAATCTACCTCCAATGCAGAAGACATAAGAGATGTGGGTTCAGTCCCTGGGAATACCATGGATAGAGGAGCCTGGCAGGCTGCAGTTCGTAGGGTCAAACAGAGTCAGACACAACAGCAGTGAGTTAGCACACATGTCTACCTTCCAGGCATATGCCTTATGCTCCAGCTCCCCCTTCTGTTGCCCTTCTTCTCCCCACATGGCAGCCCTCAGCAGGATTAGCATCTCCTCCAAATCATACCCAACCTACTATGACAGAGTCAATGCCTGTACTTTTAGCAATTTAGGCACATCTGTTTTTGTCCTGAACTTATGCCTGTCTGTTTACATGTCTGCTTTCCCTAGAAGACCATGAGCTAATTGAAGGCAAGAAATATTTGCTGTTCATGTTTATCCAATGGCGAAATTTCTGGCAAACCCTGGAAATATTTGTTGAATAAGTATATTTTTTATACAAGTGGAAAAATATACTTGTATATTTTTTATACAAGTGCCACATACTTCTGCCTGCATAGATAATACATAATATGATTTTTATTTTAAATGTATTCAAGGCACATCTCAGTTTAAGTCTTAGCAGTCTCCTGACATAGACAAAGCTTGATGAGAAAACGTCACATAGAAACTGAGTGTTTGCATGACTGATGTTGTGAGCTTTTCTTTCCTGTTAACGTGTATTAAATATGTGTGTGTTTATCTCTCTATATAGAAAATTTATATATGGATGCCAAGACTTTCTCCAGGTTCACCACTTTGGGAGCACAAATAATAATGCTCTTACTTGGCTGTTCTTCCTCTACTCATCATCTGTAAAATCCTGTCCAGGTATATATTTTTGTAAATTCACTGGAATGTGTCTCACTTAGGCTCATAAATATGCTCATGTTTCCTTCTCTTCTGGTGCAGATTATTTTTCATGGCATCCTGCTTGGATTGCTGAAGACCAGAGATCTGACTGTCTACTCTGCTCTTTATACTTCCACTTGGTACTTGATACTTCCACTTAGACCTGGCATCTGAGAACCACCTATTACCAATAAATATTATATCACTTAAGTTTCAAAACAGCATGATATTCCTAGGTGAAGTGTGTGAAGATCTTTCCCTTTAAAGAGCTTATAGTCTGGATGCAAGTCCTTGTCAGGCGATGCTGGCTTGTTGAAATCTAGAAAGAAACCCGTTTGTCTATTTGGCATGAGAAAGAAAAGGCAAGTTCAGGATGAACTCAGCAGCTGGAAAGTAAATGGGTGAAGAGTCTACAGAAGAGAGAGCTTACATATGTTGTACATAAACTCTGTTCAAATCTCTAGCCAACCTCTGAATTTTGGGTGTGCTGGGTAGATTCTAAATAACTGAGTTTCTAAGCTGGCTAAAATAAATGAACTGAGATTTCAGAGATTTGAATTTGAATTTCAGCCATGAAATAAAATATCAGTCTTTTTTAGGAACATAACAGAATCCAGAGTCTCCATAACATATTCATAATGCTGAGATAGCAGTCTAAATTTATTAGATGGGAATAAATAGGAAATTGTCACCCATGCTTAAAGAACTTAAAGAGAAAAAGCTATTGGTGGTGACCAACTTCAAAATAACCCAGATTTGGAACTAACAGGCACAAATATTAAGCATCCATTAAAACAATACGAAAAAGTATAGAGGAAAATATAAGGGTCAAGGCAATGGCAGCTGGCAAATGTATTTGTGTATAGATACTCTTTCCTTCCTATAAAGTAATGTTCATTATAAAAGCCATAAGGACAGAAAATAGCTTGACATACACACTCAAAAGGAGTATTAAATTCAAATTTGTCCTATAAGACATTCATTCATAATGAAGAATCATTATGAATTATGAATCATCATGAATAAGGTACATCATTTAAAATGTACCTTATTTGGTTCTGTGAAGACAATAAAAGATTTAAAAAATTAGATACAGTTTTTCTGTTAATAGACCTAAGAATTGACTTTAATCTGAACAACTATAATATAGGGCCAAAAATAATGCATTTTATGAAAACAATAGTCAAAAGTAGTCTGAAACCCCAGAGGTAGGCAGATTTATTTTCAGATTTGAGGAGAAGTCCTAATAGTAAGGCTTTAAGATAGAGAGACAGATGATATAGACCTTAAAAGAGGCTTAGATTTTTTTTAAATGGGGGCTTGATAAAACAAGGGTGAGCATCCAGGTGTCCGCAGTAGAGAAAGTTCTAAATATAATGAAATGAAGTAGCTATCTTGGTTGAAAGGTATAATTCGTGACAACAGTGGTGAGAGAGAATGCACAGGGAATAGGTGCATCCAGACTGCAAAATGCTGGACCAAACACTTTAGTCATGGTTCGGGAAGACACTAGACAGCCAATAAGAGACAAGTTATAAAAGCCCAACATTTTTTCCCTTGCAAAACACAAATGCAGAAATGATATCCATTATTATTGATTGAGACTCCATTTATTACTTATTGTTTGCGATTCCATTCATTACTTATTGCTTGCGATTTCAATCACCTGGTACAAAATGCAAATGGAATAGTTCTTGTAACTTCCATGCAGATCACTTTAATCAGTTAACGATTAAGTTATCAGATGACAAATTTGAACAAAAAATAAGAAATATGTTATAAAATTAACATTTTGCTTATAAAATATGTGTAAGAGTTCAGTTTCACAAAACATTTCACTATACTATTAGAAAAGCTTACCCTTGCCACTTCTTGGGATAGGTGTGGCACAAATTTAATTTCATGTTTACAAATGAAAATCAATGCATCAAATGCAAATTACAGTTAAATTATATGTTTGCAGATAAGCAAATATTTCTTTACTAAGACCTTTTCTTGTGGCTTTTTATAATGAATAAAAAGTTCAGAAGATCAACTTTTATCAGACCGTTATAAAATGACATTGACACTTTAAAATTATTGACAAACATGAAAAAAAATTTAAAAGCCTAAGGTTAGGTAGGAAAATGAGTACTGTTTTTTTACAATATATTAATGGAAACATTTTGGGTTTTTGGAATGTCAGAATATAATTTACCAGGGAACCTTAAAACAGGGAAGTCATGGAATTTTATGTCTTTGCTCCTATAATGCTTATTTTTATCCTCTCATTACAGCTAATGACCTTAAGGAAAAGAGCATAGGCATGTGGCCATGCACACATTTTATTGCATGTAATATGTAAATTATTATATGATATTTTTTAACTCTAAATAGCTAATGCAGCATTCATTCCCCCTCTTCAAATTTGATTTGTGGCATAGGATAGTGTTTACATAACCCTCCTGGAATAATCTATATTGATAGGTAGATAAATGTTCTGTACATTTTGCAAATTCATATAGTGAATTTTGTTTAAAACATTTCCTCCAATGGTCTTAGGTAATATTCTATGAAAATAAGTCTCATTGCAGATATGAGTCACTCTCTCAAGATAAAATTGTCCTTGTAAATTATCCCATTGCTTAAAAAAAAATAAGTGTGTGTGTATTTGGGGTGGGGGGGGGGTAGAAAAACTGATTTTTTCCCTCCAAGAAAGGAAAATAATTAACTCAATAAGTTTTGACATTACCATTTCACTTCCTCTTATATGCTGGTTTTATGATACTAATATATTTCAAAGTTTACTATTTAATCAAGAGCAGGAAGGCTAATGAACTTAATATACTTCCATGCACTGAAAATCACATTGTGATCATAAAATACCAGATGGTACACTGATTATAAAAACTGACTTTGTTTTATTTTGTCTTCCTTTGAGTTTCCTGGTAGGTGCTTTGTGTTCTATGACTTTGGAAGTTTTACAGTTATCCTTGGAATCTGACTCTATTTTTTTATGAAGCCACTTACACCTAAGTCCCCTGAGAGCTGAGCTCAAACATGTCTCTCTTTATGAAATCATCTCTTTAGGTTCTATTTAATATGATTTTTTGCACTAAAAACCATATAACAAAAAAAGGACTTATAATTACAACTGGACTCCATTTCTTAATCAATATAAAGAAATATAGGCATATTTGAACCAGCTATATTTTCTCTGCTCTTTGTTGCTACTATTATCTCTAAATTTACTCAAGAGCACAACTTCTAGCAACAATACTTAACAACACATGACTAATCTTCTCTTTGGTCCTCACAAAAAATTATGGGATTGTATGAGTAACCATGTATGGGCTTCCCCGGTAGCTCAGTAGTAAAGAATCTGCCTGCAATGTGGGAGATCTGGGTTCGATCCCTGGGTTGGGAAGATCCCCTGGAGAAGGGAATGGCAAGCCACTCCAGCATTCTTGGCTGGAGAACTCAATGGACAGGGAAGCCTGGTGGGCTCTAGTCCATGGGTCACAAAGAGTTGGACACGGCTGAGCAACTCACACACACACACACACGAATAATATACAGAATATTGTCAACACTTTTTTTTTTTTTACAATCTAACTAGTGATTAAACACAAACAACTTGCGACTTTATCTTCTGTTCCTTTTACACCAGTTGAGAGGGTCTTATATCACCTAGAATTTTGGACGTATGTGCTCAAACATTAGACAGTGCTAGTCCAACTGCTTTCAATGCTTAGGTCAAGAAACCAATAAATACCTTCCATCATCTTCCTTTCACACACCCTGGGTCCAGCATGCCTTTAAACCAGGGTCAAGTCTGTGGGCCTCTCTGATTTATGTCTGAGTTAAACTCTACCCAGCCTACAGCTGCTTCTGTAAAATGATCTGTTACACGGGCACCTCACTATTCCCGAGTGAAAATGTCCGTCCACGAGCTCATCTTCTGAAGGATGTAAGGGCCTTGAAGTGGTGCCGCAGTTTATTCACCAACATCTCCCTAAAGTGATCCCCCAGAAGGAAATAGAAGACAGGGTTGATGACACTGTTCAGAAAGGCCAATGGCCTTGTCAAGATGTACAAGGAGTTGATGATGGCTTCAGTGCATGGGGACTTCTTCCAGGTCTCCAGGCGTGAAGCAATCCGGACGTTTCGCATGACATGGTAGGGAGTAAAAAGCACAGAGAAGATCACAACGGCCATGATGACTAAGTGGAGAGGCTTCTCAAGGGGCAAAGCTGTAGTGAGTTGCCTGTTCCTCTGCTTTAGAAAGAGAGCAATCTTGAAATAAAAGAAGCACATCACAAAAAGGGGAATGAGAAAGCCCAGGAAGGTTAAACACATGCTATAAATGAGGCTGTGGTTGGGGTCCCCAGAACTTGCATAGTCGGTACAGTTGGTGCCATTGTTATCAGAATGTATAAAAAGGAGTATGGGCAGGAGCTCTAAGGTTACTAAGCCCCAAATGGCCAAAGATATTAAAATAGCAGATGCTTTCTTTTGCAGGAGGTGTTCCCGGAAAGGATAGTTCATGAGCAGATATCGATCGATGCTGATAAAAGTGAGGAAAAGAATGCTGGTATAGAGGTTGGCATGAAGTATGTATCGGTTGCTTATACACAGCACATACCCATATGGCCATCTTCTCTGGGCATACTTTCTCATCAGCATGGGAAGGGTACACAAAAAAGCCAAGTCACAGATAGAGAGGTTGAAGAGGTAGATGTTACTGCTGTTCCAGTTCTTCAGGCAGAAGAGGTAGCCAAAAACAACAGCAGTATTCCCAAGGATTCCCACAATAAACTCAATGCCATACAAAATGGGAAGGTAGCAGCTTTCCAGGGCAGTCTGCACGGCCTCCCAGTATTCACAAGTTGCATTCCATTCCTAAAGAAAGGAGAGAAAACATAAGGATGAATCAGTAAAGTAAGACTGAAAGCAAAACTGTACAAAATATCATTGCTTTCATTATGAGCATCATGATCAACATCACCATCATCATCAAATAACACTTAAACTTTGAACTGCAGAGAGTTGGTTACATTAGTAAGAAGTGCATATGTATAATACATAATTATATGCCTACATATAATTAATATATTATTTTTACCCATACTTATTGAGATCCTTTGAACTCTATGCTAGACATGGATGGCAGTCATGACTAAAATAACATTCCCCATCTCAAATAACTTTTCTTCTTTAGGGAAAAATAAAGAAAGAAGTAAGTGCATGTCAAGTAATGATAAAGATTGTCAGATATAAGTAAAAGCACATGCAAAAGTCCAGAGGTGGAAACATGCGTAGAGGACTTGACAAACAGCAAAGGGACCAAGAGAAACCGCAGTGAAATAAGTGAGAAGTCAAATTAATTATGTCTTCAGGATTGCCTGTGGTCCACAGCAAATCACAGAAGTTCAACAAATTCTCTGAGCTACGTTTAACTGAACCATAGACTAGAAGAGGAAAAGGATTCTTTCAACTCCAGTCTTGCAATTTTAGTGGCTTTGATTTTGTTTCCTTATTGACAAAGGATTATGCTTATTGTATTATGCTTATAAAATACAACTCCACTCTTTTAATTTTTGCAA
Source organism: Hydropotes inermis (assembly GCA_020226075.1). Classification (NCBI taxonomy): domain Eukaryota; kingdom Metazoa; phylum Chordata; class Mammalia; order Artiodactyla; family Cervidae; genus Hydropotes; species Hydropotes inermis. Next base: position 5,639,746 of record CM035274.1, on the reverse strand, counting down.
CAAGAGAACATATTTATTGACATATAACATCACAAGTATTATCTCTCATTTTCAGAAAAATCCATTTAACTCAATTCCACTTCCATCCCACTAGACATGAGAAAAACCTGGGTTGAAGAATTAAATGACTAATCACAGGTCACCAAATGTCAGGGCCAGAATTTGCCCATGGCAGCCCATAGCACCGCATACAGTGGATCCTTCGCTGTAAAATTGAGCAGGCTAATTTGAAGAAGCAAGCAGATTGGTTTCACTCTGTATTTGAAGTTATGTGAGTTTACCGCTCTCTCACATTACCAGCAATTTACTACGTTTCTCACTGTCATGCCAATTTTTTCAAACCTCTGTCCTACTCATCATTAGCAGATGGTTTTGCCTGTGAACCCCTGAGAAGGACCTGGTCGTTGGGCATCCACTCTCTGGTTCCTGCCTTTCTCTCCTCTCCTCCTTCCTTCCTGTAGCAATGGAAAATATCTATTTCTCTTGGCTTACTTCAGATTGAACTTACCCCTGAGTTCTTAAGATTGCTACATGTTATTCATCATCTTTTCAGCCTCTCCATCTCACCTACATCCTTTCCAATGGCTCTAATATACTCTCATCCTGTCTTAAAGACAAGGCGTATATAAGATGTAAACCATCCTCCCTGGTTTCACATCTTCCTCTCCTTGTCATACATGGATCAACATTGGAGCTGTCTTCACTAGTTATTTTGACAGCCTGACACCCTATTTCTTTTTCAACCTACTTTAGTCTGGCTTCTGATCCATCAGTCCACTAAAGTGGCCTCCACATTACTCCATCTAACCCTCACTTTTTCAGTCATCTGATTTGACATCACTTCATACAGCTATGTTTTTTCATTTTTCATAGAAGTAATCCCTTCCTTTGCCTTCTGTGACATGAAGATCTCCCAATTTTCCTTTTTTCCCCCTCCCTGGTTGTGTTTTGAAGACTCTCTTGTGGTCTAAGCCTTCAAGGTCTAAGCATTAAATGTTGACTTCCTCAAGGATCAGTACTGAATCCCTTCTTTATCTAAACTGCTTTCTTTATCATATCCCTTCTTTTCATGTCCATGGTGTCGATGGCATTGTCAATGCCATAGACATGAGTTTGAGCAAACTCTGGGAGATAGTGAAGACACAAAAGCCTGGTGTGTTGCAGTCCATGGGGCCACAAAGAGTTGTTTGCATCTGAACAACAACAATCTAGATGCCTGGATAATCCAATCCACTTTCTATCTTTAGTGACCATCCATATATCCGCCTCTCGGTGTGCATCCCAGGCCAGCCCTGTCTTATAAGCGCTAGTGGTTTGTAGTTATTACCATAGACTGATCTCTCAGAGGGGCCTGTCTCTAAAATTCCTGTATGAGTTCTCCAACTTGCTGCGGTACCTCCACCTAACTCAGTAAATGGCCACACCGTTTACTGAAGTCTTCACTTTAGACATCTGAGCAATGTCCTTGAAGTCATCTGTAGCTCACCTCCAATAATGAATAAACAACCATGTGTTGTTGACGTCAGTGTCTGGATATTTCTCTAATCCATCACTGTTGCTTCCTCTCTCTCATCACCATTCTAGTTCAGGCCACCAGCATCTTGGACTATATGATATTCTCCTATTGTCTTCTCACATCTTCCTTGGCCCCATTTTAGTCTACTTTCAACACGATAGCTAGACAATATTTAAAACCTGCAATCAAAATTCTGATCATATTTCTCCCTGCAACCAAAAGGCTTGAATGATCTTCACCGTCTAAGGAATAAGTCCATAATTTTTAGTGAGACTTCAAGTCCTGCATGGTCTGGCTCCTGGACTCCACTTCAACCTCATTTAGTATTATTCTCCTCCTTTCTCATCTTTCTTCCTGTTGTTTGCACGCACAGAGAATTTTCCTAATGTTCAGTTTGTTGAATTTTTCACTCAACTTTTATATGATCTTTACTCCATCACATCCTCTGTCTTATGTCTCTGCTTCTTTCAGACTTCAGTTTAAGTGCAGTTCCCCAAGATAGGTTCTGACTCCCCAGTCTAATTAGCTCCCTGCCCACTATACACTTAGTTTTTTCTTAGCATTTCTCACAACTTTATCTTTCATACAGTTTACCTTCTATACCTGCTACTGGTCTATAAATACTTGCTTGGTGGAAAGAGGAACATAAACACTTGACTTTTTAGAAAGCATTTCTATGAATATTTCCTCTGAGGTCTAGTAAGTGGTAATTCCACCAAATTAAGCTCCTTGTTCTATTTCCCCATAAAAGCTGATGCTATATATAGTATGAAAATGAACACATTAGTCACCAAGTCATGTCTGACTCTTTTGCACCCCATGGACTGCAGCCTTCCAGGCTCCTCTGTCCATGGGATTCTCCAGGCAAGAATACTGGAGTGGGTTGCCATGCCCTTCTCCAGGGGATCTTCCTGATCCAGGGACCAAACCCAGGTTTCCCACATTGCAGGCACAGTCTTTCCCATCTGAGCCACCAGGGAAGCCCCATATATACCCCATATATAGTATACTATATACCCCATATATAGTATGACTAATACTCAAAATTGGCGATTGTAGTAGTGATATCTAGGATTTAGACATATAGTTGTAGAAGGTAAAATTTAATATATATCCTCTAGGCTCAATTTTAAAAATTTAAATTAACTAAAAATATTGAAATTTACATATGAAGTTATTAAACCTCAGAAAGTTCAGGACAGATACTAAAATATTCCTACTGATGAGATTCCAGATAATTTTTATTCTGTCCCTTCTGCTTTTGGTTTATTTGGACTGTCTATGTTTACCTCCAAATCAGCATGTGTGATATTAAAAATATCTAGAAATACAGTAGAAGTTCAATGGTATTTACAAAATACAGGCTTTATGTTTCAACTCGCTGGTAACTTTTCAACATAACTTTTTACTCTATTCTCAGTGACTTCCCATTCCATGATTCTGGAAGTTCTCTCTTCCTTGCCTTCTGTGACATGGCAATCTCCTTGTTGTCCTTTTTCCTCTCTTTGTAGACCCTTTTACAGTCTAATCTTTCTTTGCCCATGTTGTAAATATTAGAGTTTTTCAAGGTTCATTTCTAAGCAACGTTGTAATTTTGGGGAATACTCAAAATGCAGGTGCATGCACCCAAATGAATATTAAACCAATAGGAAGTTTCATTACGATAAGAAGCTTACTTGTTTCATTTTTGAATTTCCTCTTTTTCTAATTATAATTCTTTCTGCCTAGTCAGTGCTTAAATATACTGACTTATGTCAGCAGCTTATGTGTAGCATAAAGATTTCGCTGCCATGGAAGTAAGGGTAAGGTTGTCTAACATTCTCAGACCCCTGTAACCTCACCGGGACCCACTATTTCTAGATTTCAATTTGGATGAGTGTGTCTTTACTGTGGTCATCACAGTTCTACAAATTGAAGTAACCTCATCCTTTAAGCAAAATTCTTGTTGAAGATGAACTTTCCTCATGAAAAATTAATATTCTTTTTGCTTTTTAGTGGTTAAATTCTTAAATTTTAGAAATGGAAATCATGATAAATATGTTATAGCTGATTTGGATGAAATACTTTTAACAGGTGTTTTTTGTTCTTAGATTTTGGCAATTAAACTTAAACCTTTAATTATATTTATAAAAATATATCTAGACTTGTTAGAGGTATTAAACTATAAATAACATTCAATTTACATAAATAAACCACTAGTTCTCATTTTTAATTTGGGAACAGAGTATTACTTTAATTGTATTCAGCTTTCTAAAAATGTACATTTTTGACACAAATTTAAAACTGTTTGATAGTCTATTAGCTTTTAAAGTATTTTTCTTATAATCATCACAGTAAGATAAAGAACATTTATGAAATTTTAATTCTTAACTACTTCAAGACTATAGAGCAATATAAGTATTCATAAAAAAGCTGTTTTTGACTGATAATTTGAATGAAAATATTTAAACTGCAAAGATATAATCATTCAATAAGAATGATTATATCTTTTATATATTTTTGAGTATTCCAGAAATATACCAGAAATCAAAGGATTAAAGGCTGATAGAATGGTTTCAAATTGTGTGTTTATGAAGCTCTTTAAAATACTTCAGCAAATACTGAAAGTTCTGGAAGTTATAATAGCAACAGTTTCCACAGTTTTCTCCTTTTCCTTGGAGTCCTGTAAATATCCTTAAAGAATATAATTTTTATGAACAAATGCTAAATCTCATTTTTAGAATGCTTTAAAATTTCTTCTAACACATTATTTTCTGAGCATGCAATTATTATACATTATAGATTGTTTCATCTGATTTAGAAACTTTAGTTATTTTCTGCAAGTATGTATGTTTATCTAAATAAGTCCAGTTACTCTTTTTGTTCAAATATGTTACCAAGAACTAGCAACTTTTAATAAATTAGATTTATATTTGGCAGTTAAAACAAGACATATAATTTGACAAAAAAACATGTAGAGGAAACAGCTATGACTTTCTTTTGGCTTCTTTTGCTGTTCTTCATGTACTTACAAATGACAATCAGACAGCTCATTTAAACATTGCTTACAATCTTAATTGCTCATAGACCACTGTTAAAAGAAACCCCTAACTAATAGGAGGTCTAGAGTTACTTTATGTACCTGGACAACACGAACTGCATTAGAGCTTACCATTTTGCCAGGAGGCCTGATCCCTTGACAGAAATTTTTTGCCAGCAACCTGATGCAGCTTCTGACCCAGTGCTGTGCTGATGACCAGAGTTAGTGCAGCCTCATTTGCATATCACGTGGCCAAGATTAATAATTCAAAAGCTCAGGAAAAATGTATTCCATCAAACCTCCAAGTCAGCAGTTTATGTAAGGAACTTCCTGAGAAGTTGAGACACAAACTAATCATTCATTTCATGAAGAACACATTTCACAAATAGATTTTTTAAAGTTTACTGTTGAAATTATTGCCTTTGCTAGCAAAACAACAGAGAGACATTCATTATTTCCATGTTTATTTGCTTATTTAAATAGTAAGAAAATATAAGCAATGTATGTTCAGTTTACAACTGCTTCTGCTTTTTCTCCAGTATTCAAATTCACAATTTTGGTGAATTCTGTATCGGGCATATAATAACTAAACAAATGTTATCAACAAGTCTGAGGGAAATATAAAACTGAAATTTGAAGGCAAATCTGGATATTGCTGTCAGAGTACAATCAAAAGGGATATTAGAGCTTTAGGCATTTTCATTTTATTTTCCGTGGTTAAAACCAAGAGACACAAAAAAGAACGCATCAGGTGGCCAGGGATTAGGGAGAAAGGTAGCAGCCAAGTAAGATAGCCTCAATAGAAGGCAATTTACACATCCCAAGCAATGCTCAGCATAGCACCTGGAAACATATGCCCACCATTTCAAACAGGAAACACACCTGGCTTTCTCTAAGGGTTATATTAGACTTATACTCAAACACTCAAGTCTGCTTTATTTGAAGCCTAGTGATGATGTTGAGAAAGATCCTAAATTGTGCAGGCTGTAGTCCTTTAATTTGAATGCCTTAAAAGTTTAATGTTGATTTGGCAGTGACAGGCAAAAGCCTCCAAAGAAACTATTGCATCCAGCCCTCCTATCCAAGTATTTCACCTTTTCTGATATAGAAGAGCCCCAAACTCAGAAACCTAAAAAATAAAATTTATAAATAAATACATACACATAAGTATGGCTTCCCTGGTGGCTTGGATGGTAAAGAATCTGCCTGCAATGCAGGAGACCCAAATTTGATCCTTGGGTCAGGAAGATCTCCTGAAGATGGGAATGGCTATCCACTCCAGTACTCTTGCCCAGAAAATTCCGTGGACAGAGGAGCCTGGTGGACTACAGTGCATGGGGTTGCAAAGAGTTGAGCACAACTGAGTGTCTAACACACACACACGTTATATATTTAACAGCATATGCATACATTGAAATACAAATGTACTCATATATGAAATGTATGCATGTTTATATGAAATCCTGTCTCTATAATTTGTTGAATTCTTGTGATGTGCCAGGCATTGCACTAAGCACCATTTTGTATTGAATACTTATAAAGATCCTCTGAGGTTTTTAAATATTTCTAAAATATTTTCACTCTACAGATAAAAAAACACTGAGGCTTAGTTAACTAACCTTAGTTAACTAAGTTAACTAAGGTTAGTTAACTTTCTCAAGGTCACAGAGTCAGTAAAGAGTGGGATCTGAGTTTAAACATATATATTTTAATTCTAAACACACCTACTCTGATTCTCAATTGCCTCCAAGATAGAGTGATGATGCTTCTGATGGACACCACAGATCGAACCAAAGATTGAAAATTAATGCAACTATTTTTCAGAAATTCAACTCTTTTTTACTTTTAGAAGAAAGACTAAAAACATCATTTTCTGTCTACAACTTTAAAGGGCCAAAAGCAAAGCATTTGAACGACCATACCAGGCCTACTAATTTTAAACAAATTAGCATGGACCCCCTCTACGGTACATGGACACATTTCACAGGTTTCTGCCATCATTCTGAGGGGTTGCAGAGCAATTCCTTCTTTGTGGGGTGGTTGGAGTTCCCCAGAGCTTCCTCTTTCTTCTCCCCACATCCTGACCATTGTTGCATTCTGGACTGTTAAGATGAAAAGTGGTCTTCACTTCTCCTTTCTCATAGCACCAGTAATCATTACTGGTAGCCTTGCTTCCCTCCCAAGTTTTACTTCACCAAAGGTCACTTTGCCTCAGGATGTTCTCACTGGAGAAACCAGGGGCTTCTGAGACAGACTCAATAAGAGATCTCTACCACCTCTGCTCTATTATGAGGCTTTATTGGAGGGCTTCCCAGGTGGTCCCAGTGGTGAAGAACCCAGCTGCAAGTGCAGGATACGCAGGAGACCCAGGTTGGATCCCTGGGTGGGGAAGACCCCCTGGAGAAGGGAATGGCTGCTCTCTCCAGTGTTCTTGCCTGGGAAATCCTGTGGACAGAGGAGCCTGGTGGGCTACAGTCCATGGGGTCACAAAAGAGTTGGCCATGACTAAATAGCAACAACAACAGCAACATGGGGTAGATGTTAATAGCAAGATAAATGCTGGCTATTGTAGAAGTTTATAATAAATGAGAAGATTTCTTCAGAATAATCATATCAATCTAATGCCATTAGTGTTAGAATATTTGCTGCCCAGGAATATCCATTTGAAAATGACCTTACAAAAGGCAGCTTGGTGAAAAAAGATTAGTGAATCCTCACAAGGCTTTGCCTTTTAGTTCCTGTATGCACCTTGAAAACATAATGAAATTTTGTTTCCTTGTTTGGAAAAAGGGGGATAATCATTCCTATCCCCTACATCTCAAAATGTTCATAGTATCAAATGAGATAATATGTGAAAATTCAATGGGATAGGAATGCGAGAACAGTTCATACCAGGGGCACCAGTCAGGAAATTCAACAGGGCAAAGAACAGAGTGGGAAAGACAAGCAAAGTATTAATCAAATCCAACGTGAATAATAACTTTAGTATTTTTGAGCACTCAGTCTATAACAACGTGGTGTTTATCTTCTGTTTTATTTGTTTATTTTCTTGGCCGCACCACACCATGTGCGGGGATCCCCGAGAAGGAACCAAACCTGCTCCCCACCGCAGTGGGAGGGTGGATCTCAACCACTGCACCAGCAGGGGAGTCCCAACACCGTGTATACGAATTCCTTTAATATAGACAAGAACTGAATGCAGTGCACATTATTACTGATCTTGGGTGGCCTTGGCCTGCAGTTACTTGAAGCAGGTTTTGGTTCCAGGCCAGAGATTGAAGTCAGGCTGCGGCAGAGAGAGCTCTGAATCCAAGCTGCTAGACCACCAGAGGCAGTGGCCAGTGGCAAGGCCCTGGCCTGTCAGCTGTGTAGTGATGAAGTTCCTGGTAAAGATGGAAAGGAGTGAAACAGGCAAAGTACTCATTATCAGGAAAAAGGGCACATGTGGGTAGATACACGGGCAGACTCAGAGATCTGTGCCTTTGTGGTGGTTTGAATCACTTTTATGGGGCACTTCTTCCTGTTTTCCTTTGGCCAATCATCCTGCTTGGCCTGGGTCCGATCCAGTATTTGGTTTACTTCAGGACCCTCCCATGCATGTCTTAACCAAGACAGATTCTAGCGAAGAGGCCTAAGGGTCGACGGACATCACTTACTATGCTGATGCCCTCACTGTTAACCTCCTTGGAGCCTTTCTGCACAAGTGTCTCCTTCACATCAATATTGAGGAATGTGTGTCTTTTATCTTTTACCACTGACTCAATGGACATGCATAAGAACACACTCTGGAAGGCAGTGGAGGAGAGGAGTCCAGCCTGCTGCAGTCACGGGGCTGCGATGAGTCAGACACGACTTGGCAACTGAACGGCAGCCTCACTTACCTGGGCAGGCTCTGCCCCCCTCCCACCCCTGCTAATTTGGGGGATCTGTCCATAGGGGATGAATTCCCTCTGCTTAGCCTTGGGTCTATTTATCTGTGGTCTCATTACTATGTCTGATTTTCAAATAAAGAAACTGAGGCCAAAAAAGATTAAATAACTTTCCACAATCACACAGCTAGTAAGTGACTGGGCTGTAATTTGAAGGTTTGTGTGTTTGACTCCCGAACCCAAGCCTTTATTAATTTGTTGCCCTCATGGTAAAGAGGAAAATATTAGGTCAAAATATAAAATGACTGACACTGAACAATGTTTACTTTACAAATGGCAATTTACTGTGTTTTAACCTAATAAAAATAAGTTAAAACTAACATTCAGTTTAATTGCTAGTTATCAGTTTTATTGGTTATCAGATTTAAGTATTGAAGTCTGACAACTAAAGATAACAGAACAATTTAGATAAGAAACCAGACAATTAGACACATTTAAAATAAATAAGTGTTTTTGGAAAGGTTCTACTAGCAACAGCCATAGGCATGTTTACCAGACACATTTTTTTTTCAATAGCAGGAACAAGTCTGAGTGGAAAACAAGCTTGTCTAAGGGTCATACTGACCATCAAGGAATCACAAGCAGGGACAGAGGAGAACAATTGATTTAATCCAAAGAATTTCTCCTAAGCCCTTCTGGGTAGTGATAGTAACAGTATGACTCCAAACAAGTTGAATGGAAACAAGATTATTTTGCTGTTGCTGTGCTAGGAGGATTTACCCAAGGAAATCTAGGTATATCTCAAATCAAAGGACGGATTTTGATAGGAAAAGAAAAATTAAGAGAACAGCAGAACAGACAACATAATAGAAAGTACATGTAGACTGTCTCTAAAAAGTGAAAGTGTTAGTCCCTCAGCCGTGTCTGACTCCTGGCGACCCATAGACTGTAGCCCACCAAGCTCCTCTGTCCATGGAATTCTCCTGGAAAGAATACTGGAGTGGGCTGCCATTCCCTTCTCCAGGGGATCTTCTCAACCCAGGGACTAAACCTGGATCTCCTGCACTGCAGGCAGATTCTTTACCATCTGACCCACCAGGAAAGCCCAAATTGGCTCTAAACTCTTCCATATTCTAAAATTCAAACAAACTTCTACTGGCCAAATTTACTTTACCATGGAGAGTAGTCCATCCAAGATAGGCATTCCAGCTGAGGCAAAGCAATCTATTTCTTTTATATATAAAAATCCTTGGGACTTCACTGGTTGTCCAGTGGCTAAAACCCCATGCTCCCAATGTGGGAGGTCAGATTCGATCCCTGGTTGGGAAACAAGGTTGCACATGCTGCAACTGAGTTTGCATGCCACAACTAAAGATCCTTCATGTTGCAGCTAAGACCTGGTACAGTCAAATAAATATTAAGAAAAAATCCTCGTCATGTAAGAGTCACATTAGTAATGAGAATTTGTACCACACTGATGCTTCTTTCTTTCTTATCCCAGTGAATAAAATATCATGTTTATTATTTCTCAGCAAAATTCAGAAGAATTATTTCTGCTAAATAAAAATGTTACTTGTTAAAAATATCTGGCTATAGCTGAAAAAGGTTCTAAATTTTTTGAGCTAGTAATAGTCCAACATACAGCAAACTCACCTTTTAATTTCCAGTTTATACTCCAAACCAACAGCTAAATGACTTTCTAATGATATATGATAAGTGATAACCATCAGTGTCTCCCTACAGAAAATAATGTTGTCTTGTTTGCCTGACATGAAAATCAAATATTTATGTGAAATTATGGCAACAATTTTTACTCTTAATTATCAATGACCAAGGCACAGACTTTTTGTTTAAAAAAGAGAGTTTGCATGAAATATTGAAATAATTTATTCATTTAATTGGTACTCCTCGGTGTTTTTCAGTCTGATTTATCATATTTTGTACAAATCTGCTTGATTCTTGTGATGTTTTGAATTACCTACAAAAACAAAACAAAAAGCAGCTAGTTCCCTGTTTTGATGGACATATAAGCACTTTTCAATTGGATACTAATTAACCACTCCTCATCTTGCACTTCTTGCTCTTTCAAATATATACCTTTGGAATATATAATAAGAAATCAGTATGATTAAATCTCACTGAGCATTTTATAATTGAATCGAGAGATTTTCAAAATTCCCCTGAGTATGAAAAATATGTTCACTAAGAGAGTTAAACTCTCTGTGGTTTCCTTAGGTATTAAATTTTAAAAGTTACCTGTTTCCACTTATATATTCCTGTAATGCAGTGTCAAGTGAGCCTTAGGAAGAATCACTATGAACAAAATTAGTAGAGGTGATGGAATTCCAGTTGAGTTATTTCAAATCCTAAAAGATGATGATGTGAAAGTGCTGCACTCAATATGCCAGCAAATTTGGAAAACTCAGCAGTGGCCACAGGACTGGAAAAAGTCAGTTTTTATTCCAACCCCAAAGAAAGGCAATGCCAAAGAATGTTCAAACTACCGCACAATTGTAATCATCTTACACACAGTAAAGTAATGCTCAAAATTCTCCAAGCCAGCCTTCAATAGTACATGAACCATGAACTTCCAGATGTTCAAGCTGCATTTAAAAAAGGCAGAGGAACCAGAGATCTAATTGCCAGCATCCGCTGGATCATCGAAAAAGCAAGAGAGTTCCAGAAAAACTGCATTACTGACTATGCCAAAGCCTTTGACTGTGTGGATCACAATAAACTGTGGAAAATTCTTCAAGAGATGGGAATACCAGACCACCTGACCTGCTTCCTGAGCAATCTGTATGCAGGTCAAGAAGCAACAGTTAGAACCAGACAGGGAACAACAGACTGGTTCCAAATAGGAAAAGGAGTATGTCAAGGCTGTATTTTGTCACCCTGCTTGCTTAACTTATATGCAGAGAACATCATGAGAAATGCTGGACTGGATGAAGCACAAGCTGGAACCAAGATTGCTTGGAGAAATATTAATAACCTCAGATATGCACGTGACACCACTCTTACGGCAGAAAGGGAAGAAGAACTAAAGAGCCTCTTGATGAAAGTGAAAGAGGAGAGTGAAAAAGTTGGCTTAAAGCTCAACATTCAGAAAACTAAGATCATGACATCTGGTCCCATCACTTAATGGCAAACAGGTGGGGAAACAATGGAAACAGTGAGAGTCTTTAATTTTCTTGGGCTCCAGAATCACTGCAGATGGTGACTGCAGCCATGAAATTAAAAGATGCTTGCTCCTTGGAAGAAAAGCTATGACCAGCCTAGACAGCATATTAAAAAGCAGAGGCATTACTTTGCCAACAAAGGTCTGTCTAGTCAACTGTGGTTTTTTTCCAGTAGTCATGTATGGATGTGAGAGGTGGACTATAAAGAAAACTGAGTGCCAAAGAATTGATGCTTTGGAACTGTGGTGTTGGAGAAGACTCTTGAGAGTCCCTTGGACTGCAAGGAGATTCAACCAGTCAATCCTAAAGGAAATCAGTCCTGAATATTTATTGGAAGGACTGTTGCTGAAGCTGAAACTCCAATACTTTGGCCACAATGCAAAGAACTAACTCATTTGAAAAGACACTGATGCTGGGAAAGATTGAAGGCAGGAGAAGAAGGGAACAACAGAGGATGAGATGTTTGGATGGCATCACTGATTCTATGGACATGAGTTTGAGTAAGCTCCGGGAGTTGGTGATAAACAGGGAAGCCTGGCATGTTGCAGTCCACGGGGTTGCAAAGAGTTGGACATGACTGAGCAACTGAACTGAACCTGTAAAACACTTAGTGATGTGATTGTAGTTTTGTCTCTACAACATACTCATTGATGCAATTATTAATTTTAAAGTATGTTTTACTGAAGACTTCCTGGTGGCTCAGTGACAAAGAATCTATCTGCAATGCAGGAGACCCACGTTCAATCCCTGGGTTGGGAAGATCTCCCAGAGGAGATTGTGGCAACCTACTCTAGTACTCTTCCCTAGGGAATCCATGGACAGAAGAGCTTGGCAGGCTGCAGGCCATAGGGTTGCTGGGAGTTGAACATGACTGAAGTGACTAAGCAGCAGAAGCATGTTTTACTGCTGGCTTATTATACTGCAAAACTAGTAAAATTTGACTTCACTATTAGGTCAATATTGTAATATAGTAAATGAAGAACTTTCAGACTATAGAAATTTTGATAGTTACATTTAAACAGTCTAAAAGGTTACAAAAATATTTCAAGTATTGCCTTTTAAAATATCCTCTTACCCTGTATGTATTATTTATGTGTCTGTAAGTAGTATTTTTTTTTCTTGTTTGCCTAACTTTTTTTTTTTTTTTAGCTATTCTGTGTGGCTTGTGGATTCTTAGTTCCCCAACCAGGGATTGAACCCAAAGAGCCTTCAGCCATGAAAGTGCAGAATCCTAACCAATGGACTGCCAGGAAATTACCCTAACATTGTGTATTTTAAGTAACAGAAAAGAAGGAAAGAAAAAGAACAGCAAGTTTGAGAAAGGATCCAGCCATTTGACACTCGTGACGGCTCCATGGTCAGGAGAAGGACGTGACAAACTTGAGCTGATCAGGAACTTCTCACTGCCCAAAACCTCAACACAGGAAAGCTTAGCCAAAAGACAACTCACTCTATGCAGAATTTTTTGTGTTGGTATGCTGTGACCATAGGGAAAATGCCCCAGCTGCATCTGTTTTACCTCTGATTGGGACTTAACCCCAAAATACCAAGCAAACTTTTTGAATAAAAATGGACCCTTTCCTCTATTCTGCCATTCTTTCACTTTAATTCAACATCTTTTAAAGGCCTCCAGGTATATCTACAAGGAACTGGAAATGGTGAAATGCTTATCTGTAGCAGAGATTAGCATACACAGAAAAGAAAAGACATTTTCCCAATGACACTAGACTCTTGAATGTTAAATACCAAGCAACAGGAGTAGCCTGAGGAGAGGTAGCCCTTATTATTTGCCATTTGTAACTCAGCCCACCAATCTGCTTATTTTTGAGAAAATTAAGGCTCAGATAGTGTAAATTTTGCAAGGTCACATGCTTCCCAGGTAGTTCAAATGGTAAAGAATCCACCTGCAATGATGGAGACCTGGGTTCAATCCCTGGGTCAGGAAGATCCCCTGGAGAAAGGCAGGGCAGCCCACTCTGGAGAATTCCATGGACAGAGGAGACTGGAGGGCTACAGTCTATGGGGTCACAAAGAGCCAAGCATGCCTGACTCACGCTTCCACTTTCACTCCTCATGCTAGAGTCTATGGTGGACATCAGTCACGCTGTTGCTTCTGCTTGCCCAAAGGTAATCTAACAGTATTTCTTGGCAGTGTGCTCCAGGAAGTCCCACCAGTTAAAGATATCTTGGTGTATCTTATCTTGAATATGATAGCTCTTGTTTGAACTATCTAGTTCTACCATATGATAATGTCCAGTTAAAAAGGTAATGCTGTGTCGCTCAGTCATGTCCAGCTCTTTGTGACCTCATGGACTATAGGCCACCAGGCCGCTCTGTTCATGGGGATTCTCCAGGCAAGAACACTGGAGTGGGCTGTCATGCCCTCATCCAGGGGATCTTCCCGACCCGGGATTGAACTCAGGTCTCCCGCATTGCAGGCAGATTCTTTACCATCTGAGCCACCAGGGAAATACCAACTGAGAATTGCGAAAAATTTCTTTCTGCCATTACATATTTCCATATTGTCCCAGGCTCCTAGAAAATTCCTGGTTGTGAGTTTGATTACAGTTTCTATATTAGCTAGATTTATCTAATTTTATAGCTTTTGTTATATCTGGAAATTATTATAGACTGTATCAAATGCTTTCTATAAAATGTCAGCTTCTAGATAATAAGCAAAATATTACTTCAGTGATTAGTATGGTCTTTACAATCTTATTCAAGTCTAATAGGGTATCAATTTCAACTTAAAGTAATTCAGAGAATTAGTGTGCTGATTTAGAATCCAACATGTAATGCTTAAAATTTTCACAATTTGTTTTTGTAATATAAGGACCTTGTCCATCTTTGGTTATTACTCAAGCTTCCTTTTAAATAGCATAAAGACTTGTGTATATAGGACAAAGGCCAAGAATAAGTTTCCAAATATTATTCCCTAGAGTAATGAAAACCCAGCCTCTAAGAAAATCTGGGAAGGGAAGGAATGCAAAAAAAAAATCTATCACGTAGTACCATACTTTGTGAACTCAGGAAGAGAATCGAGAAGAAAATAAATAATAGAAATGGAGAGAAAATCCTCTGAGAATTCAAGACATCAAAAAGTGGTGCTGACTTGGGGAATGTTTGTAAGCCCATACACGCCTGTCAAGGTCAAAGAACAAATATTAATGGGAAAAATAAGTACTTCAATAATAGCAAGCAATAAGTTCACTACTGATGGTAAGAATGAACAAAATTCAAGAAATCTGTCTTACTTTTCTCTTAACTAGATTTGTTGCATATTTATTTTAATTAAGAAAATCTATTGTCTCTATTAAACTTATAATTGTTTAATTTATACAGATAGGAAGATTTTTCCAGGACTAATATGCTTTTGTTAATTTTAGTTTGTATGCTATACTTTTATGAAATTGGAAATAATTGTAGATAGTAATTTGTAAAGTTTATTTATAGATTTTCTACCAGGCAAAGTTATAAATTTACATATAAAATTTTATTATTTTTAATTTTAGGGAAATTAAAAATAATAACATTGTATTTTCTAAGCACACAGTCAGTAATGTAACATCTATTATTAAACTGAAAAATAAAGGGAAAAGAACAAAGATTTGACTGTGTGGCATAAAAGAGATGGCAGGAAAATATTGTATGCACAGACAAAAGGTTAATGTGAACCAGTGAAATAGTTTCCAGCCCAGTCAGGGCACTGAAGCAAGTAATAAGAATACTGCCCACTGGGGCTCCTCTGACCACACTCCAGCGGGGAGTAGGGGTTGGGGAAGGGCCTTGATGCTGTCCAGAGGGGATGCAAGTCCTGCCTCCATAAAGAGAGTTTGAGGTGCCTTTACAGCCTGCAAGGGTGGGGTCTAGGATGCTCACTCAACCTTTGCTGGTGTGGTGGGCCAATTTTTCTCTTCTAGTGTTTGATTCAACTAGAGTGGTTTTAAAAGGTTTGTATCCTGCCAGACTGTCCCTTTCCTATCACCTGTGCTAGAGAGAACAGGCTTTTATAGTGTTTTTTTTCTTTTTCCTGTTTATGCCTATTGCCATGAGTTTGAGTAAACTCTGGGAGTTGGTGATGGATAGGGAGGCCTGGTGTGCTGTGGTTCATGGGATCACAAAGAGTCGGACATGGTTGAGTGACTGAACTGAACTGATTGCCTTTGTAGGTTGTGCTTTTACTCCACATCTGATCTACATGAGGCAAATAACAAACAAATAAACAAAACAACCATTATCTTTGATATTATCTTTGTCTTCATATTATGTTTTAAATCTGTCTAAAAAGTACTTTTAAAACTTTCAATGATACACCAAGTATAACCAGAGAATTATTCTGGACATAAAGTTCAAATACATTAAACTGTTTTTATTTTAACCTTTAATTGTTGTGACCAAATGTATGTCAGTTAAAAGGCTTAAAAATAAATTATGCATTATTGTCTGAAAATTAAGTGTTTCCAGCTTCAAAAGAACACTGATAAATGGCTAATTTTGATGAAATTATAATTTGATTCATTATATTATGACATAGGTCACAGAAAGCCACTGGCTATTTAGAATAATGAGTAACGTGAAACAAAAGAAGTAATTTCCTCTGATATTCAGAAAACATGCTCATGTAAACATATATTAATCCTTTTCATTCTATATACTAACATATGTTAGCAGATACATACAAATATAACATTTCAGCTCAAAAGAATCTATTGTTAAATTTTCAGGAATCTTTGAAACTAGTAGAAGTCAAGGTAATAGTTTGAACCTGGCCATGGATGTGAGAGTTGGACTATAAAGAAATCTGAGCACCAAAGAATTGATGCTTTTGAACTGTGGTATTGGAGAAGACTCTTGAGAGTCCCTTGGACTGCAAGGAGATCCAACCAGTCCGTCCTAAAGGAGATCAGTCCTGGGTGTTCATTGGAAGGACTGATGCTGAAGCTCAAGCTCCAATACTTTGGCTACCTGGTGCGAGAGTTGACTCATTAGAAAAGACCCTGATTCTGGGAAAGATTGAGGGCAGGGGGAGAAGGGGACGACAGAGGATGAGATGGTTGGATGCATCACCGACTCAATGGACATGAGTTTGAGTAAACTCTGGGAGTTAGTGATAGACAGGGAGGCCTGGCGTGCTGTGGTTCATGGGGTCATAAAGAGTTGGACACTTTATGAGCGACAGAATTGAACTGAACTGAACACTGTAAATTCTTGTATTTATCATTATTACTAACTGGCACATATATATTGAATAAGTGCATGTAAATTAAATATACATATATTTAATAAATGCATATAGCAAATATGTATATGGCGTTTTCATTCCAATTCCAAAGAAAGGCAATGCCAATGATTGCTCAAACTACCTCACAATTGCACTCATCTCACATGCTAATAAAGTAATGCTCAAACTTCTCCAAGCCAGGCTTCAATAATACATGAAGCATGAACTTCCAGATGTTCAAGCTGCATTTAGAAAAGGCAGAGGAACCAGAGATTGAATTGCCAACATTTGCTGGATCAATAGAAAAAGCAAGAGAGTATCAGAAAAATACCTACTTCTGCTTTATTGACTATGCCAAAGCCTTTGATTGTGTGGATCACGACAAACTGCAGAAAATTCTGAAAGAGATGGGAATACCAGACCATCTGACCTACCTCTTGAGAAATCTGTATGCAGATCAGGAAGCAACAGTTAGAACTGGACATGGAATAACAGACTGATTCCAAAAGGGAAAGGAATATTTCGATGCCGTGTATTATCATCCTGCTTATTTAACTTCTATGCAGAGTTCAGTTCAGTTCAGTCACTTAGTCGTGTCCAACTCTTTGCGACCCCATGAATTGCAGCACGCCAGGCCTCCCTGTCCATCACCAACTCCCGGGGTTTACTCAAACTTATGTCCATCGAGTTGGTGATGCCATCCAGCCATCTCATCCTCCGTCATCCCCTTCTCCTCCCACCCCTAATCCCTCCCAGCATCAGGGTTTTTTCCAATGAGTCAACTCTTCGCATGAGGTGGCCAAAGTATTGAAGTTATGCAGAGTACATCATGAGAAATGTTGGGCTGGATGAAGCACAAACTGGAAGTAAAATTGCCAGGAGAAATATCAATAGCCTCAGATATGCAGGTGACACCACCCTTATGGCAGAAAGTGAAGAACTAAAGAGTCTCTTGATGAAAGTGAAGGAGGAGGGTGAAAATGTTGGCTTAAAACTCAACATTCAGAAAACTAAGATCATGGCATCCAGTCCCATCACTTCATGGCAAATAGATGGGGAAACAGTGGAAACAGTGACAGACTTTAATTTTGGGGGCTCCAGAATCACTGCAGATGGTGACTGCAGCCATGAAATTAAAAGATGCTTGCTCCTTGGAAGAAAAGCTATGACCAACCTATACAGCATTTTAAAAAGCAGAGGCATTACTTTGCCAGCAAAGGTCCATCTAGTCAAAGCTATGATTTTTCCAATAATCATATATGGCTGTGAAAGTTGGAGTATAAAGAAAGCTGAGTGCCAAAGAATTGATGCTTTTGAAGTGTGGTGTTGGAGAAGGCTCTTGAGAGTCCCTTGGACAGCAAGGAGATTCAACCAGTCCATCCTAAAGGAAATCAGTCCTGAATGTTCATTGAAAGGACTAAGGCTAAAGCTGAAACTCCAATACTCTGGTACCTGATCAAAGAACTGACTCATTTGAAAAGACCCTGATGCAAGGAAATATTGAAGGCAGGAGAAGAAGGGGACAGAGGACGAGATGGTTGGGTGGCATCACCGACTCAATGGACATGAGTTTGAGTAACCTCCGGGAGTTGGTGATGGACAGGGAGGCCTGGCGTGCTGCAGTCCGTGGGGTCACAAAGAGTTGGATACGACTGAGCGACTGAAATGAATTTGCTATAGAGATAACTTTTAATTGTATCAGTATATATACTTTATACACACATATCTACAGTCCATGATTTGGTAGAACCCATGCTAGGTGTGTTAGAGAATACAAAAGTGACTTAAAGGAGTCCTTTTCCCTATCTTCATGAAAGTACCTAATTTTAAACAAAAACGAAAGCAACATTGTGATATATTTTCCCCTCACTTTTGTCTCCTTTTCTCCTTGGAGTCCTAAAATATATGTTTCTTGGAAAGGTTGATACTTAAACAAATATTTAAAGAAAGGATTGCTTGAACATATACCAGGTCTTTTGGTGAGCACAAGCAGGTTCTCTCCCTGCAGGAAGTTGCAAACATATAATAGTGATATATGGGCTTCCCAGGTTGCTCAGCAGGTAAAGAATTCACCTGCAATGTAGAAGACTCAGGAGATGCAGGTTTGATTCCTGGGTCAAGAAAATGCCCTAGAGGGGGTCATGGCAACCCATTCGCGTATTCTTGCTTGGAGAATTCCATGGACAGGGGAGCCTGGTGGGCTACTGTTCATAGGGTCGTCGGATACGACTGAATCAATTGAGCATGAACGCACACAAAGCACTGCATGGTTATGTCCCAAATAAGTCTAGGAATCCTCCCTTTCTTGTAGGCATCCACCGTCAAGCAATGGATAACTAATATTTCCTGTTTGGATGCAGTAGATGGGCAGGTGGTTATGTGTGATCATGGCTGTGGACGTCAAAAGGAGCCAAGGATTCAAGAATCTGAACTCTGCCTGTTTCTCTTCCGTATAGCATCCCAGCTCAGCACTCCCTGTCATTCTCGATGCTTCGCATCTGAGACAGAAGGAAATCAACTCATTCATCTCATTAAATAAGAAGCCAGGCTTCCTCTCACTCCTAACTACAGTCAGTTCATTTTTAAATTTCTTAATGTGGAAAGACTTAAACTGCTTTTCTAAATCTGAAGGGAGAGAAAGCTATAAGAAATAAATGCTGGGTGTTGATTTATTTTATTCCTGGTTTCCTTCAGGCACTTATCAGTTAAATGTAGAATAATAAAATATCTGTTTCATGAGAAAACATGATTCATGATTAGGATCATTAAGTTTGAACTGATAATGATTCTGTTTCAAATGTTTTATTGTTGTCTTTAAGGAGCTAAGTGATAAATGACTTGAAAATGTGTAGCTTGTTTGAATCATGAAATCTAAGCCTGGTATTCTTGTCATCACATAAATAATTGCTTCATGATCTGCAGAGGGAAAATTATGTACATCGAGATTTGCACCTGTCTTAGTTTAGTTTAAAGTTTCATATTGCTGTTAGATGCAATCAAAATAGCAAATAAAATATCTCTTGATAATGTTTATTGTACTGACTATCATTATATGGTTGTGATCTTAAATTTCTGCCAGTTTAATGTATCTTGTTTCAAACTCTGCAAGTATTAGAGAGAGAAATAAATAAAATATAAAATGAGTTGCCTTAACTTTGCCAATAAATTCTTTACTACTTCCATGCTGTTGTTGTTTAGTTGCTAAGTCATGTCCCACTCTTTTGTGACCCTGTGGACGGCAGCCCACCAGGCTCTCTGTCCACAGGATTTCTGAGGCAAGAATACTGGAGTGGGTTGCCATTTCTTTCTCCAGAAGATATTTCTGACCCAGGGCTCAACCCCGAGTCTCTTGGCAGGCGAATTCTTTACCGCTGAACCACCAGGGAATTTCCAACTTCCTTGTAAGACTGACTAAAATAAACTAGAAAAAGAAAGTTACATTGTTGTTCTTATTAAAGTGGCCATCTAGGAGAAAAGGAAATGTTTAAAAATCCTTTCTGCCCCTATATATCCAGGGATCTAACCTGGCCCAATCTCAGGGAGTCAGAATGATGCGGGCCTTATCAGGGCCAAGAGATATGAGTGTCCTGTGTTGAGGAATTGACACTCTTTGTCTTGAAGGAAGAAATTAAGTCCATGCTTAATTCCAAAAATATTCCTGGACTAGAGCAATTCTACCTTTCTGTCTTCTTTTTCAGACATCCTTTGATAAGCGAAGGAGATGTGCTGTGCTGTGCTTAGTCACTCAGTCGTGTCTGACTCTTTGCAACCCTGTGGACTGTAGCCTGCCAGGCTCCTGTGTTCATGGGGATTCTTCAGGCAAGAATACTAGAGTGGGTTGCCATGCCCTCTAGGGGATCTTCCCAACCCCGGGATCGAACCCAGGTCTCTCGCATTGCAGGCAGATTCTTTACTGTCTGAGCCAGCAGGGAAGCCCAAGTAAAGGAAATAAATGCTTGGAATTTTCTAATCCCAATGAATGACTCACCCAAGTAAAGGAGATAAGTGCTTGGAATTTTCTAATCCCAATGAATGACTCTTTCTACCCCCAAGATGGGTCAGGCTGGTCCCATGGTTACAGACAATAAGAATATGAATCCCAGGGAAAGGAGGAGGTGGGTGGGATGAATTCCTAGATTGGGATTGACATATGCATATATATTATTGATGTGTGTGTGCTCAGCCATGTCTGACCCTTGGCAGCCCTCCAGGCTCCTCTGTCCATGGGATTCTCCAGGCAAGGACTGGAGTGGGTTGCCATTTCCTTCTCCCATATTATAGATACTGTGTATAAAATAGATAACTAACGAGAACATAGGGAACTCTCCTCAATTCTCTGTGGTAAGCTAAATGTTGAGGATATCCAAAAAAGAGGAAATATATGCATATGTGGAGATGATTCACTTTACTCTGCAACACTGTGAAGCAACTATACTCCAATAAAAATCAATTGAAAAAAACCAACATGAATCACGTTCCCCCTCCAACTTTCAATGGCCTTTTTCCTTACAAAAATGACATTAGGCCATGTTTATTTGTAAAACCAACAGAGGAACTTGCATGCCAATAATAAATCAACAAGATATTTCAAAATAGCTAATATTTCTCTAAAACAATGTCTACAAGTCCATGCATGTAAGCTGTTGCATATTTCCCATGTACCAGAGGTCAGACCTTGAGAGATAAGCCCCACGGGCATAGAACTTTTCAAATTCTGGATTAGAGGTAATTATACTATATGGATTTAATTATAGTGTTTCTTTTTTGGATTTATATTTTCCTCTGAGATTTAAGAATCTCAGATATAATGTCAGTGGCTAAAACTTGCAACTCTGGATAATGCATAATAAAGACCCATTAAGGACTATAATTTTGAATAGTCAGCATTTTATTATTACTGGCAAAACATCTATTTTCTTAAAATAGCACTGAATCAGTGAACCAATGATGTATAATATATTATAGGTTATTTGTATTTTGAGTTGCAAATGTGATTTTAAAAAAGCAAATTAACTTTTATATAATAGATTATAGCATAGTATCCATAGCCTTATCTACATAGAAAGTGCCACCTTCCATATATTTTGGTAATAAATAAATTAATGATGTTAAGTTATTCCTATCACAGCTAAGTACTATGCCAGTTGTCCTGTGGTAGAGATAGATAATAAGAGAAAGTGCCTGCCTTAAAAAATTACTTAATAATGTATTTGAAACTATCAGTCACCACCAAGAACGATACAGGTATGGGACTGAGGATGTAACTAAACTCTTTTTTTTCTTTTTTGATGGCCTGTGGCATGTGAGATCTTAGTTCCCTGACCAGGGATTGAACCCATGTTCCCTGCATTGGATGTACTGAGTCCTAACCAGCAGATGGTCAGGAAATCCCTAAGACTCTTAATAGGAAGCTGCATGTCTTATACCTTTCCTGAAAGAATAATTGGCATGTGGAATTCTAAGTATGGAGCTCTGAAAAATATACAATTATTATGTTGGTTTCTTAATATATTGTGTTTTATATCCCTTGATATATTTTCTTTATGAAACTTTATATGACATTATGTTAGAAGGGCTTGTAGCAGAGAAGCAAAAATGGCTGTTTAGTGATGCATTTTCTTGGTTTCTGGGAGGAGGATTAGATTAAGTGACATATAATTTCATAATCGATGAAATAATCATGGCCTTTCATTTCAGACCAACTCTGAAATGAGGAGCATATATCATGGAGTTCTAAGTACATGATCGTGATATGAACTATTCCACAATATCTTCACTCTGAATTACTAAAAATAGATTGTGATTTTTTTTTTTTTAATCTTACTGGGTATAGTTTACTGACAGTTTTAAAGGTCTTTGGAGATTACAGAAAACACTAACTAGGTAGATGATTTCACCCACAGTATTCTAGTCAGTGCACATTTGGTTGCAAGGAAGCCTTATTTTAAAGAGTACTCATAAATAAGGATACAAATATAAGTGAGGTTAGGCCTCACTGAGAATATGGAAGTTTAGAAGTCAGCAATTAATGAATGGAAGCTGGTCTGTTAGGGCTTCCCTGTTGGCTCAGTGGGGCAACCTGCCAGTGCAGGAGAGGCGGGTTTGATCCCTTGGTGAAGATCCCCTGGATAAGGAAGTAGCAACTCAGTCCCATATCCTTGCCTGGGAAATCCCACGGCCAGAGGAGCCTAGTGGGCTCAGAGTCAGATGTGACTTAGCAGCTAAACAACAGTCTGTCTGTCTGCCTTTCTCTGTATTTACCCATATCTATCTGTCCACATGTCTGCCTATCTATGTGTCTATCTACCTACCTATCTATCATCACTATCATCTATTCTCTCTCATTATTTTCTCCATCGTCTTCTTTCTGTATGGCTTCAGATGGTCATCTTAGCAACTAAAAAGCTACATATTCTTTCATCACAGCTTCCTTAGCCTAATGACTTCATTCCTAATTTTTGAAAGAGAGGTCTGACTTTCTAAGTTCACTTTCTCAGCTGGGTCTATGAGTCTGCAGTAAGGAACAGACAAGGCATCAGGTCAAGTGATCTATGTTGAATGCAGTTTTCCTTAGGAAGGAATAAGGATGGAATGAGCAGTAAGGCATCTCTCATAAATAGGCATTTTAATCACAACATGCCTAAAATTAAAATTGTCTTTCTCTTCTCCACATCCTTCCTAGTACATATCCACAGGATATTCATCTTCTCTGTATTCTTAACTTTATGAAAGGTTCATCTATTGATAGTTATCCAATCAAGTTATCCAGTCAAAAAAAATAGAAGATTGATTTATCTTCCTTATCTCTACATATCCAATCAGCTCTCAAAGTCTGAAGATTCATTGGTTTTGTGACTATAATACCATTCACTTGATGGAAATTTATATAATCTATTTCACTTCAATTTTTTTAAAGGATAAATTTAATACAATACTCATATTTTATAGGTTAGGAAACAAAAAACAAAGATTTAGAGCAGCTAGTTAACTTACTCAAAGTGACCTGCACAGCAAAAGACAACTGAGTTTTATCCTAGCATTCTGACTCTAGAACTATCCCTGCAGCAAGGAATCCCTTGTCTAACTTTATGGGAGATTGGAGTACTTGTAAGCAGGTGAAACTTGAACTTGATGCAGATATTTTACTTTTAATGTTAACCTTATATTGGGCAAGTTAATGATTAATTCCTATCTTAATCAACTGCAAGGAAGCTGGTTGGATGGTGATAAAATAATGACTACTCTGCATATGTCTGTATTATTTCCTGCCTCTATTTCTTTTTCCAGCCACAATTCCTTACTATTCTGTATTCAGAATGCCTGGTTCAGTTCAGTGCTTGGATCTCCACTTTGTAAGTTGTTGAAAGGACAAGTTTAAATAAATCTAATCTTACTTAAGCAAACTCATGAGTATTTCTACCTGAAAGTAAGATACAAAGAGAAAGGCACAACTTATTTATCTTTCCCATAGTTAAAGGAAATTTCAGATGAGGGGAAGGGAGTTCAATATATTATTTTATTATTTCTATAATTTTATTTTTATTATTTCAATTATTTTTCTTTATCCTATCCTACATGGGGCCCTATTTCAGATTTGATTAAACATTGCAATCTTTTCCTCAATATTTAGAATAGGACTGTCTTAATTCTTTGCAAATATTTGTTCACGATAATTGTTTGCCCCAAGTCTTCATGCATGTGTTTGTGTAACTGACTGTGTGGATGGCAAAGAGTGTAAACCATGTAACTAGAGTAGGGTTTCTGTGAACGTCACTTGAATAATAAACCTCTGATTGTTACATATTTGTTCTTATGACATTGATAGCCAAAGCAATGATTTATTTTGTGTTAATTCTTGGTCAGATTTGTGTAGAAATCAATAAACCATTTTATAATGTCCTACTTTCTGACTCATTTTATAGCAATATATTTACAGAGAAAGTTGGGACTGTATATATAAAATGTTTTCCATTCAAGATTACAGGATCTTGATTTATGATATGTTACTCACTTTTTAGAGAAAATGTACTTTGCCTTATTGGCCACTATTTTGTACTATGCTTTTAATCTTCTTTCCCTTCAATCCCTTGTAGCTCAGCCAGTAAAGAATTT
>CM035274.1:5465343-5614430 GCA_020226075.1 Hydropotes inermis | reverse complement strand
AGGACTGATGCTGAAGCTGAAACCCCAATACTTAGGTCACATGATGCAAAGAGCTGACTCATTGGAAAAGACCCTGATGCTGGGAGGGATTGGGGCTGGAGGAGAAGGGGACGACAGAGGATGAGATGGCTGGATGGCATCACCGACTCAATGGATGTGTGTTTGAGTAAATTCCGGGAGTTTGTGATGGACAGGGAGGCCTGGTGTACTGCAATTCATGGGGTCACAAAGAGTTGTACACAATTGAGCAACTGAACTGAACTGACTGAACTGAAATATCACCTGAAATAAAAGAACGCTCTGCTGAATTGATTGAATCATGTTTATTTTTCTGTTTCATGTTTATTAAAGCATTCTCATTTTTTCTCTGTTTTAGAATTAAACTCTTGGCTATATTCATTAGGAGTTCCAAGGACATATTCTGATAAGAAAGGTATAGTTGAATTAGAATTAACTACTACATTTAGCAGTGTGGAGTCATTGGTGACAGTCCCAAGAGTATTTTGGAGCATTTATGAGGTAAAACACAGATTTCACTGGATATATGAGAATATAAATGGAGAAGAATTGGAACCTAGGGTTAACACTTTTGAGAATTTCTCTATGTTTTAATCCCCCATTTAACCACCAACTTTCAATACACCTTGTGTCTCAAACTCCAAGCTTACCTGGGTTTCTATGGCCAGAATCAGCTTGCTTTTCATAGAGATTTGCTACTGACGCTGGGCAGGACCCTGTGGGGCTCCTGGCCATGGGAGATTTTCTGTGTGCCCCATTTTTTATTTAAGCTTCAGCCTCCGTGACCTTACCTGAGCTGCTAAGGATAGGTTCAAACAGCTTTTAATCCAGGAAAGGAGGGGCTACAGGGAAAAGGGGGAATCAGTGAAGAAAGAACAGTACAGCCTTAGGGCAGGGTTCTGGTTCTACTTCAAAGAATACACATAACACTATCTTTGAATTCTTCTGTAAAACTAAGGCTCCCAACAAAAGGAAAATGCTAACTACTTGATGAAGCATTCTTCATCCCAGATACAGTCACACAGCTTGGTAACTTTGAGAACCACAGAAGCTCATCAGGAGACCACTTGAGATGAAATTAAAGGAATACAGGCCCTCAGTTGAGTCAATTCAGTTCAGTTGCTCAGTCATGTCCAACTCTTTGTGACCCCATGAATCACAGCACACCAGGCCTCCCTGTCCATCACCAACTCCTGGAGTTTACTCAAACTCATGTCCATTGAGTCAGTGATGCCATCCAGCCATCTCATGCTCTGTCGCCCCCTTCTCCTCCTGCCCCCAATCCCTCCCAGCATCAGGGTCTTTTCCAATGAGTCAGCTCTTTGCATCATGTGGCCTAAGTATTGGAGTTTCAGCTTCAGCATCAGTCCTTCCAAAGAACACCCAAGACTGATCTGCTTTAGGATGGACTGGTTGGATCTCCTTGCAGTCCAAGGGACTCTCAAGAGTCTTCTCCAACACCACAGTTCAAAAGCATCAATTCTTCAGCGCTCAGCTTTCTTCACAGTCCAACTCTCACATCCACACATGACCAGTGGAAAAACCATAGCCTTGACTAGACGGACGTTTGTTGGCAAAGTAATGTCTCTGCTGTCTAGGTTGATTATAACTTTCCTTCCAAGGAGTAAGCGTCTTTTAATTTCATGGCTGCAGTCACCATCTGCAATGATTTTGGACCTAAAAAAATAAAGTCTGTCACTGTTTCCACTTTTCCCCCATCTATTTCCCATGAAGTGAAGGGACCAGATGCCGTGATCTTAGATTTCTGAATATTGAGCTTTAAGCCAACTTTTTCACTCTCCTCTGTCACTTTCATCAAGGGGCTCTTTAGATCTTCTTTACTTTCTGCCATGAAGGTGGTGTCATCTGCATATCTGAGGTTATTGATATTTCTCCCAGAAATCTTGATTCCAGCTTGTGCTTCCTCCAGCCCAGCATTTCTCATGACATACTCTGCATAGAATTTAAATAAGCATGATGACAATATACAGCCCTGACGTACTCCTTTCTCTGTTTGGAACCAGTCTGTTGTTCCATGTTCAGTTTTAACTGTTGCTTCCTAACCTGCATACAGATTTCTCAGGAGGCAGGTCAGGTGGTCTGGTATTCCCATTTCTTTCAGAATTTTCCACAGTTTATTGTGATCCACACAGTCGAAGGCTTTGGCATAGTCAATAAAGCAAAAATAGATGTTTTTCTGGAACTCTCTTGCTTTTTTGATGATCCAGCGGATGTTGGTATTTTGATCTCTGGTTCCTCTGACTTTTCTAAAGCTAGCTTGAACATCTGGAAGTTCATGGTTCATGTATTGCTGAAGCCTGGCTTGGAGAATTTTGAACATTACTTTACTAGCATGTGAGATGGGTGCAATTACGAGGTAGTTTGAGCATTCTTTGGCATTGCCTTTCTTAAAAACTGGAATGAAAACTGACCTTTTCCAGTCCTGTGGCCACTGCTGAGTTTTCCAAATTTGCTGGCATATTGAGTGCAGGCCCTCGACACATTCAAATCCTTATCAGCAATTTCACCCTTGAAACAGTGCTATAGAACTTCTCACCAAACCCCTCTGGATTGGGACACACAGTTTTGATGCCATTAGTTCACGGTGTCCCTGTTTCCTGGCAAAGCAAAAAAGCTCTTCTTTTCTACTTCCCCCAAAACTCTGTTTCCAAGATTTGAGTCAGCTCTGGTACACAGAGGTCAAGTTTTTGGCATGACTACTTTAGCATTTTCAAAAATTTGTATCTTCCAGAAATTTGTAAAGCTCTCTTTTCTCCATTTCTGCTATTTTTTCCTTGAATATTTACATGATGTAATTCCCTCATTCTCATTTTAGTGATGTTTCTTGAGGAAGCAGAGAAATCCACATTTGTTCAATACTCTGTTTAAGTAGAAACAATTTCAGATTCTTAGGAAAAGGTTATCATATCATTTATATCCTATATTAAATGAAAACCAGAATATTAAATTTATTTTAGGGTAAATTTAACATTTATTTTTACCTAATTTTTATTTTTCTAGGCCCCTAAATAAATAAAAAATCTTAAGTTGAAATTATATTCTCATTCATTGCATTTAGAATTTCTGTTTAGCGCCATATTTGGCCTAAAATCTGAAGAAGAAATCATACGATTTTAGAAAAGTCAAATAAAGCATTATAAAGCCTATATCCAAACCAAACTTTCAGAAAAATAAAGAATGCACATTTATTATGAATTGATTAATCTTATAAAATAGTTGAATAAAGCTCAGTTAAAAATTCCTAAAAATACACACCAGAAAGCAAATGATACATGTGGGTTATTTGATGGATACACTTAAATGTATGTGGTTATATAATTATTGAGTATAGGAATTTAATTTATGAGAACTGAAAAGAAACACATTGAATGACACAGTGGAATTTATGAGGTATGGGAGCAGAATTTCCCACGCTAAAATATATCTCTCTGGCAAGTTAATTAACTTTTCCTCCTTCTTCCTCTTCTCCTCCTTCTTTTCTGAGAAACAGCAGGTATAGGAAGGGCTCTGAAAACCAAGTAGGAGTTGCCATTTTGTAAGACGCATTTACGTTTGTGAGGGATATCGCCATTTGTAAGGGTGTTTCCTTCTCTAAATCTGAAAGAGGATGACAAAAATCATTTTGAAACACATTTAGAAACATATCAGTAGAGAAGCAAGGACAGGTTTGCATCACAGTTCACCCTTGTTTACTGTGCTTTTCTTGGTAATCTCCCATAACTGAACCCCTCTGACCTCAACATCCTATTTTGTCTTTAGCTGAAGATGGTGCTTCAGGAGATGCCTTTGGCCACTTTGGCTAGTGACTCAGGTTTTCTGGGTAACTCCCATGAATATGTGCTATTAACCTTTTGCCTGTTTTATTTCCTGCTAATCTGTCTCATGTTAGTTTAATTTAATGTCAGTTTCTTCCAACAGGAAGGACAGAGGAAACTTCCTTTCTCTCTTTGTAGTCAGGCCATTAAAGATGGCCTCAGTTCATCCCCTTCCTTCTCCAGTGGCTGCCTCACCTACATCCAACTTACATGACTTATCTTCCCTTTCCATTGTAAAGTCTAATCAGTACATGCCTACACAGTTGCTCCCAGCTCCAACTAGTGATTTTTCTAATCTTCAGATCAAGACATCTTCGCTATGATAGCTTATCAAAGGGGTAGTGAGAATTGTGCTTCTTTGCTGGTTTCCCTGGCACAAACTTGATGTTAATTCTTCCTTTATAACTAATAATTTCCCCTCCCTTTGCCTCCATAGTGAAGATTGCTGCCATGTCCTGCCATCTGTTACACAAGGTGGGGTGAAACTCCAGGACCTTGCTTCAGATGCATAAGACCCTGTATCCACTAAACCCTTGATGTCTCTGCCACTGACTGCAGGCTCTTTCTTCCATCTTCAGGCTGGGAAAGAACAGAGTCTGTAGACCTGTAACACTTCCCAGGTGGCCCAGTGATAAAGAATCTGCCTGCCAGTGCAGGAGATGTGAGTTTGATCCTTAGGTCAGGAAGATCCCCTGGAGAAGGAAACAGCAACCCACTCCATAGTCTTGCCTGGGAAAGCCCATGGACAGAGAACCCTGGCGAACTACAGTCCATGGGGTTGCAACATAGTCTTGCCTGGGAAAGCCCATGGACAGAGGACCCTGGCGAACTACAGTCCATGGGGTTGCAAAAGAGCCAGATACAACTTAGTGACTAAGCAGCAACAACCCCTCGACAGTAAAACGGTGAAAATGGTAAATTATAACTTTACAGCTTGTTCCCGTGGTTTTGTTTTAAACACCATAGAAATCAAGTGTATGAGATAACTAAATTATAAAACAGAAAGAAAGAAATGGTTTGTTTAGCACTTCATTTCCAGAATACTAAAGGTCATGTAAACAATCGATTAAAATATACTCTGATCGGTTAGTATGTTGAATGGACGGAGACAGGAAAACAGCTTGATGGTAATGAAGCACAATCATTTTCTTTTAATTCATAAGAATCATTAGTAAACATTATTCATATTCTAGCAAGAAATGCTTCCTTTAGTATACTCTTTATAGGCATAATCCTAAATGCTACAGGGTTTCTATTAAATTTGGAAAAAAACAAAAATTATTGATATTACATTGCCGTGTTCAGTGATATAACATTGTATGTTCATTGCTTTGTTATTATTAGTGATAAACAGTACAAGGTGCTGTGTAAAATTATAGTGAGCAAAGAGCATTTTCCTAAATCATGCAAGTGCATCTGTGATGTGCTGCCTCATATGATGTGCCTCCCACTTTTATTGAGTAAAGCTTCATTTCTTGCATATTCCAGAGGCAAAATAAGTAGTTTCATTCTGTTTAAAACAACTAAACATTATATCTGTTTCCAGACTTTATGGCCAATCTGTGCATTCTCATTCTATAGTACACTGGCATCAGTACAAGAACGCGTTGCAAAATAATGGGAAAAAGTATTGGCTCAGTTGTTTGTAAACCTAGGACTGAGTCTTAAGTGCACTGAACTGAGTTTTTCACCTCTAACAGCCTAAGATTCTTCATCTCTAAAATAAGGTTGTATGCATGTTAAGTTGCTTCAGCTGTGTGTGACTCTGCAACCCTATGGACTGTAGCTCACCAGGCTCCTCTGTCCATGGGACTCAACAAGGAAGAATACTGGAGTGGGTTGTCATCTTCTTCGTCAGGGAATCTTCCTAACCCAGGGACTGAACCCGTGTCTCCTCCAGCTCCTGCATTGGAGCTGGATTCTTTACTGCTGAGCCATGGGGGAAGACCAAAATAAGGTTGCTAGAGGGTCAAGTCAGATGTCATAGGACATTTGAAATACTTTTAGACAATAAGATATTATATTATTATTCTTATTACTGAAATTTAACTTAGCATCTTCTCAAATAATGCTGTGATAAAAAGTAAGGCGTGTTAAAAGATTTCTTACAACCACAAATACAAATCTATTGCTGAAAAAGAAAAAAGATAGCAAAGGCTATGTCTCTGGCCAAAGGGCTGGGATTCAATGGAGAGGGAGCATGAGGAAACCTTTTAAAGGGCGATAGCAATGCTCTGTATCTTGTTAGGATAGGATTTGGATAGGTATATATATTCGTCAGGACTCAGTGTTTGATATATTTAAGATGTATGTATTTCCTTATACATATATTTATCTCAAAGAAGGCAAAAACAAAAATAACTAATGTACTCTGGTTATGTTTACTAAAATGTTTAGAGGTGGAATTTACTGATGTCTGAGACTTTGACATATATTAAAAAGCAAATTGGATTGATAGAGTTGATAGAGAATGAATAGACGAATAGAGAGCTAATGAAGCAGGTGTAATGAGATATTTGTTGTCAAATCTAGGGGATGGGCATATAAATATTCACTATACCATTCTTTCAACTTTTATGTATGTGTGACAATTTTTACATTAAAAGTTGAAAAAGAAAGGGCAAAAAAAACCAAACAAATAAAAACATACCCCTTCCCAAAAGATATGCCTTATCTTTAGCTCTTCCTTAAGGGTTAATGAATTGACCTAAATGTCTATATTTGTAAAGCAAACAGAATATAACTACCACTTCAAAGTCTCCAGCTAAGAAATCCAAAAAGAGGAAATATATTGAGAGCAAAACTAGATGAAACAGAAAGGAAATAAAATTAAGTTTCTGAATTTTCGAATAGACAAAGCATAGCTTAACTAATGAAAGATCAGATATGACTTGCATTAAATAAAACGAAAACTAGAGAAGAGTTGGTTAAACATTCTCAATGAATTTCCAACTGGAAATGGAAAAATTTTATACTTAAAAGTATAAAGTGGCAAAAGTGAGAATATCAAATAGAGACTATGATAGAAACAATAAAAGAGGAATTAATGAGGAAAAAAGGAAATAATTTCAAAACGAAGCTAAATGGAAAATTTAAAAATTTTCTAGTGATGAATAATTTTTATGCTATAAATATTTCTCCAAGATATAAAAAGCATGGCTTATTATCTTGTTTCTTTCGTGAAGAATTTAAAAATATGTTTTTTTTTCTCCCACTTTTGGCCAGAGCAAAACTGAAAGGAAAATATTAGCCTTAGTGTATTTTGGAGATACACAGAACTGAAATTAAATCTTAGGAAATAATTTGAATTTTTAAAAAATGAAGTATTGAAAAATATCTTAGAAAATAGCATTTAGTTTCCAACCTGTTGAGAATTTCACTTGGAAAATAGAATTTAGTTTCTAACCTGTTAAGAATTTTACTTGGAAAGTGACTTTGGCAAAAAATATATGAAATCAACATATTTGAAAATATGTGAGTAAAATTAAATTCTACCTCTGGACACACAAAGAAGGCTTTGAATAATGTGTTAGGTACCTCAGAAAAATCATAAACTTCTGGAGGACAATGTATGAGAAAGCCCACTTGTACACTTAAGAAATTCTGCTCACCTCCAGGCCCTGCCGAGCAAATAAGGCCTTATTCTGAAGTCTTATTTAGGGGTGGCTGTGACTGGTTTGACCTTTGGTTTAAGTGGGCTGGTTTGGAAAAGTAAGTGCAATGATCAGAAAAAGAGGCAGAATCCAACACATGTATCAAGGTTTTCTATGAAGTTAAGGTTGTTGCTGTGTCATTTATTCAATTTTAAAACAGAAGTCCAGAACAAGAAGAGGACCCCTATACTTGAAGTGCCTGACACATAACAGCAGATTAAATATTTGCTGAAAAAATAAATAAATTATAAAATAGAACATCTGTAAATTAATATTCCAATGAGGAAATAATTCACCACTTGAGACATGTTTTTAAAATGATAAAATTATGGAGAATGATTAACTTTTATTTTATCAGTTCAGTCGCTCGGTCATGTCAGACTCTTTGCAACCCCATGGACTGCAGCATGCCAGGCTTCTCTGTCCATCACCAACTCCTGGAACTTACTCAAAATCATGTCCATTGAGTCGGTGATGCCATCCAACCATCTCAGCCGCTGTCATCCGTTTCTCCTCCTGCCTTCAATCTTTCCCAGCATCAGGGTTTCTTTTCTAATGAGTCAGTTTTTCATATCAGGTGGCCAAAGTATTGGAGTTTCAGCTTCAGCATCCGTCCTTCCAATGAACATTCAAGACTGATTTCCTTCAGGATGGACTGGTTGGATCTCCTTGCAGTCCAAGGCACTCTCAAGAGTCTTCTCCAACACCACAGTTCCAAAGCATCATTTCTTTGGCACTCAGCTTTCTTTGTAGTCCAACTCTCACATCCATACATGACCACTGGAAAAACCAAAGCTTTGACTAAATGGACCTTGTTGGCAAAGTGATGTTCTGCTTTTTAATATTCTGTCTAGGTTAGTCATAACTTTCCTTCCAAGGAGCAAACATCTTTTGATTTCATGGCTGCAGTCACCATCTGCAGTGATTTTGGAGCCCCCCAAAATAAAGTCTGTTACTGTTTCCCCATCTATTTGCCCTGAAGTGATGGGGCCAGATGCCACGATCTTAGTTTTCTGAATGTTTAGTTTTAAGCCAACTTTTTCACCCTCTTCTTTCACTTTAATCAAGAGGCTCTTTAGTTCTTCCCTTTCTGCAATAATTGTGGTGTCATATGCATATCTGAAGTTATTGATATTTCTCCCGGCAATCTTGAACTTTTATTTTATCTTAGCAATAAATTGTAGCTAGGCAAAAAATAAATAAATAAACATTTAAAAAATAGTTTAGTTTGTTAATTCTGTTTTTATGAAACAACTCTAAAAGCTTTAGACTCTACATCTGAACATAAGTTGCTATTATATGACAGCTGTGGAAGTTTCAATTTATAAAAAATAAAATATTGGTGAAATAAGTTATCTGAGTGCTGATATATATTCTATTAAATGAAATAAGGATAAAACTATGACTTTTTCCATTCTTCTTAGCTGCTGGGCGGGGCGGGGGGGGACTTTGTATATGTTACCTATATAAAAATTCTACATATTAGGTTTTAAATTACAAAGTTAACCTCATAGATATATTTTCAAAGTTTGCCTTTATTACATATTCAATGTTTTGTTATAAAAAATAGATATGGTCTTCATAAAAATCAGCATATTATTT
Organism: Hydropotes inermis; assembly: GCA_020226075.1. Taxonomy (NCBI): domain Eukaryota; kingdom Metazoa; phylum Chordata; class Mammalia; order Artiodactyla; family Cervidae; genus Hydropotes; species Hydropotes inermis. The sequence continues at coordinate 5,605,321 of CM035274.1, read as the reverse complement.
GTGAACACTATAATATAGACCTGTTTAAATATAATTACTTTCTATTTTTTTCATTTTATGAACTTATTCAGGAAGTGTCAATATTTATTTAGCTTTTAAGTACAAAACACTGTTATGGCACTGGAGAGGAATACAGAAGTGAAAACTGAGTGAACTACTACTAAGAAAAAAGGATGAAATTGTCACTGCTGACAAGTAAGTAAAGTTCTTATTGGAGAATTAAAAAGGATACAGTTTTGAATTGAGCCTTGGTGAATGAGATGGATTATGTTCAGTCAAGTGGTGTTAATTGACCAAAGTCCTGGCGTGTTTTGGGCATAACTTTTTTGTCAAGTTTTATAATTTGATTCTGGAAATAGAATATAGATTGATTTGTGGTAGACTAGAGGTAAACAGACAACAACAGAAAAAAGATCTTAAACATTCAATGGTTGATAAAACTGAGGAGAAAACAAGTAAACAAATACATATAGCTCTGATTTCAGGCTATTATTGTTAGACTTAAGTAACCTTAGAAACAGGAGCACATTCCTAACTGCACATTTTTGCAAAACCTGTGTTTAACTTATATCCCTAAGCTGCTCTGAGCCTAATAGCTTGTGTACCCTAACAACCAATTGATTTGGAGCAAACATGATGCGACAACAACATCTCAGGAAAAAGAAATGATAAGGACAGCTGGAAAGCTCAGAGTCTTTAGAGGATGAAGTCTGTTGTCCCTCATGCAAAAGTACTGAATATATTCCAGTTTTGGGATATCTGATGACCTGAGTCATCTCAGAACTTGATAGGAAATTCACAGTCTTTCTGTATGAAGGATCTGAACCATCATCATTCTTGGCCTTGTTATACTTGGCTCTCACCCTTTGTTTCCCAAGTATGGTTCTCTTACTGATGGCAAGACACCACATGATCATAGGGAATGCCATGACATCTGCTCACATACTCAGAAAGATTCAGTCACTTACAGTTAACTTTCAACCTTTGGGAATACATCAAGTAGACAGTCTGGTTTTAATATTTTAAAGAATATTAAGTTTTCAACATTCTTTAGCACTTACTATTGCCCTTATAGGGGCTTTCCTGATAGCTGAGTGGAAAAGAATCTGCCTGCCAATGCAGGAGATGCAGAAGACACAGGTTCAATCCCTGGGTCAGGAAGATCCTCTGGAGGAGGGCATGGCAATCCAATTAAGTATTCTTGCCTGGGAAATCCCATGGACAGAGGAGCCTGGTGGGCTATGGTTCATGGGGTCTCAAAGAGTTGGACACAACTGAGAAACTGGGCACACACACATGCATTGCCTTTTTTAGAAGAGGGCTATGAAGTATCAGGCGAGGGTTCAGATAACGTTCTATGTTTGTTATGTTCATGAAAGGTGATGTTGTTTTACTATTTATGACATGAAGTTTACTTTTTAAGAATCAATGTATTTAATTTATAAGTAGTTAATATTAAGAAACATTAAATAAATCGTATAGTTTTCACATAGGTATGGCAAAATTGCAAGGCTTTGACACAAATTAGTGAAGTATTGAGCCATTGCTCTGAGCTGAGGGAGAAGCTGTGAGAGGATGGGCTGTCAGCTAGAAGTCCCCAAGAGAACTTAGAAGTCTCTTCTTCATGTGCCTTTGACATGAGACTAATCCACAGGAGAAAATCAAACAAGTTCAATAGCAAGTATATATATAGGAGAGACCCAAAAGCACTGAGTAACTCATCAAAATGGCTAAAACCCTCACCTGAAATATCATCTTCAGCTAAAGACAAGAGGATTTGGGCATCATGGTTTGGGACTTCAAAGGAGAGGACGGCAATTCACAGGGAGATAGTAAGGGCTTCCCTGGGGGTCCAGTGGCTAGGACTCTGTTCTCCCAATGCAGGGGCCTGGATTTGATTCCAAGTCAGGGAATTAGATCCACGTGCCACAACTTGAGAGCTCCCATGCTACAACCAATGATCTCACATTCTGCAACTAAGATCTGGCACAGCCAAATAAATCAATAAATGAATATTAAAGCAGATGTTTGGTAAGTATGTTTGCTGGGCCTTGCAGGGACAGTGGGGCCCAGAGTGAACTCTAATCACTGCCTCCCTCTGAGATTCTCCCACCATAGTTAACCCATATTCTTTGCAGATATCACTGGTGATAGCTCTGATCTAGAAACAGGCCCTCTACCTAAAATCTTTTAAGGAAGTCAGGGAGAAAACAACTATGTTTCTTGACTTTTTGGGGGCCTTGATTGTTTTCAGCCTGAAAGAATCAGCATGCCAGACACATTTGGGGTGTCAAGTTTGCTGGTTTTGTTGCTTACACCTTCCATTCAGTTTACGAGACAGCATTCTCTCTAAGTTGAAGTTGGCAGTTGTGTTGACGACAGACGGCTTCAGTAAGACAAAGCCAGCTGTTGCTTTTATTCTTGTGACTATGAAAGCAGGGACAGAGATGTTTGCTTTCTCTTCTATTTGTGTTATTGCCATAATAAAATATGACCTTTTCTGCTATTTGTCTTTGACCTTGAGGTCAGTTTCATCCTTTCTACAAAGTTACTCAAGCTGCTTGTTTTTCCACTGTTGGTAAGAGAAGAAGGGGCAGATCCAACTTAGATGTACAGTTTCTGTCTGAATTTTTGTTTTCATTTTAACTGTGTTTAAAAAGGAATGAATATATAGGGCTATAAAGGATATTTTTTTAGGATTAAAAAATTTGTCTTTATAAAAAATATGCATCATTTTAAAAATTATTATCATACTTCCATTATTAATTAGAAGAATAGCCCCTGTAATCTATGCGCAGTAATGAAACATATGTGTGACTAAAAAAGAAACTAATTGTGTAATTGATATATTTCATAATAAAATGCTTATTCAGTTATGAATTTTAAACTACTTATAATTTTTATTGAAAAATTTAATCATTAAATATTTTGATAACAGACTCCTAATTGTGTTAAACTCAAATTATCAGACCAAATTAAATAAAACTCAGATCAGGACAGTATCATCAATATAGTGATTAAATAATTTGGTAGCTAATTATATTGAATTATAGAAATAAATTCTGTATGTGACAAGTTTTGCATACTGCTTTTTTAAAAAATGATCTTAACAAATTTGTGGATATTGAACTAATTTTTAGAGGAGACAAAGTTTGAACATATCATTTTTGTTTGTACAATAAATAAACAAGCATTTATTATTAGTTTTAAACAAACCTATGCGAGAAGCCCACTAGATATCATTCTTTTTTATTTATAACCTATTTCCTTCTGTCTGGAGTTATTTCTATTGATTAGTCCAAATACTCTGAACAGTCTTTTCCTTTGGAGTATGTTCATTCCTGTTTAGTCCATCCATTTATAACCTCACTTTTGCATAAACCCTTAATTCCCTGACCAGGGATGAACTAGTGCTCCTGCAACGGAAAGGGCACTTTTACAGTGACCTAACCACTGGGTCACCTGGAAAGTCCTAAGCTCAATTATTTTAAAGTCTTCCTGGAATGACTTGGGTGCTTGGGGAGTATATGTCCTTAACTTTTCACATTCTTTGCTGTAGCATCATTGGTGTTACAAATATGTTTTGGTTCTTGGCCTTTGTTTTACCTCAGAATTTATGACATCCTTTCCTTCCACCTCATTAAAGAGCCATCATATGGCATCAGTTTGCTGTCATGATATTTCAACCAGTGCTTCCTAGAGGTGATCAGTTTTCCTTCACACAACCTTATTGCAGCTTTGCTTTAGACATCACATGCCTCGTGTGTGTGTGTTTGTGCGTGTGTTAAGTCGCTTCAGTTGTGTTAGGCTCTTTGAGACCCTATGGACTGTAGCCCACCAGGCTCTTCTGTTCATGAGATCCTCCCGGCAAGAGTACTGGAGTAGGTTGCCATGCCCTCCTCCAGGGGACCTCCCCAGCCCGGGGATTGAACCCACGCATCTTATGTCTCCTGCACAGGCAGGTGGGTTCTTCACCACTAATGCCACCTGGGAAGCCCCATCACATGTCTTCTAAATTGATTTGCTTATTTTGACATGTGTATAGGAGATTAACACCCAAAAATAATGGAGAAAAATCAATTTCTCTTTCTTTTGTGGTGTGCAGCCTTCCTCTGGTAGTTCCATTTAAAGCTAATCAATATCAGATTTTAAAATAAATGTGAAAGGCTGAGGGGAATTTAAGAAACATTTCTCTGATTTGAACAGTGATGGAAATCCATCAAGAGTACTTTTGAAAACTACAAAGATTCTTAGACCATATATTGAGAAACTCTTTCTTACAAATTCAAAGTCTCTGATCTAGGTTTAGCTTTATGGCGGTGCCTGGTTATCTAACAGTAATCATCTAAATTACCCACAATTTGCATGTGCAATTTGCCTTATTAAAATTATGAAATCAAAATACATATAAAATTCTCCTGGAAGACTGTGAACACCTGCAAATAGATATGACGATATTAGTTTGAAAAATACTGACCTGCTCCCACACTGTTATTTCACAAGTGAAAAAGCTAAGTTTAGAGAAGTGTGGGGGACTTGTTCAGAATCACCAAAGAGTTACAAGTATAAGGCTTTGTAAGAAAACTGTGTGTGAGTCTGTGTGCATGTGTGATTGTGCATACATTTAACATAGTTTGCGCCCACATAATTTTACTTTGTTTTAAATCTTAAAACAATATAATTCCCTTTACTTAAAAGGTTATGGTCATACTGAAACCTGAGGCATCATTTGGGAAAAAGACATTGCAATTAATTATAATGTTTGGGTTTATTTTTTCCCTTATTCACTTAATTTAAGAATCCACTTACTTATAAAAACATGGAAAACTAAAAACCAGTTGCATTACCAAAAAAGAAAACAAAACAGAAAAACGAATCTTGCAACAGAAAAATTGTGCATAATCTATTAAAAGTTAAAATGCAAGATACAGAATAAGTAATTTAAAAATTAAATCAAGTAGAATATTAATAATATTATAGTTTAGAGATTATCTGTTTAAACATTCAAAATTTAAGAACTGCATCATTCATGTAGACCCATTAGTTACCAAGATATGCCAGCAGATAGTTATCACTGGATACCTTTTAAAATCTACAAAACATTGGCATTTAAAGTTTATGCAAACCAAAGAAATGTGACAGAATCAGCATCAAAGTGCTTACTTGGATTGCAACATCTTCATTAGAGCAATTTCTAAGGGTAACCAACTACAATAATATTGAATGTGCCTTTTCCTCTCTCACACAATAAAATCTCAATTTATTTTGTAAGAATGTGGATTAATGCTTTCAAAATTTATTCACAGGATGTTGAATGAATGCAAAAAAGGCCTCAGCCAAATTGCTTCATATAACAATTTTGACAATTATTCCCAATATCCAATTTCTACAAAGTTTTTGAAAATAAAAATCTTAAAATTTTTGAAGTATGTGTGTAGTTTGTAGTATTTTCATTCTAAAAATAATTTTAGGAAGTAAAAGAAATGTCATCAATTTATCCAAAGATGTTGATTTTGAGGCATGAGTACGTCAAGGCTGTATATTGTTACCCTGCTTATTTAACTTATATGCAGAGTATATCATGAGAAATGCTGGGCTGGAGGAAGCATAAGCTGGAATCGAGATTGCCGGGAGAAATAGCAATAACCTCAGATATGAAGATGACATCACCCTTATGGCAGAAAGTGAAGAGGAACTAAAGAGCCTCTTGATGAAAGTGAAAGAGGGGAGTGAAAAAGTTGGTTTAAACCTCAACATTCAGAAAACTAAGATCATGGCATCTGGTCCCATCACTTCATGGCAAATAGATGGGGAAACAGTGGAAACACTGGCTGACTTTATTTTTCTGGGCTCCAAAATCACTGCAGATGGTGATTGCAGCCATGAAATTAAAAGATGCTGACTTCTTGGAAGGAAAGTTATGACCAACCTAAAGAGCATATTAAAAAGCAGAGACATTACTTTGCCAACAAAGGTCTGTCTAGTCAAAGCTATGGTTCTTCCAGGTCATGTATGGATGTGAGAGTTGGACTATAAAGAAAGTTGAGAGCAGAAGAATTGATGCTTTTGAACTGTGGTGTTGGAGAAGACTCTTGAGAGTCCCTTGAATTGCAAGGAGATCCAATCAGTCCATCCTAAAGGAGATCAGTCCTGGATGTTCATTGGAGGGACTGATGTGAATCTGAAACTCCAATACTTTGGCCACCTGATGCAGAGAGCTGACTCATTTGAAAAGACCCTGATGCTGGGAGGGATTGGGGGCAGGAGGAGAAGGTTGGATAAAGATTGGAGAAGGATGAGATGGTTGGATGGTATCACCGACTCAGTGGACATGGGTGTGGGTGGATTCCAGGAGTTGGTGATGGACAGGGAGGCCTGGTGTGCTGCGCTTAATGGGGTTGCAAAGAGTTGGACACGACTGAGTGACTGAACTGAACTGAACTGATTTATAATTTTAAATATTTTTGTATGACAAACTAAAGCAGGCTGAAACATTTTTCTAAACCACTTCAAGAGATATTAAAACTTGATATTGTTGGATATATATAGCAAGACTATTATATTTATATGTGTGTATATATATATATATGTAGCAAGAGTATTTTATAACTGTGCTGTTTTATGTTAGATAACAGCTTTCTGGAGACCACAAGGGGGCAGACCAAGAACAAATGAAAGAAAATAATCCTCATTATGTAGCCTCTTAATTCTGTCAAAAAGTTACTTTCAAATTGATTGGATCTGGTTCTAATTTCTTTTTAATGAATTTTATATTGTTTTCTTGTGACTATGAAAACAATTTCACAATCTCTTGCAAATACTGAAAAACTGATTGAACACTAATATCTAAATTCATTTTATTATAATCAGTTTCTTTTTTTTTTCTAAGACATAGAAGAACTTTGTGAAAGTGACAAATTATGCTGGAGGAACCCATTTCCATTCCATTATTTTCCACTAATTAATTTTATTTTGATACTTTAAATTATGGGAAATGTTAACCCTAACTAATGTCTTATTTGTTTTCATACCAATCATATAGATTAATACTTTAAAAAGAAGTAGCTTGGAAAGTCTTATAATTTTCTTATTCTTATGGCAACTTCATAGTTTGATTGAAATCATTTTATTTATTAATTTTTGGCCAGGCTGAGTGGCTTAGCCTAGTTCCCCAGCCAGGGATTGAACCCTTGGCAACCTCAATGAAAGCACCATCTCTTAATCACTGAACTTCAAGGGAAGTCCATTGACTAAAACTTTTAAACACCCCTCTGTATTTACTGAAGGTAATTTGATTAGCTGGGAAAAATATTTTCCAATAGAAGCTGTTTTTTTTTTCCCAGCAAACTATATTTGTGTGTGCTCATCTGTCTAAAAAAGATAACTATTGTGTAACAATTATGTGACTAACACACTGAAAACCATCCTTTGGGACAGATGAAAAAGCTCATGCTTGCATAATCCTTAATAATTAATTGAATGTCTGAATGTTTTGTTCATGAAGAGTTAATGCCTGTTTAGAATGAAGAAAAGATCTTCATTGAAGTCAACACTTTGATCAATTATAAATAAGTGAGATTTAGCTAACATGTTAATCTACATTATTTCTAGATTCAACTAGATTTAAAAGTGGAAGTTATCTAACAGCCTACATACTTAAATATATCCAAGTAAGGTATTTCATTTAAATTATTACAGATAAAAGGCTTCTCAGGCAGCACTACTGGTAAAGAATCCATCAGCCTGCCAATTCAGGAGATGCAGGAGATATGGGTTCAGTCTTTGGGTTGGGAAGATCCCCTGGAGGAGGACATGGAAACCCACTCCAGTATTCTTACCTGGAGAATCCCATGGACAGAGGAGCCTAGCGGGCTATGGTCCACGGGGTCGAAGAAAGACATGACTAAGCACCTGCGCACTCACAGAAGCATCACAGATAAAACATGAAGCTTCCTTTTCATTTAGCCCCTGTCTCTAATTCCAAATCACTGCTGAGCTCTAGCCCAGATGCAATGCTTCCTAGACTCCAGCACTTACAATTTAGTTCACTGCTATTCTTTTTGAGATTTCAAAAATACACACATTTAAATTTCATATTTAATTTGCAGAATAAAAATTTTTAAAGCTATAAAATTGTGGTTAGATCTCTAAACAGACACCATACATCTCAACTTAAGGATAAAGAGAATGAAAAAGCAACTGAAATTAGAACTATTCACAGCTGAAAAGCCACTCCACATGTCATCCTGCTGAACTGATCCCCACCCCTTAGCAAGAAAGCTTTGAATAAGAGGAAGTACATATTCTAAACTTCAGCTCTTTTACAGGCATAGAGTTTTAAAGCCCACAACTAAATTTGATAACCATCTTTGCTTAGAATCAGCCACTCTTTAGGGAAGAAGAGATTTAATTTCCAGGCAGTATAACTTGGGGGACTGTTAGGGTCAGAATATAAGCTTTAGCTTTAATCACACTGTGTTTTTGGTTGACGTGATCTGGAGGGCCTAGTTCATCTTGTCAGGAGTTAGAGCCTGTCTTTCTGAGTGCAGGCTTTCCGGGTTCCACCACAGGCATGAGTGGGAGTCCCTGCAGGGTGAGTTGCCACCTGAAAACTTATGGGAGTCAAGGCCTCGCTTGGAAAAGTAGAGTGACATCATTATGCTAAGAGCCAGGTGAGGACACGCTCATCACACAGTCCACCGTTGAGAGATTTTCTTGTAAGAGAGATATCTCACTCAGATATGCCCTCTGAGTGGTGTCAACAGACATTCTCTGAGGGAGAACAGCTCCAGAGTGAAACATGTACTCCTATGCAGGCGCCTCATCTTCTCAGAGTCTTAAATCTACCACACACACACACACACACACACACACACACACACACACACACGTCTCCTGTTTTCTGGAAACCGACGAATGAGACACTCCCCTAACTCACCCTTGGCCTCCTTTCAGAATTCTACAACCTTTTATAAGAGATTTAAGTCTTAAGGGATCTTAGGCTTTCCAAAGAGGGTTGTGATGTTATTTTATAATGATGACGAGCTGAGAATCTTACAAATATAATTAGAAATAATTCTCATTCTAATCAAGAGAGAGAAGTGAATACCAGTCCTGGGAGAACATTCCTGTGTAGAATACTGCCTACCAAGATTAGACTCCAGTTAAAATAACATGATATGAAAAAAAAATTTGAAAAAGACAAGTCAAAATTTGTAAAATTTTAGAAACTAGAAAGGTAGTTATCAATTATATGGCACAGCCAATAATATTAGGTGATCTCCTCACATCTGAACACAAAGATTCGCCTTGTTTGAGCTAAAATGTTCTAAATTCACAGCCACAATTGTGCGATTTTCCCCCACTGCTTCCTTTTTTGAAAGGTTGCTGGGCAGATTCTCCTCACATCCATGTTAAAATGCTCAGAGCACAAAGAAAATCTAAATCCTTTCTTCTGGCTTCTGGCTCCTCTGTCTCCTGCCCGCTCTGGAATCTGATGAGTTTCTTAAAACTTGGGTACTTTTGTGCAGCTCAGACACTCCCCTGCCCTTCTCCCAACACATCCACTTGGGGAAAGAAACAGCCTGAGCCTGATCTACTGGGAAGAATACATGCTATTATTTGCAGTGATTGTTATGCAGAGAGTTAAATGATGCTTGCACTATAGATGTACCTCAGAAATATGTTCTAAATTGGAGTATATGATCAGCGTGTACGATAAACAACTGATTAAGTCCCTAAGTCATGTCCGACTCTTGCTACCCCATGGACTGTAGCCTGCCAGACTCCTCTATCCACGGGATTTCCCAGGCAAGAATACTGGAGTGTGTTACCATTTCCTTCTCCAGGGGATCTTCCTGGCCCAGGGATTGAATGTGGGTCTCTTGCATTGCAGGCAGATTCTTTACTGACTGAGTTATGAAGGAAGCATTCTTTGTGGTTTATGTGATACACTATCCCCAGTGGAGTCGTGGAACTTTGGGGCAGACACAGGAAACTCAAGACTTGCCCGAGGTGACCTAAGTAGTTAACAGTTTTATAGTTAATCCTCTTCTCCCAATCCCCTCCCTAAGGAAGAAGAAACTGAGCTGTCCGGTGTTGATTTCCCGACTTACCACTTACTAGCCATGTGTCTATGGGAACCTACCTAATCTCTACTTATATCTACTTATCTCTCTATATATAAATATATATATATATATATATTTATACTTAGATGTTCATTTAGTTGTATGATAAGTATTATGATGATCTAAGACTTCTGTCTCTAGGAGACAGATCTCTTTAGGCGTAAGGTCTGACACATTTTAAGTGATACCAATTATCATTGAGAACTGAGCCATCACTTACTTTTAGATCTTCTTTTTGCCTGAAAAACACACACACACACATTTTTTTTTTCTTGACTCTGATCAACTGTACAGGCCTAGCCTTCACTTTCCATTACTTACTCAATCTTATCTAAGAAGCACTATTATTATCTTTCGGTGTAATCATGCATCAGCCAATAAAACTGAGAATCTTGGTATGTAACTCATCCAGTCTGAAAACAAACCAACACAGCTCTTGGTTGGTTGATATGACAATAGCACATCTGTCCATCTTGATAATCAGTCATGATTTTGTGATGTTGAAATAAAAGGAATAGAAGCAGGATATTAGTAAGAATGAACACATGAAAAGAACTGCATTTCCTTCATAAGAATTCTTCTGTACTTATTTTATATTCTGGCAGCTCTCCATCTGTTCCACATTGAAATACTAAGGAGACAAATTTAATGCTGGGTTTTATAAGAAAGCACTCTTTCAAGTACAGTAGAACTGGAGATTCTCAGTGAACCCCCTAAGTTCTCTGTCTCTTTTATCTTCTGTCCTGCATATTTGGTCATTGGCTATTTTAAACCAGCTTCATTCTCTGAAAGACTAATTCCAACTCCCTTATAGGAAGAGGTGTCAATTCGCCTCTGTGTTAGGTGATGAATATTTAAATATAAAAAAAACAGGTCATTGACTTGACCAATATGCTATTAGATATGTGAGCCAAGGACATATAAACAGAATTGTGGTAATATAAAAGGACCACTTAAATCTTCAAGGACAATAGCAAAATTTCTAAAAATAAGCAAGATAGAACTACATTCCCTTAAAACGCAAAGGTGGAATGCCTTCATTAATTGCTTTTGTCTGCTTTACTATCCTAAAAATGTATCTGGCTAAAACTTGTCTTTGCCTCTTTTTGTTTTGTCTAGGAGGAAGCACCAATGTTCTTTGTATGCATCTCCAATCCTTCTACACTGGTTACTCAGTTGGTAAAGAATCTGCCTGCAATGTAGGAGACCCAAGTTCAATCGGGTGGGGAAGATCTCTGGAGAAGAAAATTGCAACCCATTCCAGTATTTTTGCCTGGAAAATCCCATGGACAGAGGAGCCTGGTGGGTTACAGTCCATGGGATCTCAAAGAGTCAGACACAACTTTGCGGCTAAATCACCAATCCTTCTATCCACATCTGATTCTTTGCCAGTGTTCTGAATTGTCTTACCTCTTATGTTCTCTGGGATATTCATCCATTGGTCAATATTTCCAGCTCATCTATTTCTCTAACACATTGCTATTAATTAACCTTACTTTTTTCAGTTTATGAACTTTGTCAGGTATCTCCCACATAAAAAAATTAAAATGAAATGTTTCTTTATTCTTCCTTCAATCTATCATCCTCTTGCTTATTACTTTCACAACTAAATCCCTTTAAGGCCAATGTTTAAAAAGTAATTAGCTGCAGGACTCATAGAAATAATAATCAAGGAACTCACAAGTTGTAGAGCAAAAAGCAACTATGAGAAAAAAAAAAAAATGTTCTACCACTTGAAACTCTTCAATAGCTCTACAATGCCCAAAGAATGAAAGCAAAATTGGCTGCCATTGCCCACAGACCACTGTGGGGTTTTCGTTTCTGGTATTTATTTACTTATTTAGCTACACAGGCCCTTAGTTGTAGTATGTTGGGATCTCCTATCTTCACTGAGGCATGTGGAATCTAGTTCTCTGACCAGGGATCAACCCTGCATTGGGAGTGCCAGGGAAGTCGTGCCTACAGACCACTGTTAATCTAACATATTAAATTACAGCTTCCCCATCAATCCCAAATGTCTCATAGGATTTCTTGAATTTGTTGGTATTTTGCGGCAGGGACTTTTTCTCTTTTTTACTAGCTCTGCCGGGCAACTTCAACATTCAGGATGGTTGTTTCCTTTTTCAATATTCCAGTCTCTAAGCAGATGTTTCCTCTTCAGAGAGGAGCTCTGTGACCACACAGCCCAACCCCTCCCATTTGCCCAAATCACTCCTATTTATCTCCTTCAGAGCACTTCTCCTGATCTTAAATTGCTCATTTATTCATTAATTTGATGTTAATTTGTTAATTTTCTCCACCACTAGAATGAATGCTCTGTGGGGACAGACTCCTTGTTTGACTGGTAGCACTTAATAAAGAATTCATTGTTGAATAAAGGAGAAAGAATATACCATCTTTAGAAAGTTTTTTCAATGGAGGGAGTAAAATGATCAAAGAAATAATAGGAAAACATACCCAAGAGGTTATACAGAGCCAAACATTTTTTTGCAGGTCAGCATCGGAGCTACTCTGGCAGGCAGTTAGTTGCTATGACATCCTGAAGTCTTCCCCTCCTTCCATTTCTGCATATCATGTCTCTTTTTGTCAACCCTGAGCACAAGCCAATCAGCTTGCTTAAAGAGCATTTCCTTGAAGACTTCCTCACATGCCTTTAGTTTATACTTTGGATCCCCAGATGATGGCCTAATAATATACAACTAACACAGGGTCAGATGTTGGTAAAGTCAAATCCTAAACATGTCAGATGAGAATTTCAAAGAGCTGCCACTCTTTTGACATTAATGCTACTTAAACAAAGCATTTTTATGTAAAAGGTGCTCAAATGCCTCCTTGCTTATTTTTGTTGATTTTTAAAACCATGACTTCTGTTGTTAATATATAAACTAGAAAGCAAACAAACAGGGAAGCAACATTTATAGACAATAAATAAACAAAAGATGGTGGTGGTGGCTTAGTCGCTAAGTCGTGTCTGATTCTTGCTGACCCCATGGACTGTAGCTCACCAGGCTCCTCTGCCCACGGGATTCTCCAGGCAAGAATACTAGGATGGGTTGCCATTTCCTTTTTCAGAGGATCTTCTTGACCCAGGGATTGAATGTGGGTCTCCTGCATCGCAGGCAGATTCTTTCCCAACTGAGCTAGGAGAAAAGCTCTAGTGATTAACATATAGACCAGTCCAAATGATAGATTTATGAGACCAGAATTATTGTTTTCTCATCAATGAAGAAAATGAGTTTTTAGAAGGTTAAGTAACTGGGCCAAGATCGTATGTCTTAAGTACAACAGCCGGAAGAACTGAGGTGGCTAAGCCGTAAAGAATCTGCCTGCAGTGTAGGAGACCTGGTGAGATCCCCAGGTCGGGAGGATCCCGGGAGAGGGAGATGGCAACCCACGCCAGTATTCTCACCTGGAGAATTCTATGGACCTAGAAGCCTGGCAAGTGACAGTCCATAAGGTTACAAAGTGTTGCACATGATTGAGCGACTAACACTTTCACTTTCAAAGCTGGAAACAAGAATTTTTTTAACTTTTAATTTTTATCCCCAGATAGGCTTCCCTTGTGGCTCAGTTGGTAAAGAATCTGCCTACAATGCGGAAGACTTGGGTTCGATCCCTGGATTGGGAAGACCCCCTGGAGAAGGGAAAGGTTAACCACTCCAGAATTCTGGCCTGGAAAATTCCATGGACTGTACAGTCCAAGGGGTCACAAAGAGTTGGACACACTGAGTGACTTTCACTAGTATATATATATACACTCTAGAATGTTTGGAAACACAAAAGGAAAATAATAATAAAAAAATCACATCCCTACATTGCTGAGATCAGTACATTGACAATACACTGACACCTTAGTATATTTTCTGCCATAATTTTTTTCTGTACACATATATCTTTTCTGTCTGAAACTTGAGATAACCATTTTTTCAAGGAGTCCTGGATTCCTTTAGTGAGGAATGAAAACAAAGAAAAAAAATTGGCACATACTCATTGACATTAATCTATTTTAATGTATAGAGCTAAAAAAATACATATTTTAAAAATACATGAGTTTACAATGATATAAATTTAACACTACAGGATTGTTTATTAATTTTTTATTTTTATAATTGCATATACCTTTTTAAGTAAGCATTTTATTTTGTTTCTTATGATTGTAAAATTAGAAAACATTGATATGCAAAAAGGAAAATAAAAAACTTTAAAGTATTCCATGGAATATTGCTTTTAAAGCAAAAGAGTAGGAGAATAATTAAACTCAATAGATATTTTTTATATTCTTTGTGTATTCATTTTGGGTTTAGAAATAGTATAAAGCAGTAATAAAGTAGATTTTAAAAATTAATGCAACAAATCAGTGCTTACTCAACTACCTGACTTGATGACATTTCTACTTGTGCACATTCAGGGTCATGTTGCTTATACACCCAGTAATTTAGGGCTTGCTTTGCTCTTTTGTGGTGATATTTAACTTCCTGTGATGATATTTACTACACTGAAATGCAGTGAATCTGTGTCACATTTTATTGAACCTCCATAGGAATTATGATTTTACCATTTGAGACAGTCACCTGTAGTCTTTTCTATAAGGAACTTTCCAGAAGTCCTGGCTTCTTCAGGTAGTAATAATAATAATTATATCTAACATTATTGACACATGTGGTTTTCTCATTTAATTCTCTTCACATTGATGAATTGTTACTCTCTACGTATTAAAAATGAGAAAACTGTTGCACAGAGAAGTTAATTAACTCACCAATGTCATACAGCTAATTATCTTTTGCTATCACAGTAGTTTCTTATTACAGATGAATAATTTACTTCAGTGTGGAATTGTATCTTTTTTCACTCTTGCTTTTTCTTCTCTTTAAAGTAAGACAGTCTGGGTTTGCATTTGGTTTATCACCCATTAGTTGTATATGTTTATTATCCTGAACACTTTATTGCTGATAATTATTTCATATTTGCTTTACACAGGAAATGTCTCAAAATATTAATAATATTTGCTCACGTGGCTCAGTGGTAAAGAATCTGCCTACAATGAAGGAGACATGGATAATGTGGATTCCATCCCTGGGTCAGGAGGAACCCCTGGAGGAGGAAATGGAAACTCACTGCAGTGTTATTGCCTGTGAAATCCCATGGACAGAAGAGCCTGGCTTTGCTACAGTTCATGAGGGTCACAAAGAGCCAGACACGGCTGAGCAACTGAGCACACATATGCATATTAGTAACGATTTACTGTAATTAATAAAATCACCTGTAGATTATTTACATTTCTTTGCTGTACCTTCTACCATGAATTCATCCATTTGCCTCAATTACTCAATAAAGTCACTAGAAATTCATTCTTTTGTAATGTTACCAATATAAAATATGGCTAGGTTCATTTGTTTCCATTTGTGTTCAACTAGTGGCAATATTCTATATCTAAATTATTTTTATAAAGCTCAACATTCAAGAAATGAAGATTGTGGCATTCAGTCCTATCATTTTATGGCAAATAGATGGGGGAAAAGTGGAAACAGTGGCAGATTTAATATTCTTGGGCTTCAAAATCACTGTGGACAGTGACTGCAGCCACGAAATTAAAAGACGCTTACTCCTTGAAAGAAAAGCTATGACAAACAATAGACAGGGTGTTAAAAAGCAGAGACATCACTTTGCTGACAAAGGTCCATCTAGGCAAAGCTATGGATTTTCCAGTAGTCATGTATGGATGTGAGAGTTGGACCACAAAGCAGGCTGAGGGCCAAAAAATTGATGCTTTTGAATTGTGGTGATGGAGAAGACTCTTGAGAGTCCCTTGAACTACAAGGGGATCAAACCAGTCAATCCTAAAGGAAATCAACCCTAAATATTCACTGGAAGGACTGATGTTGAAGCTGAAACTGCAATACTTTGGCCACCTGATGTGAAGAGCTGACTCACTGGAAAAGACCCTGATGCTGGGAAAGATTGAGGGCAGAGGAGAAGGGGACGATGGAGGATGAGATGGTTGGATGTTGTCCTCTAATCAATGGACATGAGTTTGAGCAAACTCTAGGAGATAGTGAAGGACAGGGAAGCCTGGCATGCTGCATGCAGCCCATGGGTTGCAAAGAGTCAAACATGATTTAGCAATCCAACACAACAACAACAACAATCTTTAGCAATATACTACTGTATCTCTGATTATAGCCCACCTTTCTGTATTCTTCTCTGTAAGGCTAGGGATGGACTCCTATAAACTGTTTTCAAACTCTTGTCCTCTGGATACTGATTACTTTCTGCCAGTAGAAAACACTCATACAAGATTGAACCAATGGGAAAGAAGAAAAATGATTCTTCTTCCTACTTCTGGTTTCTTTTGACAGCCTCCTAATAGCCAAAGACATGCCAGCTCCAGCATTTCTGAACGACCAAGAAGAGCCCAACCACTGCCTGCTGAAGGCTTACGCACCTGCAGTATCAACGTCAGCCACGTGGCCTCTCTGAGAGGTCTGAACACCAAGGTGTGCAACTGCCCTTCTTCTGCACACCTGGGTTATGACCACTGTCCTGTCTCTTTTGTTCATGGGTTCCTGGGTTGTTGAGGGAAGCCCGCCTTCAGATCCCTTACCTTGGGAGCCTCTCCACCAGGCCACTCACATGGTGGCTGGCTTCATTAGAGTAACACAGGGAGAGTGTGAGTGCCAGAAAAAGAGAAGTCACAGCCTTTTACAACCCAATCTTGGAAGTTCCGTGTCCTCATTATTGCCCTATTCTATGCCTAACAGGGAAAACACGAAGGCCAGCTCATAGAAAAGGGAAAGACAACATGCGTGGATGTGTGTGAAGAGCAATCGATGGGGAGTCATTTTAGAAACTGTCTACTACTAAGGAGATAATTTTTTTAATGCAAAGTGCTAACATTGATATTTTAAAAAATAAGGTGCTTCAGTCCTATATACCTATCACAGAAGTTAATTCATAATTAAAAATCTCACAAACACTGGTGCACTGGTAAGACCCAGAGGGATCGGGTAGAGAGGGAGGTGGGAGTGGGGATTGGGATGGGGAACACATGTAAATCCGTGGCTGATTCATGTCAATGTATGACAAAAACCACTACAATATTGTAAAGTAATTAGCCTCCAACTAATAAAAATAAATGGAAAAAAAAAATCTTACAAAGAAAACTGTAGTACTAGGTGTCTGAGTTCTTTCAAATATTTAAGGAAGACATACTATGAATGCTACACAAAGTGGTATTTCTATTCATTTTATGAGACCAGCATTATGATACTAAAGCAGAAAGGGAATTACAAAGAAAAGAGAAATGCATATCAATGTTCTTCAAGGGCATAGATAAAAATCTTGAGCAAAGTATTAACAAATTACTCTTACAGAAAAAGTAATATTTTAAAATGTCTTGTCTTCAGCAGAGGGAATAAAGTCAAATGTGATGTTATGATGTGATGGTGACCAGGGTCTTTTGAATCATCCCAACCTAGGCAATTCAGGATATTTAGAGAAAATACTGCAGGAAAATGTGCTTTTCTTGGAAAACCATTCTGAGTATAATGTTCACCAAAAAATTACCAAATCTTCAAAAAGGTGGCCTCATGAAAATACTAATTGGGTTTTCTCTTTTTTGATCACATATATTTTTTTATTGTTTTTTCTAAAAACATACATTTTCTAACTTGTATCCTTAAAACACTTTTTAAAACAATTTTTAAAGGTTATGCTCCATTTACAGCTACAGCAAAATATTGGCTACATTCCCCATGTTGCACAGTACATCCTTCTAGCCTATCTTATACCCAATAGTTTGTACCTCCTGCTCCCCCACTGTTATATCGCTCCCAACCCTGTAATCACCAGTATGTCCTCTATATCTGTCTCTGCTTCTTTTGGTTGTATTCATTGGTTTGTTGTAGATTTTAGATTCCACATATAAGTGATATCATACAGCATTTGCCTTTATTTCCATTTTAAAATATGTAAATTTATTTAAAATAAGCAGCCAAATGAAAGTCTTGTCAAGAGGAGATGGGGTAGAGAATATTTCTGTTCATTTTATTTCTTTTCAGAGGAGCTACTACTGATGCTCTCTCTCCAGATAAATTAGAAGCTCAGATTGCACCAAGCAGTTGGAAAATGTAGAGATGAAGGAGGATATGCACATAGAGGTTGCCACAAACAACTATGATTAAATTATCAATGATGAATAAGTCAAAAGAAAAGGCAAAAGGCAAAGTAGGATGTCAATGCTGAGCAAGAAATCATCAACTTCAAAAGCTGGAAAGAAGGCAAGTGCATGAACACAAGAGACCTCACAGGCTGTGGGACAGTGCGGGGGTCTCTCAAAGACCTTTAACAAAATAAGCAGGCTTCGCAGTAGATTGAATGGAATGATACAGTGCCAGTCTTGTGGGGAATTACACATAAGAGCACTTTGTGCTGTGTTTTTTGTTGTGCATTTTTATCCCACCTGACAAAAATTTCTATTGATGATTTCTCCTTTTCTTCAGCAGAGAGCAAAGGCATCATGATGGGCAGTTGATAAAAATGTGGGGCTGAATTTATAGTCATTCACTGACTGTCAAGTGCCCTGATGCTGATGGAGCACAATTAAGAGTCTCTAGTTGGAATAAAAATCTGTTCTTTGAAAAAAGAAAGGAAAAAAGTATTATATAAAGTATTGTATGCCATTATGGAATTCATCTATTGAATACAAAAAACTGATCAACTTTGTAGATTAATCAACTAGATAAACTGAATTTTAAAAAAGCATATTTTATCTTACTTTATGTAACAACCATATTAGACAAAATCCAACAATTATTTTCTGGTCCCAAAGTCACCAAGGAAACTTCAGTCAGAAGAAAATACACAAATTTGGTGAAAATGAGCTCTAAAATACAGACCTAATTTCAAACAGTTAAATGATAGACCTAATATCAAATAGTTAAAATCTGAACACTGGAAAAAACAATAGTCTACATTCTCCTCAAATTTTCTGTCCCTAAAATTATACTGGAGATCCTAGACAGTGCAATAAGACAAGAAAGAGACATAAAAGATATACATATTTTTAAGGAGTAATTAAAACTCTTATTCACAGATGACAGGATTACCTACAAAGTAAATCATAAATCATTTAGCCTAAAGCTATTACAACTAATAAGTAAATTAAGCAAGTCTTGGGATATAATAAGATCAATATATAAAAGCAAGTGTGCTTCTATATTCCTGATATCAACAATTAGAAAATGAAAATTACAAAAAGAAAACACTGAAATTTGCAATGGCCTTAAATATGAAATAATCAGGTATAAGCTTAAGAAAGTATAAATGATAATCATATAGGAATTACACATCTGTACCTCATTCTCATCAAATTCATCAGTCAGGTTAGTCGCTTAGTTGTGTCCGACTCTGTGACCCGATGGACTGCAATGCACCAGACTTCCCGGTCCCTCACCAGCTCTATTCATGTGCATTCACTTATTTGGCAGTGATTTTGCTTGTTTTATGTTATAGTATCACATGTAATAATACACTGATTCAGTTAAGCATGAATGTTTAGTACACTGAACTCTGAGTAACACTGGGCCATCTTTATTAGCTGAATATTTTTCTGTTGCAGCACCCTTAGAAGCAGGCAGAGGATGATGGCACACACCAGTAATGAAAGTGAGAGGGCAGTAACAGGCAGGAAGGCTAGGGGTCTCCAAATGGAGGAAATAGGCTGCAAGTGCCAGACACTTTCATCCCTCTTAAGTGGTAGGAGGAAACAAACTAGAGTTTTTTTTCTTCCTTCTCTACAAATTTAAAAGGAGATTTCTCTTAAAATGCTCTGTTGCCATGACACCTGGTTTAACCTGAAGCTAACTATTCTCAAACCTTGAGTTAACCAACACATTATCTTATGGAAATGTTTGTCTTAAGCTATGCTAATGTACCCCAGACTCTGTCTTCAATCCTTCAAATGGCTCAGAACCTACTTGACAAACCAGTATGTTATACTCAGATATATTTTCCCTAATCTATGTAAATAAAATTATTTGTATGGTAATCTGCCCTTCTACAAGATTCAAGTCAATCATTTTATGGCCTGGGATGAATCATCTGGTGCCAGGATTACTACAAAATGCAATTTATGGATGAGGGGCCTGGTACCATTCTGAATTTTAAAACATTCCTTTCTTTCCATTAACAGACAACTAGTGACCATGCAACATCCAGCTGAAGACTAGCACGGGGGCACTCTTTCTGCCCCCTTCTGATGCCTGTGTCAGAAGCTTCCTCTATCCCCTTTATACTTTAATAAAGCTTTATTATACAAAAGCTCTGAGTGATCCAGCCTCGTCTCTGGTCCCGGATTGAATTCATCTCCTCTGGAGGCCAAGAATCCCGGCTTCTTATCGTTCAGCAACAACCTTTCAAAAGTATTCCACAAAGATTTCTGAAATGCGTTTTTTCAAATTATTGAATTCATAATGTTTCAGGAAGTCTCCATTAGGGGCACACACACAATTTTTAAAAATCAATTTATTTCAAGTAAAACATCTTCAAACTTACCTATTTCATTCCTCAATAATTTATTTTCCCAGAATTATTTTAGAATACATATTACTATATTGAGGTTTGGTATGTGGATATGGATATATGTATGGTGTGTGTGTTTACACATATATACACACACATATATACATATACAGGCATATGTCACACATATATGTGTATATATATACACATGTACATACATATATATTTTGTTTACTTGTGTTCCTCCTATTACTGATCAACCATGCATATTTGGAATTATTTACTTATACTGACTCCTTGCCAATCTCAAGGACCCAGATTAACCAAATGTATATGTTGCTTTTGTCTGGTTAAAGTAAGCTCTCCCTACCCTCTGATCAAAATTCAAGAGATCCAGATATCTTTAATATATAATGACTTATATTTCATTTTCCTGGACTAAGGAGATAAGTTGTGCTAAGAAATAAGTTGTGCTAAATAAATAAGTTGTGCTAAAATACTAAGAAATGTATTTTGCAATGGTGAACAGTTGATATTGAACTGGGACAAAAAATACTTAGAGAAACAACTTAATTCATGCTAGAGATAAATAATATGTATCTATTCTGAGGAACAAAAGTGAGTGAATTACTCTGAGACTAACCTATAAAAATCATTCCTTGACAACAACAACAGTTACATACATGTGGATTTAGGAAGACTGTGGTAGACAAAACATCTGTTCCTAACAGGAATCCATTGGGTTATTGTCCTTTTTTCCTGAAATTCTGGGGCTTACCTTTTTCCATATTGATCAGATTTTTACTACAGGTTTTCATGTAGCCAATTAATATACTGATCGGCTGCTCTATAACCAACTTTAGTAAAAAGAAAAGAAAGTGTTCCATGGAATGCACCCTCTAGGTGGTTATGGATCACTCGAACTCCAGAATTCTGAAGTCGAGTAACATACATGAGTCCATCATCTCTTAAGACATCATATTGACAAGTGATGACATAGGTTAGGGGTAAACCACGCAACTTGCTGTCATCAGCTAGCAATGGTGAAGCTTTCACATCTAGAATCCCTGGATATTTTTTAGCCAGCTCTGAACTACCATGAGTTGGAGTCTTATAAATGTGGCCTTTCTTAAACTTCTCAGGGAGCAAAGAACTCCAATTAACAAATTTGAAAAGATGGCTTGATTCCAGAGGAATGTGTTGGTTGGAAAGCATTGCTTTCTTAAGTGATCTATCTGTAGTAAAATATTCACTCCAGAATCTGATCATGAGTGATTTCGACAGAACTGGATAGTGTGCATTTTCTTGATATGATGGTAAATCGAAATCAAAATTCTGAAGGGCAGGATATATTAAAGATTGGACCTTGAGCTTGATCTTGACATCTGGATCTTCTAAGAGCTGAAAAAATTATAATATATTGTTTTAATAAGTCTTTTTAATGAAAAAATTAACCACAATGTTAAAATAATGCATGATTAAGGTTCTTAAAAATACAATTCAATAACACATTTTGATAAAAAATAAAAATGTTAATATCAAGTAAATTTTAGTATTCAGTTCAGCTCAGTCACTCAGTCATGTCTGACTCTTTGCAACCCCATGAGCTCCAGCACGCCAGGCCTCTCTGTATATTAGATGTTCATAAATTTAATATGTTTTAATTTTCAAAGCAAAATTAATTCATATCCTCCTCATAGACTGTGCAAGAGAATCATTATTTTTTTAAAGAGGATCTTTTACTAAACGTAATTTCATACTTATGGAACCTGGATTTATAATCTGAGGTTCTATTAGTTTATAGTCACATACGTGATCTTCTCTTTTCTACTATTGAGCTTCCCTTGTAGCTCAGATTATAAGAAATCCACCTGCAATCCCAGAGATCTGGATTCAAACCCTGGAAAAGGAAAATCCCCTGAAGAAGGGAATGGCTATCACTCCAGTATTCTTGCCTGGAAAATTCCATGGACAGAGGAGCCTGGCAGGCTACAGTCCATGGGGTCACAAAGAGTCAGACATGACTGAGTGCTTAACATATTTTTCTATTATTAGAGTTATTCTAAATATGTTAGCAAGCATTGAGATGGGAAGGAGATAGCTTGAGGTTTAAAGAGATGCTTGATTCTGGATCAGTTTAAATTATACAGAACTATTAAGTTTTTAATATTTGAACTTATTTGATATTTTAACTTACTACTCAAATTTAATATTTAAACTTAATAGTTCAAATAATATTTGAATGTTTATTCTTTTATAAATATAGCCCCCATCTTCTTCTGGAAACAGTAGAATTCTATAGTTTTCTTCAAAGCTAATTTTCTTGCAATGTGCTTCTGTTACTGGAACAAACTGATCATTTTGTCAGTCATAAAATATGTATCTAGTCTACTGCATAGTTACGTTTGGTAAGTTAAATTTTCAGAACCAACTTTATCTTGTATATGCTTGAAGCACCGACATACTCAGGAAGAATCAAACTGATTAGCACGTCAAAAAATAGTATCGCTTGCTTATCATTCAGAGCACTGGCCATGATTTTAGGTGCAATTGGGTACAGGTAGTGTGTATCCAATTTTCAAGAGAAAACTTTTAAGAATTACCTATTAAGTATGATGTTTCTTCTAAGTGATTTTGTAGACATACTTTTTCAAATTAAGGAGATTCTTTTCTATTCACTTGTTTCCTAATTTTTTCATATTTATAGATGCTGGATATTATCTTTAAACAATTTACTTTTATTAAGATAATCATTATTTTCTTCTTTAAATTATTTATCTGGAGAATTGTATTAAAGGTATTTTAATGTTAAACCTATCACGATCTACTAGAAGGAACTCAAAATAGTCATGATATACTAACTGTTCAAAGTACTGATAGTATTTCAGTTCAGGATTTTGCATCTGTGTTCATAAATGTAGATGTTTATTATTTTTCCTTCTCAAATTGACCTTGTCAGGTTACAAATCAAGATACATCAGCCTCCCAAAATGCAATTGCAATTTTTGGAATTTGCTTTTAGAAGTAGATATTTCTATTAAAAATACTTGTTAGAATTTGTGTTTAAAACTATTTGATCCTGGAGTGTGTGCGTGCAAAAATATTAAAATAACCATTCAGTTTATTTCATGATAATAATATAATCCTTGTTTCATATTTCCCCTAGAGTCAGTTCTTTTTATGGTGAATATTTCTATTTCATGTAAATTTGAATGCATTGCAGTAAAGGTGTTCAAAGTATACTATTGTATTTTTAATATCTGTAAGATATATAGCTATAGTCTCCTTTTCTTCCTTATATCAGGTTATCAAGATTCTCATCATTTTTTCTTGGTCTGTCTCACCCAGACTAAACAACTGTATTGCTTTTTCAAGAAACCATCTCTGGTGACTTTGCTGATCTTACTGTGTTTATTTTTAATTTCATTTTTAAGCTCTCATCTATCTCTTATCCCTTTTTATTTTATCTTTGTTTCTATTTTTAAACTTTCTTTTCTTGTTTTAATTTCATGAAATGGATACTGACCTGTCAATTTTAGCAATTTTTTTATATTTACTTAAGGCTGTATATTTTCCTCTGAATGCTGATATATCTGTATTTCACATGGTATAATGTATATCATTTATAATGCAGGTCAAACATTTTCACATTTTCATTATGATTTCTTCTTTCACACTTGGATTACTCAGGAATGAGCATCTTACTTTCAAAACATAACAGAGTTTTCTCTTGATATTTTATTAGTAGTTCAAAGCATTGTGCAAACTGTGGACAGAGACATAATCAAAATAATTTGATTTCTCAAATTTTATTGTGCATACTTAGAATCACTTGGAATTCTTGTTACCTATGCATAGTGTTATTCAGGTTGTCTGTGGTAAGACCAATGATTCTCTATCTCCAATAAGTGCCCAGATGCTGCTGACACTGCTAGTCCACATACTATGCTATGAATGCTGCTAAGTCACTTCAGTCGTGTCCAACTCCGTGTGATCCCATAGACGGCAGCCCACCAGGCTCCCGCGTCCCTGGGATGCTCCAGGCAAGAACACCGGAGTGGGCTGCCATTGCCTTCTCCAATGTGTGAAGGTGAAAAGTGAAAGTGAGGTTACTCAGTGGTGTCCGACTCTTAGCGACCCCATGGACCGCAGGTTTCTCCGTCCATGGGATATTCCAGGCATGAGTACTGGAGTGGGGTGTCATTGCCTTCTCCGATGCTATGAATAGCAGGGGTCTATTTGATTTCAGTTCTTTGAATTGTTTGAGACTTGGTTTATAACCCTGCATATGTGCCTGATTAAGAAAAATATTTTGTGTGTTTCAAAGAAATGTACATTCTGCTGTTTATTATTTTATGTTCACTGTTTAAATCTATCAACCATGCTGTTATAACACTGAAAGAGATTAGTAAAATTCTTCCAATTTTGCCATTAACTTGTTCATTTTCCTTTATTTCTTATCAGCTTTGCTCTGTGTTTTCAGACTGTTATTAATGCATGTAAATGGATGTGTTTCTTTTTTTTTTTCATCTTCCAATAAAGGGAATTACAGTTAGGAATGTTGCATGTTAATTCTAGGAATAGTGTTTTTCCTCTAAGATTATTTAATATGATTATAAAATAAGTATACTGATTAGTATTTGCTTGACATATCTATTACTATCTGTTTTCCTTGCATCTATCTATATCTATGTTTTAAAGCATCCTATTCATGCAACTTCTGTTGGAATTTAAAATTTTATTGTTTCTCTTTTTTGTATTCTACCAGAATTTTTAGTATATCTACATCAGAACATTTATTAATATTTTTGGTTTAAATTTATAATTTATGTATTATTGTACATTCTATTTATCTCATCTATTCTATTATTCTTTTTCCCTTTTGTATTCTTTGAAATATTTTTTATTTTTCAATTTTCCTGTGATATCATTTTATTGGTACATTTTTATAAAAGTTTTTTATATGTATGCTAAGGATAAACATAAAATTCATTACTTTATCAATGTCTAATACTAATTATATCTTTATTACCTTCTTACAGAATAGAAAGTTATTGGAATATTTTGATACTCTAATTAGCCCTTTTATGCATGGGTTATTGTTATTTTGCATAATAATTTATTTCTATTTTTACATCACAGGACACAATTATTATTGTTTTATAGAAACATGTTCATTTTCATTTTAGCTTGTGAATATATTTACCTCTTTTCCTTCTCTTTATTTCTTCCTACCTTATTGATCCTCCCTCTGTGGTTAACTTTCTTCTGCCTGAAACAATCCTCTTTAAAATCCAGAGGGAGAGTATGTTGGGTTGTGAATTTTCTGGAATTTTAATTCCAAAAAAAGTCATCATTTTGTCCTCAGATTAGAAGGATATACTCATATTAGTCTTTTTGCCATATATTTAATGACTTTTCATTATTTTTTATTTTCTATCTTAATCTCTCTGTTCAATATTACAAACAATTTTCTGATCTGTCTTCCAATTTTCTATGTTGTTGTATTGCAGTCAATATACTAACACTTCTACATAGTTAAACCTAGAATGAACCCTAATATAAACTATGGACTTTGGAGGATTATAATGTGTAAATACAAGTTCATTAACTGTAACAAGTGTACCACTCTGGGTGGTGGTGTTGATAATGAAAGAGTCTATGAACATGCGGCAGAGGGTAGACTGTAAATTTCTCATCTTCTCAATTTTTACATGAATCTAAAATTGCTCAAAAAGTATAAAATCTTAAAACAACTACATTGAAAGCCTAATTTTTATGGGTAATGTTTTTATTTATTGAAATTTTATTTATTTTTCAAATATACTAGTTTTTATAGCTTCTTTCTTGAGCATGTTTCCAAATTTTAAAATATACTTTCATTTATTTTAAGCAGATTCTACTAAAACATTTTTCTAACAATAACAATATCTGAATCTGGGTGATATCTTTTTCCTGTTAACTTGTTTTTATTTTCCTCTTTGCATATGTGCTTACCTTCAACTCTCTGTTGATTACTGGGAAAAAAAATCAGTTTAAGAATAAATTGGAACCTAGGATCATGTTGACTTCTCTCAGTGATGACCTATATTTCTTTCTGGCAAGCATATATACACATATTAAAGTATAGTATAATATACAATATTCTGAACACATGTCATGAATATACTTGGATTACATACAATATTTTGATTTCTTAATTATGCTTATTGTCACCCTTTATTGATTTTCTCTCATTAAAAATGCCAATGGGCTATATAGGAAATTGTTTCAGCATTTTATATATGAAGAAGTATCAAAGTATGAAATCATTCTTCTCAGCGTTTCCTAAATAAGTAAAATAAAATTAGTGACAGATTATATTTATAATCTTGATGTATGAGTCCCAAGTTAGTGAATGAAACATAAAGAAAACACAGTAAGTGAAGATGCTGAGCATTTTACCTGCTGTGCAACTGCTGCAGCTAAATTCCCTCCAGCACTGTCTCCAGAGACACCGATTCTTCCAGGATCTACACCATAGCTTTCAAGAATTTGGGGGTCTAAAAACCATTTTAATGCAGTATACACATCTTCAAATTGAACTGGAAAATGGTACTTCGGGGCTAGTCTGTAGCTGTAGATAGGAAAACAATGCTTTCTTAATCACTGATTTTCTTATCATTTAAAAATTTTTATTTCATTTTTACTTTATATTGGCTTATATTTGATTGACATTGTTGTGTTAGTTTCAAGTGTACAGCAAAATGATTCCATTACACATATACATATTATATCCATTCTTTTTCAGATTCCTTTCCCATATAGTTTATAGCAGAATATTGAGCAGACTTCCCTGTGCTATAACCATTGATTTTCCTGGACTCTTGCCCCAAACTCAAAACTAAAATTTTGCTTCTACCAACATATTTTGGTAACATGCTTTTCCTAACCATAAAATTTGACTGGGAATCTCTAAATATTGCCATTTATATAATCAAAAGGTAAAGTCTAATTGTTAAATTTGGTTCAGTCTTGGGGAAAAACTTACTAGGTGCTACCTTTCCTATAAAAAGGTATTTGCAGAGTGTTTATTTTTGGTAAATGTTTTAACTTATTTTTTAAAAATATATCACTATTATTACTTGTTTCTCTAGAATTATTGTTATCTTATCAAAATATATCAGTTTAATATGATAATTATTCCATTAGTCCATTAACTGGATTTTCTTTATGTTTAAGAAGGTTCTCACAGAGAGTGTGTTCTATAGAAAATTTAAACCCTTTTTCTATTCTTTCTAAAGTGTATATTAGAATGGACTTTGAGATAGGTTTTGCCTTACTTTCATGGTAAATCTGGGTAATATCAATGGATTACTAACTTCTAGGCACCTTTCTAAGCACTGTTACATGTATTATAACATGCAGTCCCCATGTCAAAGAGGAGATAGGCAAATCACTAACACTTTAGAGTTCAGTATCCTTTAAAATATCACACAGACCAGATCTGCAGAGCTGACATTCAATCCCAATCCTCTGGCTCCAAAATTTCCTTAATTATAGGGAAAGATCCAGAGGTAGTAGTTAAATCCATATGATACTGTTGGCTAACTCTACTTAAACAACATCTTGCCTTTCTGAGCTCTCTTTCTTCTTCAAATATGGTGTATGCCTTTTCTCTCCTCTACTGGACTGGACAGCTTCTGACAGTAGGTTTGTCTGTCCATAGTCAATGTCATCAGAGGCACAGATTAATTTTTGCCATAATAAGACACTCTATATAGTTGAGTGTATACTGATATGTAAGGCATATGGCCTAAAATAAAATAACACAGCTCTTACTTGGTTGATATGACAACTGCATCAAGTCTGTCTGCTGTCCATCTGGACAAAAGGTCATAGGAATAATAATCTGAAATAAAAGAAAAAATACTGGACCACTATAAGAATTGAAAAATGATACTGTCAAGAATAAAGTTTACTGTGATGACTTTATATTTCCTCTGTTTATCTTAAAATAGTACCTAAAGAAAAAAGTCTAATACTTAGCTTCCTGTTGATCAGTTTACACATTCACATGTCAGTAGAATGTGAATCGTTAAGTCTGGTGATCCTTTCACTTGCCCCTGATCAGTTTTCCTTTTCATTTGCCAAAGTTTTCAGCAGAGCACAGTGGCATGTCTTACCCTTGCCAACCATACTCTCAGCACACTGGACCTTGGACCTTGAACACCGTCTTCCTACTTTCAATCCACAGTCCTGTCCGTTGTGATAACATACATGAAAAAAGGTACTAAATGTCTTCTTTCAACATAAAAACTAAACTGTTTTTCTGGAGTACAACTTGATCTGGGAAAGGATAGAAACGTTCTTCAAGGAAATAAAAAAAAAATGCAATCCATTATTTAGTCCTATACTGTTAATCAGGAGATGATTTCAAGAAAGCTGACTATACCTTAACATTTAATTAAGTAATTGGAAAGTTTTTTCACATTTATACTGGGCCATTAGGAACTTGGAAAATAATCATTTGAGTCTTGAGGTATAAATAAGACATTTCCAGCAATATGTTAATGAGTTCAAAAGACAAAAAGGGTTTTTATTTGCTAAGGTGCTTAGTCTCCATTCTGCAAAATTTGTAGGTTCTGTCAGAGAGTGGTAGGATCAGAAACTGTCTTAATTTTTGTAACAAAAATGTGTTAAATTAATAAAATTTTATTCAGACTGAGATTTCAAAAACTTAATTTGTGCTGCTTTCATGAAAAGAATTTCAGAAGCAGGAACATGATATTTAATTTGCACCTCCTAGTATGAGAATCATCACTTACATTATATGAAATGAATCTACCAATGCATCACCCTTACCGTTACTGCCCAAACTCCAGCCACCACCATGAATGTAAAACAAGCCTCTTCTTAATGATTTTGTTCTCTGTTGGGGCACGTATATACGGACAGGAATATCGTTGAATGTTGTATCTCTCACAGTTACGTTTTCATCTGATGTTGGTGGAAAACGTTGAAAGCTTGAAAAGAGTGTCGATTTCATGAAATGGTTTAGCCCCAAAATTTCAGCAAACTGGGCCTAAAATGAAGTAAAAGTACACATATACTTTAACTGTAAAAAATGTTTTGAGTCAAGAGGTGTACATAAATATTCAATATGACCCCCCAAATCTTAGTTATATAGTCAGAAGAATCAATGATTATACCACCAGAAGATATACAAACCCAGATGCTTTATTACTGTATGAAGAATAACCTAAGTGACATTAATCCTCACTTATACACTCACCCAATAGATATTAATATGGAGTATATAATTTTCTTGTCAATGCCCAGTAGAATTAGGCAAACTATTCATCCTCAAAAAGAAAAGAAAAAAAATCACAGTCAAATGAAAGACTTAAATTATAAAAGGACATTGTAATGTAAATATGGGAAAAATTCTTTGGAATAATTGTCAAGGTGAGGAAAAGGTTTTTAGCTTCCACTTTAACTAAGACTTAAAAGGAAAATAGAGTTTGGATGATTAACTGAAGAGATAACCTTTCAGCCAGATTAAGTAAGCTTAGTCTAGAGAAAAACAAAATGTGGCGATAGAGAAACACAGGTTGTTTGCTATTCCTATACTTTCAGACTCCAAGAGGTTGAGTGAAAGGAAAGAGTCCTTAAGAAGAATTCAATAAAATATACAACACATACATATTAAAAACAAAACAAAACCCAAAGGCTATGAAAGACATATTGATAAATTGTTTTGTTATATCTAACAGTAGAAATCTAGTAAAGTGGTTGAAAAGTCAAAGCACAATGTAAATAATAAACTTGCAATTATGAAAATGATAGTCTTTAGAATATATAACAAACTGATTACAGTAAGAAATAGACTAACAAGTCAATAGACAAAAGACCCCAACATTTTTTTTCATGAAAGGTCTACAATGACTGAGGCTCTAAGGAACAAAAATACTCAATTTTCAAATATATAATTCAAAAGGAATGACAAATACAACAAAATGGTGTAATAAGCACTGTTTTAACCTTCTTTCATTTCTCCTAATTTTATTAAAATGATGGTAAAATAAAAATCTTAATACAGTGATGCCAAGAAAGCAAAATACAATTGGCCCGCCATATCCTAGGGTTATGATCTCTGGTGGGTTGAATCTAGGCTTCCCAGGTGGCACTTTTGGTAAAGAACCCACCTGCAGGAGACGTAGGAGAGGCCAGTTTGATCCCTGAGTTGGGAAGTTCCCCTGGAGGAGGGCATGGCAACCCACTCCAGTAGTCTTGCCTGGAGAATCCCATGGACGGAGGATCTGGGCAGTCTACAGTCCATAGTGTTGCACAGAGTCGGACATAACAAGCAACTTAGCAGGCACACAGAGGTTGAATCCACAGATACAAAATCCACTGATAGGAGGACTGGCTGTATTAATTGGTCTGTGCCCTTTAATATAAGGGACTGTAGCATTGATATTGGTTTCTGAGGGGGTTTTGCAACCAATCGCCTGCCACCCTGATAACAAGACTGTATTATAATATATACTTCTGAAAAAAGGCACAGTACTGGGAATCATAATAACAAAAAGCCTAGTTCTCCAAGACACAGCAATACTAAAATGTGTATGCAATAACAGAGCTTAATAATGCAGGAATCGAGAACTGAAAATTTGAAAGGAGAAACAAAAAATGAATCCAAATTATTAGTTGGAAATTGACATTCTTATCTCATTTGTTGATAGAAAAAGTAAATAGGAAAATAGTAAGCATATAGAAAATTTGAAAAAACCATCAACTCAACAGAATTAATGTATTGAGGACATTCCACCCAATGAAAACAGAATACACATTCTTTTCAACTGCATGAAGAAATTTCACAAAGATGTACCACATGACAAATTTGGGGGAAAAAATATCTCAACAAGCCAAAAAAAATTAAGATCATACAGAGTAGTTGTCAACCCACAGCATAAGTAAAATGAAGACTGGAAACATAATAGTGTATGAGAAATCCCTACACATTCAGAAATTAAACAACATATTCCTAAATAACTCACTGGCCAAGGAAAATATACCTCTAGACAAATTGAAAAAATATTTTAAGCAATTGAAATGAAATTATAGCATATCAAAATTTGTAGAGTGCAGAAAAAGCATTGACTGAAGGAAAATTCTTAGCTTTAAATGAATTATTAGAGGAGAAGAAAGGTCTAAAGGAACTGATCTAAGCTTCCTCCACTACAAATTTAGAGTTGGATTAGCATATTAAACTCAAAGTATGAAGGAAAGAATAAAGGGGAAAAAACCTAGAATTCAATAAAATAAAAATAGATAAAGAAAATTAAAGATTTATTCCTTAAAAAAAATCCCATAAAATTGATCAGCCTCCAGTCAGAATAATCAGAAAAAAAGGGAAGTTGCAGTTTACCAATATCAGAAATAAATGAAAGGACACAATTTTAAATGGTCAGACCCATAGACACAGTAGGCAGCAGTCAGCGTGTGCTCAGATTGACTGGACTGGCCACCCAGGGAATGTGCAGTGTAGGGAAAAAATGGGACCAGGACTTGGATAACTGTTAGACATGTGGAAAGAAATTGAAGATGACACAAATAGACAGATATACAATGCTTATGAATTAGAAGAATTGATATGATTACTGTTAAAATGACCATACTCCCCAAGGTAACCTACAGAGTCAAAGCAATCTCTGTCAAAATACCAATGGCATGTTTCATAGAACTAGAATAAAGAACTCTAAAATTGTATGGAAATACAAAAGACTCTGTATAACCCAAACAATTCTGATAAAAAAGTACAATGCTGGAGGTATCATCCTCTCTGATTTCAAACTATACTACTAAGCTGTATTGATCAAATAAGGACTATACTGGAAAAAAACAAACCCAGACATCAGAAGATTAGAATTGTGATACTGGAAAAAAACAGATCCAGACATCAATGGATTAGAATCTCAAAACCAGAAATAAACTCACACTTATAAGGGCAATTAATCTATGACGAAGGGCAAGAATATACAATGGGGGAAAAGACAGCCTCTTCAATAAATGGTGTTGGGAAAACTGGACAGCTACATGCTAAGAATCAAACAGGACTACTTTCTCACATCATTTAAAAAATATACTCAAAATATATTAAAGACATAACTGTAAGACCTGAATCAATAAAACTCTTTAAAAAATAAGCAGTATGCTCTCTGAGATCAGTCTCTGAAATAATTTTTTTTTGAAATGTCTCTTCAGACAAGGGAAACAAAAACAAAAATAAACAAACGGGGCCACATCAAGTTAAAAAGCTTTTGTGCAGTGAAGGAAACTATCAACAAAATGAAAAGTCTGTCTACTGAATGGGAAAAGATGTTCTATAAATGATATAACTGATAAGGAGTTAGTATCTAAAATATACAGATTATTAAAAACTGATGTGATCTTGTGTTTACTATAAGCAATCGGTCTCACTTTCAATTATATGTATTGAAAATGAAGTTGCTAAAAGTATAGATCTTGTCGACCTGATGAATAACTTTATAGAAAGATGAGAAAAGACTTAATAAATCAGAAGCATTACCTTAATGCTATTATTCTTCATTGTAACACATAAAGACACGCATATTTTTGTAAGTTGTGTATGTTATTCATGTATTCATTATTACCTGTATTACTTGTTGCTGCGGTTTACTTGCTAAGTCATGCTTGACTTTTTGCGACCCTGTGGACTGCAGTCTGCCAGGCTCCTCTGTCCACGGGATTTCCCAGGCAAGAATAGTGGAGTAGGTTGACATTTCCTCCTCCAGGGGATCCACCCAACCCAGGGATAAAAGGTGCATCTCCAGCCCTGGCAGGCAGACTCTTTACTGCTGAGCAACCAGAGAAGCCCAAACATACCTAGCTCAGCACTGTGTGTGTGTGATCGGTCGTGACCCCTGAACTGTAGCCCACTAGGCTCCTCTGTCCATGGGATCTTCCAGGCAAGAATACAGAAGTGGTTTCCATTTCCTACTTGAGGGGATCTTCCCAACCCGTGGATCGAACCCCTGTCTTTTGCATCTCCTGCATCGGCAGGTAGATTCTTTACCGTTGTGCCACCTGGGAAGCTCACATACATTATATATCATGAGTAATGAATGTTTTTAAAGGAGAAGTTTTAAGATTAAATATTTTTTGCGCATTTTTCTCCTGGCCTTTTGAACAAGGGTTCTCGAGTTTTCATTTTGCACCAGGCTCGAAAAATTATTTAGCCTGCTCTACTTGATAAACACAAACTGGGGCTAGACTACTATTTTGCTTCCCTAATGGAGTACACGTGTCAGCCATTATCATGAATACTAGTGCAGATATAGACCCTGAAACAAAGCTGGTAGTTGCAAAGAGGAAGACATCTGTTATTTCCTTAGCCTTGGTGGAGCTCTCCCAGACTCGTCTCACAATACTAGCACTGTGAGTCAGCTTAAAGGACTATCTGTGGGAAACACAGTTCTGCTTCCTGAGTTTCTTAGGCAGAATCTAAGAGAGACCCAAAATAAAATTGCACTGGCATACAATTTATCATTTATTTGATTAAAAGAGTCAAAAATTGCAATATATTTTTGTTGAGAACTGAGAGAATATGGATATTCTCATGCCTTGCTGGTTGGAGTGGAAAATACTACAGAATGACTCTGCAATAATTAGCAAAATTCCAATTGGCTCAGCAATCCCATTTCATGGATTTATCATAGACAAAATGCAACCTCTGAAAGTTTCTCATGTATTACTATTTTATTGCTTGTAATACCAAAATACTGAAAATAACAAAACTTTGCACCTCAATAGGGCTGAATGAGTGAACTATATTTTATATACTTACTGAATCCTTTGCATTATGTAAAAGAATGAGAGGACTTTTTACATGAAGATGTGGAAAGATCTATAAGATATACGATTAAATGAGAAATGCAAAAAAACCAACAGAATACTTGTTATGCTGTGTCTTATGGAAGAATGAAAAAGAGACAAAAATATGTTTTTATTGTTGTATTCATTATTATTAGCATCATGTGTAAAAAGCAACCCCAGGATGAATCACTATAGCTAATAAAACTAATGTTCTCTGAAGACCTGGGAGAAAAGAATGGAAAGAGATAAGAATAGGACTAGGAATTCTCAGTGTCCACTTTTTTCATATCGTTTTGATTTTTGAAATATATGGGCACATTACTATTCAAAAAATAAAATTTATTTAAAATTATTTTTTAAAAATTGGATTGGACTACATAAAACAGTAGTGAGCTTTCCATTCCTGGAAATATGCATGTTGAGATTAAAGGTTTCTACTGGTCAGAACTCTAGCAGTTTTCAATCTGCCACCAAACAATCTTTGCTGATTCCTTTTATATAGAGAGAGGGACAGAGAGAGAGACAGACAGACAGAGGGAGGAGGCTAATTTTGCAGTGAGGAGGTTAGGGGAGTAAACTGGATCAGTTTCCAAATAAGTAGTCATAACAAATCCAGTGGTGATAACTGATTGCTTCTAACTAAACCTCTCATTCTTGACTCTATGAACCTTGGACACTTGGGCAAACTTAGGGATATTGTGAGGGACAGAAAAGCCTGGCGTGCTGCAGTTCATAGGGTCACAAAGAGTCAGACACGACTGGGCAACTGACCACCAACAACAAACTTCTCATGTTTTTTATTAGGCATTTACAGTCAGCTTTTCTATACCATGAGAACCTACTTTCATGTCTAAAGCACATATTGTGTTCCAAAACCATTACTAGTGTTTAAATGTCATAGGTAACTACAGAGTAGTTCAAGCATATGACTTCTGAATTTTGTATGAAATTCTGAAAGCTATACAGAGTGAAGTAAGCCAGAAAGAAAAACACCAGTACAGTATACTAATGCATATATATGGAATTTAGAAAGA
This sequence comes from Hydropotes inermis, assembly GCA_020226075.1. Classification (NCBI taxonomy): domain Eukaryota; kingdom Metazoa; phylum Chordata; class Mammalia; order Artiodactyla; family Cervidae; genus Hydropotes; species Hydropotes inermis. The sequence continues at coordinate 5,569,758 of CM035274.1, read as the reverse complement.
TGGTAATGTAACCCTGTATGCGAGACAGCAAACGAGACACAGATGTATAGAACAGTCTTTTGGACTCTGTGGAAGAGGGTGAGGGTGGGATGATATGGGAGAATGACATTGAACATGTATGTTATCATATGTGAAACGAATCACCAGTCCAGGTTTGATGCATGATACAGGATACTCGGGGCTGGTGCACTGGGATGACCCAGAGGGATGGGATGGGGAGAGAGGTGGGAGGGGGGTTCAGGATGGGGAACACATGTACACCCATGGTGGATTCATGTCAATGTATGGCAAAACCAATATAATGTTGTAAAGAAAATAAATAAATAAAACTGAAAAAAAAAAGGAATTCTGAAAGCACGCAAGAGTAGAAAAAACAGGATTGTCACACACACATATGCACACACACACACATTTTTACTGCTAGTAGAATAGATCACTTTAGAAATACAACCTGAATGCCTCCTTGGTCATCTTGCTACAGTCTGCTTTGAGACCACTCAGTGACATAGCAGTCAGGAGAATTTGACAACAGGAAGCCAAGGTTATGAAGAACTTGCCAAAATGAAATCAAACAAAACTAGAATCTTAGAAAACTTGACTTTCTTGATTAAGAAATATTTTCACTTACCAAATATGATGAGGTTTTTAAAAAGGTATTTAACAGCATTATTTTCCATGGTTCTTCAACATTATCTGGAAGAGGTTCATAAATATAACCTGCTAAGAGGACTCCCAATATCAGAAAGCCAAAAGATTTTTTCCCCATGTTGTGACTGTTCTGTTTCTTAAGCAAGACAGTAGTAGACCTCTTTCAATGCCTGAAGCTAAAGAGAGGCAAACACCACCTAGTTATTATATAACTTCTGGGCCATGGCGTTCCCTCACTGGCACAATAGGTTGTTACATGGCAGGTGCAAAGGACAAAAACTGAGGATAAGAGCTGACGCTCCAGGGTGCAGTTGGTAAGGGGTAACACTCACATTTTGACAGGTCATATCAAATCTGCCTGCATTAGCATATGAGAAAACTAACTGTGGAACACCACTTCAGAGAATATTCTCAAAGATTCTGGAAAATAGAACAGACACACACTTCCTCCTTGTGTGTGTCTTAGTGACTCAGTTGTGTCCAACTTTTTTGACCCCATGGGCTGTAGCCCACCAGGCTTCTCTGCCCATGGAATTCTCCAGGAGGGAATACTGGAGTGGGTATTCCAGGGGATATTTTACAGGGAATCTTTTGATCCAAGGATTGAACCGGGTTCTCCGCATTGCTGACAGTTTCTTTACCATTTGAGCCACCAGGAAAGAGAGGAAAACAAAGGGATCCATAAAAAAGTTTGATATATCTTTAATGATGTCTTTATTATAGCTTTATTAAAAGTCAGTCATATACAAATTGATCATCTTAATGGCTATGTAGTGACTGGAGTAGTTTTGGAGTGAATAATAGAAAACTTTGCAGCACCCAAGCCTAAGCCTAGTCTTAGGTCTGCTGTTGGGTTAACCAGGGAAAGATAATGGACTTTGAGAAATAAAAGGCACTGATGTAGGCTTTGTAAGTCCAATTTTAAAAGTGCATTTCTCAGCTTAATATATAACTTACTATTTCAAATTCTATTTGGTTAAACTATAACCTCGATTGGTAATATATAACCTCAATTGTTACATAACTCCACTAAATAAAATTGGATGTGAAGATATCTTACATGTGTACCCAAGCTAATTCTGCTGATTTATGTAAAATGTGTGATTCTGCTACTGTTACACTTTCTAGAAAGAAAGAAAAATAACTTGGATATCTACCTTGTTAGGTGTTGTTAAGGGAATTTCTGTATAGGTGGATAGTATAAAAGGAAAATTTTTAAATTATAGAACTGCTTGTCCAGGAGAGAATCAAAACTTAATGCTAAAACACTTCTGAGGCTAATTTTCTTAAAGAACCATGAATTTAAGTAACCCTGACCTGGATTTAACTGGAAATTCTTCCCTGACAATTGATCAAGGGGCCTTGTATACAGACCTATGGACTCAGCAGTACTACATTCCAGCTGCGTTTCGGTTCTTAATGACCATCATCATTGTGGAGCATGCCCTTTCACTCTTTAGTTCTTAAAAACATCTGCTTTTCCTCTTCTGAAAATGACTCACTGAATTTCTTATCTGGTATGTGTTCTCTGCCTGGCAATTAATTCAGTGTTAAAACAAAAACATACAAATTTTCATATGGTTGTAGTTTTAGGAGAAGGCATTGGACAGGATGAAAGAGCAGGTTAAGACTCAGGGTGAAATGTTTAAAGATCAACTGTCACCCTTCTCTATCTGCCTCTGTCTCTTTCTTCTTGCTTTGTTCAACAGTTTCTCTCTTAAAATACATACTTTAATTCTAAAAACATTCAGGTGAAGTTTAGGAATAAGTCAAAGTAATAGAATTTGTGAGCAATATCTTGCCTATCAAAAAGCAAACCTTTCTCAGATTAAAACAGATATATGAAAATTAAACTTCTGGATTAACATGCTATTAATTAAAAACAAATTCTTGAGGAAAATGCATAACATTTTTCATGGTGGAAGAAGCAGTTTGCATTTCTTCCAACATGGGATTGGGTTTCCTTTCTCAACATCTTCGCATTTCTCTCATGACTTTTTAAAAAATCACCATCCGAACTGGTGTGTGGTGATATCTCACTATGTGAATGTATTTCCCTGATGATTAGTCATACTGAGTACCTTTTCATGTTCCTGTTGATCATTTTGATGGAAGAAATTTTTCATATACTGTGATATGTGGAAGTCATCCTGGATTATACATGATTTGTCTTGAACTTTCTGCCAAGTAGAACAGTCTGTCTCATGGCCTGTCAAACATCCATCTGTTTTAACCAACTAAAAAAAAAGAATGCAGTCACCAGATTGTTTAGAATGTCCAAATTTGAAGGTAGGGAAATATGCTTCCCTTCCTATGTCACTATTGCTAGTACTACTGAAAATGAGGTTTTCTTCCCAAACACCAATGTTGTGCTGCCTTACTATGTACATGTTATTCTGTCTCTTTGGAAACCTTGAAGGAATGTACCAGTCATATTTGATATTTGTTCTTTGTTTTGACAAGATATAAAACTGTGATTCAGGCATCCAAAATGGGGCCAGGTAGCCATTGTACATGTGGTTTTGGACATGTTCCTGCATCATTGAAAAGTTGAACTTTATGAACTATATAAAATTCAAGGACAACACCAGTCATCCTCAGTACATCATCTGCTAGTGTTACTGAACATAGATTGGGGTCTGCTTAACCAAGACATAGCAAAGCCAATCAACTGACCCTGGATTGTGGTAAAGGAAAGCACACCATTTATTGCATGGTGCCGAGCAAAGAGATCTCTAGTCGTTCCCATTCTATTGTTTTCCTCTATTTCTTTGCACTGGCCACAGAGGAAGGCTTTCTTATCTCTCCTTGCTATTCTTTGGAACTCTGCATTCAAATGAATATATCTTTCCTTTTCTCCTTTGCTTTTCACTTCTTTTCTTTGCAAAGCTATTTGTAAGGCCTCCCCAGAGAGCCATTTTGCTATTTTGCATTTCTTTTTCTTGGAGATGGTCTTGATCCCTGTCTCCTGTACAATGTCACAAACCTCCGTCCATAATTCTTCAGGCACAATGTCTATAAGATCTAATCCCTTGAATCTATTTCTCACTTCCACTGTACAATTGCAAGGGATATAATTTAGGTCATACCTGAATGGTCTGGTGGTTTTCCCTACTTTCTTTAAGTCTGAATTTGGCAATAAGGAGTTCATGATGTGAACCATGGTCAGCTCCCGCTCTTGTTTTTGCTGACTATATAGAGCTTCTCCATTTTTGACTGCAAAGAACATAATCAATCTGGTTTCAGTTTTGATCATGTGGTGAAGTCCATGTGTAGAGTCTTCTCTTTTGTTGTTGGAAGAGGGTGTTTGCTATGACCAGTGAGTTCTCTTGGGAAAGCTCTATTAGCCTTTTCCCTGCTTCATTCTGTACTCCAAGGCCAAATTTGGTTGTTACTCCAGGTGTTTCTTGACTTCCTACTTTTGCATTCCAGTCTCCTGTAATGAAAAGGACACCTTCTTTGGGTGTTAGTTCTAGAAGGTCTCATAGGTCTTTGTAGAACCATTCGATTTTAGCTTCTTCAGCATTACTGGCCGGAGCATAGACTTGGATGACTGTGATATTGAATGGTTTGCCTTAAAAGACTCTTGCTCCTTGGAAGAAAAGTTATGACAAACCCACAGCAGAGACATTACCAACATATTAAAAAGCAGAGACATCACCAACAAAGGTTCACCTAGTCAAGGCTATGGTTTTTCCAGTAGTCTTGTATGGATGTGAGAGTTGGACTATAAAGAAAGCTGAGCACCGGAGAATTGATGCTTTTGAACTGTGGTGTTGAAGACTCTTAAGAGTCCCTTGGACTGAAAAGAGATAAACCCAGTCCATCCTAAAGGAAATCATCCCTGAAGTTTCATTGGAAGGACTGATGTTGAAGCTGAAACTCCAATACTCTGGTCACCTGATGTGAAGAACTGACTCATTTGAAAAGACCCTGATGCTGGGAAAGACTGAAGGTGGGAGGAGAAGGAGATGACAGAGGATGAGATGGCTGGATGTCATCACTGACTCAATGGACACGAGTTTGAGTAAGTTCCAGGAGTTGGTGACGGACAGGGAGGCCTGGTGTGCTGCAGTCCAGGGGTTCACAAAGAGTGGGGCATGACTGAGTGACTGAGCTGAACTGAAGCAAGGAGAATGAGCAGTCAGTGCTCAAAACACCTGAAATCCCCAATGACTTTCAGAAAAGGGCTTTTAAAGGCAACATTGGTGTTTGGGTTGCGCAATGCTGATAAGACTTTGGATCTTTTTTTTTGATTGGTTGCTGGCTGAGGGAGATACTTGGGTCAACATCATCAACCTTATGGTACAAACCAGTCTGAGGTTTATGTACTTGTGGTTAACAGTTTCCTAGTGTGGGAGTCTGGTGTCGGTAAAAACAATTTAGGAGGAACTTTCCTGGGGTCCATTGTCTAAGACTCTGAGCTCCCAATGCTGAGCACCCAGGTTCAACTAGTCAGGGGACTAGAGCCCATGTGCTGCACCTTAACCCTGGTGCGATCAAATAAATACACACTTATTTTTAAAAAAGCAACTTAGAAATGTGTTTCAGACAGGGTTATCATGTTCTGGGAGGCACGTTATCATGTTCTATATCCCTGCTATATGGCTGACCTATTTTCTAAAGTGTTACTAGTTTCTGGCCCAATAGCTATTCTTTGTTGCTACATGTTCACATTTTCCAAATCATTACCTTTTGAAAATTGGAGTATAATTGCTTTACAACACTGTGTTAACTTCTGTTGTAAAACTAAGTGAATCATCTATATGTGTACATATATCCTCTCCCTCTTGAATTTCCCTGCCACCCACCCCCATCTAACCCCTCTAGATCATTACAAAGCCCCAAGTGAAATTCCCTGCACTATACCGGAGGTTCCCACACGTGGGCTGTTCTATCCCCCAATTTGTCTCACCCTTCCCCACCTCCCTCTGTGTCCACAGGTGCATTCTCTATTTCTGGATCTCTGTTCCTGCCCTGCAAACAAAGGTTCTCAAAGACCTTTATAAAAATAATAGGCTTGGTAATAGATCAAATGGAATGATACAGTGTTGGTCTTGTGGGGCAAGGGGGAAATTTACATATGAAAGGACTTTGTGCTGTGTTCTTTGTTGTGTATTTCTACCCCACCTGACAACTTTGTATTGATGCTTTCTCCTTTTCTTCAGCAGAGAGCAGAGGAGTCAATGGCAGTTGATAAAAATGAGGGGTTTTATTTACAAAGTCATTCACTGACTGTCATGTACTCTGATGATTATGGAGCACAATTAAGAGTCTCTAAGTGGAATAAAAATCTGTTCTTAAAAAAGAAAGAAAGAAACAGTAATAAAAGTAATAAAAAGTAAAAAAAGTAATAAAGTATTGTATGCCATTATGGATTTCCTCTCTGGAGTACAAAAATTAACCTTGCAGATTAAACAACCAGATAAACTGGATAAAGGGGAAAAAAGGCTTGCAATCATATCAATTTATGTAGCAACCATATTAGACAAAATTCAGCAATTATTTCCTTGTCCCAGTGAAACTTCAAAACTTGAAGGAGAAGAGAATATACACACTGGCAAAAAGCAACTCCAAAGTACAGACCTAATATCAAACACTTAAATACTAGACTTGATATCAAATAATTAAAATCTGAACACTGGAAAAAACATAAAAGTGTCCTTTCTCGCCACTCTTTCTTTCCCTAACATTATACCGGAGGTCCTAGGCAGTGCAATAAGACAAGAAATATGCATAAAATGTAAGCAAATTTTTAAAGATAATTATTCACAGATGGAGGATTATCTACATAGAATGTCATAAATATTTCATTGAGAAGTTTTAGAATTACTAAGCAAATTAAAGCAAGGTTTTGAAATATAGATATATAAAAGCAATTTTGCATCTGTATTCCTGACATCAATAGAAAGAAAATGACAATTACAAATAAAGTATTGCAATTTGTAACAGCCTTAAATATGAAATAAGAAGAAAAGAAGAAAGAAAATGAAGTCGCTTAGTTGTGTCTGACTCTTTGTAACCCCATGGATGGTAGCCTGCCAGGCTCCTCCATCCATGTGATTTTCAAGGCAAGAATATTGGACTGGGTTGCTACTTCCTTCTCCAGGGGATCCTTCCAACACAGGGAACGAACCTCAGTCTCCCACAGTGCAGGCAGACTCTTTACCATCTGACCACCAGGGAAGCAGGAAATACCAAATCAGTTCAGTTCAGCCAACTGAACTGAAGAGCCTCTTGATGAAAGTGAAAGAGAAGGGTGAAAAAGTTGGCTTAAAGCTCAACATTCAGAAAACTAAGATCATGGCATCTGATCCCATCACTTCATGGCAAATAGATGGGGAAACAATGGAAACAGTGACAGACTTTTTTTTTTTGGACCCTAAAATCACTGCAGATGGTAACTGCAGTCATGAAGTTAAAAGACAATTGCTCCTTGAAGATAAGTTATGACCAACCTAGATGGCATATTATAAAGCAGAGATATAATTTGCCAACAAAGGTCCATCTAGTCAAAGCTATGACTTTTCCAGTGGTCATGTATGGATGTGAGATTTGGACTATAAAGAAAGCTGAGTGCCAAAGAATTGATGCTTTTGAAGTGTGGTGTTGGAGAAGACCCTTGAGAGTTCCTTGGGTTACAAGGAGATCCAGTAAGTGAAACCTAAAGGAAATCAGTCCTCAATATTCGTTGGAAGGACCAATGCTGAAGCTCCAATACTTTGGCCACCTGATGCGAAGGACTGACTCATTGGAAAAGACCCTGATGCTTGGAAAGAGTGAGGGCGGGAGAAGAAGGGAATAACAGAGGATGAGACAGTTGAATGGCACCACCAGCTCCATGACCATGAGTTTGAGTAATTCTGGGAGTTGGTGATGAACAGGGAAGCCTGGCACGCTGCAGTCCATGGGGTCACAAAGAGTCGGACATGACTGAGTGACTGAGGTGAGGTATAAATTTTAGAGATTATACATAATAATGATACATAAATTATGCTTCTGGGCTTCTGTTCTTGTCAAATTCATATCCATTCATTTATTTAGCAATGATTTTGCTTGTTTTATATAAACATCTTCAGCTAACTTTGCTGTTTTGGGCTCAATAGTATTGGTGCACAAGCTTAGTTTCTTGGCAGCATGTGGAATCATCCAGGACCAGGGGCTGATCTTGTGTTCCCTGCATTGGCAGGCAGATTCTTAACCGCTTGATCACCAGCGAAGGGAAGTCCAATGACAGTGTTTGGGCTTCCCTGGTTGCTCAGGGTAAGGAATCTGCCCAACAATGCAGGAGATGGAGGTTCTAATCCTGGGTCAGGATGATCCCCTGGAGAAGGGAATGGCAACCCACTCCAACATTTTTTGCCTAGAAAATCCCCTGGTCAGAGCAGTCTGGCAGGCTAGCATCCATGGGGTCACAAGAGTCAGACACGACTTAGTGACTGAACTGCTACAGCAGCAACAACTTCATTCATGCCATCAATAAATGGATCTTCTCCAAGGACCTGAAATCATGCTGAGTGAATCCTTTGTAATAAACAAGCACATATTTCTTCTAGCTGAAATAACATTTATCAAGCAAGGAAAATGAAAGGAATGTAGGAAACCTAGACTTTTTAAAATGATAAAAAAATAACAGAAAAATAATACATTCTGAGAAATAAAGGTGAGTGAATTCACTCTGAGACTAATGTATAAAAAACATTCTTTGACAATAACAATAATTACATGCATATGGATTTAGGAAGACTGATCTTTAAAATACACATTCTTAATGTGAATTCTTTGCAAGCTTTTCCTACAACACTGGGGTTTATATTTTTTTATATTGATCAGATTTTTACTACAGATTTTCATGTAGCCAGCTAATATACTGATTGACTGCACTATAACCAACTTTAGTAAAAAGAAAAGAAAGTGTTCCATGGAATGTACCCTCTATGTGGTTATGCACCACTCGAACTCCAGAATTCCAAAGTCGAGTAACATACATGTGGCCATAATCTCTTAAGACATAATATTGACAAGTGATGACATAAGTCAGGGGTAAACCACACAACTTGTGGTTATCAGCTAGTGAAGGTGAAGTGTCACATCCTGAATCCCTGGATATTTTTTTAGCCAGCTCTAAACTACCATGAGTTGGAGTCTTATAAATGGCCTTTCTAAAATGTCTCAAGGAGCAAAGAACTCCAATTAACAAATTTGAACAGATGACTTGATTCCAGAGGAATGAGTTGTTTAGAAAGCATTTCTTTCTTAACTGATATATCTGTAGTAAAATATTCACTCCAGAATCTGACCATGAGTGATTTAGACAGAACTGGTTATTGTGCATTTTCTCAATATGATGGTAAATCGAAATCCAAATCTGAAGAACAGGATATATTAAAAATTGGACCTTGACTTTGATCTTTACATGTGGATCTTCTAAGAGCTGAAAAATATTAGGATATGTTGATTGTATAAATCATTTTAATGGAAAAAAAACCACATTGCAAAAAAGGCATACTTAAATTTAAAAATCCTTAAAAATATAACATAATTTACACAGTTGGTGAAAGAATAAAAATATTAATATCAAGCAAATTTTAGTGGTAGATGTCCATAAACTAAATATAAATTTTAATTTTGAAAACAAAAATAATCAGGACTCTCTGCATAAACTTTGTTAAAGGATCTTTTATTATAATATGAATTGCATACTTATGTAACCTGCAGGTATTTGACCCTCTTTTTCATTATTAAGACTATTTTAAATATCTAAGTATGTCAAGAAACATTGTGATGGGAAGAAGATAGCTCTCATACTGAAGAGATGTTTGACCTTGGAAGAGTATAAACCATGTGAAACTATTAATTTTTAATTTTTTTCAGCACTGCTCTGTCTTTTCTAGGTCTAGTCCTTGTCTTTCCAGGAACAGTAAAATTTTATCATTTTCTTCTAAGCTAATTTTCCTACAATGTGTTTCTGAGCACAATGAGACAAAACGATTATTCTACCAGTAGAATATGTATCTAGTAGCCCAAGTTTTTTTTCTTTTTTGTTGCACTGTAATGCTTGGATAAATTAAAATTTTCAGACTTTCAAAAGGTTGTTTTTCCAAACACTACTAACTTTGTCTTGGATATACCTGAAGTACTGGCCTATTTAATAGAAGGCAAACTGATTATCACACTGAAAAATGGTATTGCTTACTCATCGTTCAGAGAACTGGCCAGGACTTCAGGTACAATCTGGCAGTGGTCGTGTGCATCCAATTTTCAAGAGAAAACTTTTAATAACTACCTAAGAATGATGTTTCTTCCAAGTGTTTTTGTTTACATACTTTTTTTCAAAGTTAGGAAATTCTCTTCTATTCACCATCCTATTTGCTTCATCTTTATAGATGCTGAGTATTATCTGTAAATAGTTCACACTTGTTAAGATAACCATATGATTTTCTTCTTTAAACTGACTGCTGGGTCAAGCTCACTCATCAGAACTTCCAGGGTTTGATCTGGCTGATTGATTACCCAACTCTCTGGGAAATCCAAAGTATACAAAATACCAACAGTCAGAATTCATGCGTCCCATACAATATGCTGTTTCATTTGGGAAAACTGCACTAACAAAGTCTATTTTTGCCTGTGGGGGGGTACCCTTGGTGAGACAACTTCATGAAATTATTATGAGAATAAAAGAAGCTTTAAATTAAGCCAAATTCACTGTAATCCCTAGCAAATTCCAACAAGGGAATCAGTGCTTTCAGCAAGAGGATGGTATCACATATCTTCAAAGTGAAAGGGTCTCTTGGAGACAAAGATACTACTCTCACTGAGTACATAAGCTTCCTGCTTGTCAGTTTCTGTTACAGGATTGAACATTGCACAGTCTTCAAAAATACGGCCCAGTCTGATCTTGGTATGGTGAGAAGATCCCCAGATCCTTGGTTTGTGTTGGGCTGCTGCGTGGAGAACCAAACTTCCAGCAGTTTCTTGGTTTTCCTCCAAAAAATGTACAGCTTCCATAACCATGAGACTAGTAACCCACCAACCAGCACAGAAAACCGATTACATTAAATCTCTGTTCCCACAGATGATGCCGCCACTGCAGATGGCTCCACCTGGGTTAGTAAAGTTCAGGTTCAATTTTGCCATAGTTTTATATTAACTTTTAAGAAAAAGGATTAATAAACATTTCCTGGCTTTTTTTTTTTTTTCTTTTTTGGAGTGTGAGGGAACCTGAACGTGAGTCTGTTGGGAGCAGAGGCAGGTGCAGCTGTCTCTTGTGGCTCGCTGTCTCCCCGGGAGAGAGGATACAGCAAGTGTTGGCTCGCATCGTGGACCACACTGTGAGTCGTTTCCTGCCTTTCCGGTCCTCCATCTGGGGTTGATGTTCTTCTGCCGGAAATTATCCTCTTTAAAATCCAAAGCGACAGTAGGCTGGGCAGTGAATTCTCTTTAATTTTATTTGTAAAATCCAAAAGTCTACAAGCAATAAATGCTGGAGAGGGTGTGGAGAAAAGAGAACCCTCTTACACTGTTGGTGGGAATGCAAACTAGTGCAGCCACTATGGAAAACAGTGTGGAGATTTCTTAAAAAACTGGAAATAGAACTTCCATATGACCCAGCAATCCCACTTCTGGGCATACACACCAAGGAAACCAGATCTGAAAGAGACACGTGCACCCTAATGTTCATCGCAGCACTGTTTATCATAGCCAAGACATGGAAGCAACCTAGATGCCCATCAGCAGATGGATGGATAAGGAAGCTGTGGTACATATACACCATGGAATATTACTCAGCCATTAAAAAGAATTCATTTGAATCAATTCTAATGAGATGGATGAAACTGGAGCCCATTATACAGAGTGAAGTAAGCCAGAAAGATAAAGACCATTACAGTATACTAACACATATATATGGAATTTAGAAAGATGTTAATGATAACCCTATATGCAGAACAGAAAAAGAGACACAGATGTACAGAACAGTCTTTTAGACTCTGTGGGAGAAGGCGAGCGTGGGATGTTTCAAGAGAACAGCATCGAAACATGTATATTATCTAGGGTGAAACAGATCACCAGCCCAGGTTGGATGCATGAGACAAGCGCTCGGACCTGGGGCACTGGGAAGACCCAGAGGGATCAGGTGGAGAGGGAGGTGGGAGGGGGGATCAGGATGGGGACCACAGGTAAACCCATGACTGTTTCATTTCAATGTATGGCAAAATCCACTACAATTAAAAAAGTAATAATAATTAAAAAAAATTAAATTAAAAAAAAATTCTCTGGCACCAAAAAAAAAATATATATATATATCCTCATTTTCTCCTCGGTTTATAAAGATATATTCATATTATCTTTTCATATATTGGTCTTATATATTCATGTTAGTCTTTTCATATATTTGTCTAATATATTCATATTAATCTTAAATGTCTTCTCATTTTGCATTTATTTTAATCTAGCTGTTCAGTATTACAATTTTTTCTGATCTGTCTTCCAGTTTCTATATTGTATTGCAGTCAATATAATAATAAATATCTACATTGTAAAACCAAGGGTGAACTATGAACTTTGGATGATGATGATGTGTAAATACAAATTCATTAACTGAAACAAATGACTCACTCTGGGTGGGGATGTGGATAATGAAGACGGCTATGTATGTGTGGCAGAGGGTAGCTTGGAAATTTTTGTCTTCTTCTCAATTTTGCCATGAATCTAAAACTGCTCTACAAATAATCTTAAAGTCTATATTAAATGCTTAACTTTGAAGGTTAATATTTTCATATATTGAAGTTTTATTTCTTTATTTTTTGAATAATCCATAATTTACAGCTTCTTCCATGAGCATATTTCTAAGTTTTAAAATATATTTTTATTTCTATTAAGCAGATTCTACTAAAACATTTTTTCTAAGGATAATGAAATCTGAATCTGGGTGACTTTTTTCTCCTGTAACTAGTTCTTACTTTCCTCTTTGTCTATATACCTGCTTACCTTCAGCTTTCTATTGATCATTGAAATGAAAAGTTAATTTTTGGAATAAATTGAGACTGAAGATCAAGTTGCCTTCTCTCAGTGATGACCTATATTTGCTTCTAGTAAGATACATACACATATTATAGTATATTATAATATACAACATTCTGAATATATATTATGAATATACTCAGATTAAATAAAATATTTTGATTTCCTAATTATAGTTATTGCTATCATTTATTGATTTGCTTTCTTAAAAATACTTATATACTATACAGGAAATTGTATCAACATTTTACAAAAGTATTAAAGTATAAAATTGTTCACCTCAGTGTTCCTCAAAATAAGTAAAAGAAAAAATACTTAGTGTATTTATAATTTAGAAGTAAGAATCAAAATTTTTTAATAAAAGATAAAAGAAAACCTAATAAGTGGAAATGCTGGGCATTTTACCTGCTGGGTCATTCTTGCATCTAAATTCCCTCTAGTACTGTCTCAAGAGATACCAATTCTTGCAGGATCTACACATTTTTCAAGACTTTGGAGGCATAAAAAACTTTTTAATGCGGTGTACACATCTTCAAACTGAACTGGAAAATGGAAGTTTGGGGCTAGTCTGTAGCTGTAGACAGAAAAACAATCAATGATTTATTTACCATTAAATTATTTTTTATTATTTATTTACTTTTTATTTTCTACTGGGGTGCCCCAGGTGGTGCTAGTGGTAAAGAACCTGTCTGCCAATGCAGGAGACAAGACACGCAGGTTTGATCCCTGGGTCGGGAAGATCCCCCGGAGAAGGGCAAGGCAACCCACTCAAGTATTCTTGCCTGGAGAATCCCATGAACAGAGGAGCCTGGCTAAGTCCTTGGAGTCACAAAGACTCAGACATGACTAAAGTGACTTAGCATGCACATAGCTGATTTACGTATTAGTTTCAAGTGTATAGTAAAGTCGTTCAGTTGTACATACGTCCATTCTTTTTCAGATCATTTTGCCATATAGGTTATTACAAAAGAGTATATAGAATATTGAGTAGAGTTTCCTGTGCTATAACCATTGATTCTTAGTCATATACTAAAATAAGGCAGGTACTTCTGATTCACAATCAAAAGTAAAATTTTGTTTTTTATCAACAGGATACTTGTTGAAAAATGTATTTTTCCTAATCATAAAATGTGACTGGCAATCTCTGGATATGGTTTTTATAATGAAAATTTAGAGTTTGAATGATCAATTTGGTTCAGTTTTGGGGGAAAACTTTCTAACTGCTATCTTTTGCTAGCAACAAATATTTACAGAATGACTAGTTTTGGTAATTCCCATACTGTATTTTTTAAAAATCAGTCATTATTACTACCTGTTTCTCCAGAGTTATTTTTCCAACTTTATAAAATTATTCCAATTTGACATAATCTTTGCTGCATTAGTCCATTAATTCTTTATTTTCTAAGGTTTAAGTAGCTTCTCACAGAGAATATATTCCATAGAAAATTTAAACCTTTTTCCTACTCTTTCTAAAGAGTGCTCTAAAAAGGACTGTAAGATAGGTTATGTCTTACCTTTCATAGTTAACATGGTAATAGTTGCTTTATACAATGGATTACTAGCTTCTAGGCACCATTCCAAGCACTGTTACAGGTACTATAACATTTAATCCCCATATAAATGATGAGTTTTGCAAATTGTTAATACTTAGAGTTCACATCCTTTAAAATATCACACAGTTATCAATTTGCAGAATCTACATTCAGTCCCAGTCCTCTGGCCCCAAAGTTCACCCCCTTAGTATCCTACTAATTATAAGGGAAAAATCCAGAGCCAGTAGTTAAGTCCCTCTGATTCTGCAGCCTTGAACAACGTTTTAAGTTTTTGGTGTTTGTTTCTTTTTGAATTATGTGTATGTCTTTTCTCTCCAATGCTGGACTGGACAGCCTCTGACATTAGGTTTCTCTATTTATAGTCAGTCTCATCAGGGGCATGGATTAATTTTTGCCATAAAAGACACTCTATATAGCTGACTGTATGTCGATATGTGAGGCATGTGGCCTAAAATCAAATGAACACAGCTCTTACCTGGTTGATGTGACAACTGCATCAATCTGGCTGCTGTCCATCTTGACAGAAGGTCAGAGGTATAATAATCTGAAATAAAAGAAAAAATAATGGATTACTAACAGCAATTGAAAAATGGTACTGTTAAGAATAAAGTTTACTGTGGCAATATTGTAAATTTCTTCTCTTTATTGTGAAATACTAACAAAAGGAAAAAAAAATCTGATCCTAGTTTCATGTTGATCAATGCACATATTCACATCTCAATAGAATGTGAATCATTCTCTTTGGTGATCCTTTCATTTGCCCCTTTTCCATTTGAGAAGTTTTTCAATTGCCTAGTCCAAATTAGCTTTGTTTACCTGCCTTTTATACAACTGGCATGTAGTTAGAGGCTGGGAATGCAAATATGAAGAGATATATTCTCTGACTTTAAGGTGCTCATATCAATGAGGTATATGGGCACAGATACAGGTCAACAACAAAATTACAAAAGAAAATAAAATAGCTGCCTTAACAGAGGTGAGTGGACAGCCCTGTTGAGATATAGGGGAGAAATCTCTCAGTAATCCTCCCAAGGGTTCTGGGTAGAATTTAGAAAGGATTTGAGCAAACGAGAGACTGCGAGTTTGTATAAATATTTTTCATGAAAATGTGTGTGTGTGTGTGTGTGTGTGAGTCAGGAATTATCACTCATATAAGTACAAATCTAGCAAAATAGTTTAAGGAACAAAGCTTTCAACATTTGGGCCCATTTGAAAGACAAATCAGCCATGATAAAAAAGTTTTACTTTAGAAACCCAACTGTATCAACAGCAGTTAATAATACTGCCTATTCATTGTAATCTTTAAGCAGCATTCCCTTAATTATTTTTCATACAATCAACTCCGCATACATACAACTAAGTTAACAACCTCTCCACTGAAGTCTTCTTACCTCTCCTAGCAAGACGTGTTCCTCCTTTTGTGTGCCGGCAGAGCTTTGCCCTCAGATCTCTTTCACTGTTCATCTACCCAGCATCATTCTGTAATTTCTGCCCTCATACAATCAGTAGAATTGCCCATGAGGCATTCTTTAACTTGGCAGGGCGCCTTTAGCGTTCGGTGTTGCCAGCGCCATCCTCTTTCTTGCTGTCCTCTTGCTGCTAGGCTTCTCTTGTGTCTCTGACCGTTCTTAGTCCCACAGTATGGCTATCATCTCTGCCCGCACCATTCGAAAATATCACGTTTCATGCCAACCCTCCCTAAGCCACCCAGCCGAGAACAGTGGCAGTCAGACTCCCTTACGACCTAGGGAACTGGGGCGCTGCTCTGGGCTCCACACTTTAGAAGGACGGTTTGGACTTCTTTGGTTCCAGGGCATAGACCCAACAGAGCACAGTGGCCTGTCTTTCCATTGCAAACCACACTCTCAGCACCTTGGACCTTGGGCCTGGAACAGAATCCTGCTACTTTTAATCCACAGTCCTATCCATTGTGATATCCTACATGAAAAAAAAAAAATTTGTTAAAAGTCTTTTTAACATAAAAACAAAACTATTTTGCTGAATACATTTTGATCTGGGAAAGGGATAGAAATGTTGCTGGGGGAAAAATAGGAAAGAAAACATAACTCATTATTTAGTTGTATGCTCTTAATCAGGAGATGATTTCAAGAAAGCAGATGATATTTTAACATTTAATTTAAAAAACTGAACATTTTTTGACCTCTATATGGTGCCGTTGGGAAAGCATACTTGAAGTATAATCATTTGAGTCTTGAAGGATAAATAAGATATTTGCAGCAATATGTTAGTAAGCTCAAAGACAAAGAAATGCCTTTATTTTCTAAGGAGCTTCATCTTCATTCTGGAAAATTCATAAGTTCTATCAGTGAGTGTAGGATCAGAAACTCTCATAATTTTTGTAACATAAATGTTTTAAAATCCAAATGTTAATAAATTGTTATTTAGGTTGAGATTTCAAAAACTCCATTAATTCATGTTGCTTGAATGAAATTAGTCTCAGAAGCAGAAACACAATGTTTAATTTATAGATCATAGTACGAGAGTAATCATTTATACTATATGAAGTGAATCTTCCAAAATATCACCCTTATCATTACTACCCAAACAGCAACCACCACCATGGATATGAAACAATCCCCATCTTAATGATTTTGGCTTCCATTAGCGCACATATATATGGACAGGAATGTTGTTAAATGTATGTGTCACGGTTACATTTTCATCTGATATTGGTGAAATGCTTTGAAAGCCTGAAAAGAATGCCATGGATCCATAAATTGGTTTAGCCCCAATATTTTAGCACACAAGGCCTAAAATAAAACAGACACACACATCTATTCTAAATGCAAAAGGTGTTTTTGATCCCAGGAGTGCACATTAATATTCAATATAACACCAAAAGTTTTATTTACAATCTTTCAAAAAATCTGTCATGATACCACCAGAAGATATACATACCCAGATGCTTTATTACTATATGATGATTTCCCATAAGTGACAGTAATTCTTTATTTATACATTCATCCAACAGGAATATTAATATGAAATATATAATTCTGTATTAAATACTGTCAATGAGTAGGAGAACTAAGCAAATTCTTTATTCTCGGAGCCAAAAGAAAGACTTAAGTTATAAAAGGACATCCTAATACAAATATGGGCAAAATTCATTGGAAGAGTTGTAAAGATGCTGGTGAAGGAAAAGGTTTTTAATTTGCAGTTGAACTGAGACTTGAAGAGAAAATAAAGCTTGGGATCAACTGAGCAGAATGCTTTTAGACAGATTGAATGAGCTTAGCCTAGAGGAAAACAAAAATGTGGAGATTAAGAAATACAGGTCATTTGCTGTTCTATACTTCCAGATTCTATGAGGATGAGTGAGAGGAAAAAGTCCTGAAGAACAATTTAATCCATTCCCTTCTCCAGGACCTCTTCCTGATCTAGGGATAGAACCCCAGTCTCCTGCATTTGCAGTAGTTTCTCTATTATCTGAGCCACCAGGGAAGCCCCACCCCAAAATATATATATATATATATATATACATATTAAACACAAATCCTCGGAAACTATGATAGACATATTAATAAACTCAGCTTGGTTAAAATGAAGAATTTATATTTTAAAAATCTTATAAAGTGATTGGAAAGACAAGCTACAATGTGAATAATGGTATTTGCAAGACTTTTATTATGAAAATGTTGGTTTTTAGAATATATAACAAGCTCATAAAAATGAGAAGTAGACCAACAGTTCAAGAGGCAGAAGACTTCAATGGTTGTCTCTTCAAAGGTCTAGAATGATTGGGGCTCTAAGGAAAAAAAATTCATTTTTCAAATATATAATTCATAAAGAGTAGTATATATAACAAGATGGGCTTCCCAGGTGACGCTAGTGGTAAAGAATCCACTGCCAAGGCAGGAGATGCAAGAGACAGGGTTCATCCCTGGGCCAGGAAGATCCTCTGGAGTAGGAAATGGCACCCCACTCTAGTATTCTTGCCTGGAAAATTCTATGGGCAGAGGACCCCACCAGCCTACAGCTCATGGGGCCGCAGAGTCAGACACGACTGAGTGACTGAGTGTACACATGTATCAGGAATTATAAGAACAAAAGACCTAGTTCTCCAAGAAGACACAGCCATCTTAAAATGTTTAAGTGTACAGTAGCAAGTTTCATAATACAAGAATTGTGAACTGAAAAAAAAACTGAAAGAAGAAACAGAAATATCTGAAATTATTAGTTGCAAATTGATACTCCAATCTTATTAACTGGTAGAGCAAGTAAATAGGAAAACAATCAGCATTTTGAAAATTTGAAAAATGCTATCAACCCAACAGAATTAATTGACCTATTGAGGGCATTCCACCCAATGACAACAGAATAACATTCTTTTCAACTGTATGCAGAACTTTCACAATGATGCACCACATGACAAATCTGGGAGACAATCTCAACAATCTAAAAAAGGGTTAAAATCATACAAAGTATTGTCTCTGTCCATAGTGTAATTAGTATAATTAAATATAATTAAATTACATTAAATATAGCTAGTATAATTAAGTTGCAGTAATAAAATTAAATAAAAAACCCATTGATTTGTGGGGAATATGTTTATCTTTGGAAGCTAAACAGCATACTCCTAAATAACTCATTGACTGAGGAAGTTATCTCTGGACAAACCAAAAAAAAAAACCCACATTTTGAAGACATTGAAAATCTTAGCATATCAAACTTTGCAGAAAGCAGATTGCAGGAACTGTATAGCTTTAAATTCATATATTAGAAGAGAATAAAGATCTTAGGGATGTGATCTAAGCTTCCTTTATTAAGAATTTGGAATTAGACTAGCAAAGTAAACCCAAAGTGTGGAGGAACAAATAAGGGAAAACAAAGACCAGAAATCAATAAAAATGGAAAATAAAGAAAACTAAAGATGTATTCCTTGAAAAGAAACCATAAAATTGATTAGCCTCTAGTCAGACTTATGAGAAAAAAAGAGAATATGCAGTTTAAAAATATCAGAAATTAGTGAAGGACATCATTTTAGATGCTCAGGCTCATAGACATAGTAGGCAGCAGTCAGTATGTGTTCAAACCAACTGGCCTGGCCACCCAGTGAACACGCAGTGTAAGGCATAGTGGGACCATGACTTGGAAAACTATAAGACACTGAGGAAAGAAACTGAAGATGAAACAAATATAAGGAAAAATATACTGTCCTTATGAATTAGAACTGATATTATTAAAATGACCATATTACACAAGTCAATCCAGAGTCAATGCAATCCTTATCATACTACCAAAGACATGTTTCAGAGAACTAGAACAAAGAATTCTAAAATTTATATGGAAACACAAAAACACCTGAATAGCCAAAACAATACTGAGAAAAAAGAACAATGCTGGTGGTTATCATGCTCTCTGGTTTCAGAGAGCATGAACTATTCTACAAATCTACAGTAATCAAAATAGTATGGTACTGGCACAAAAATAGACCCATACATCAGTGGAATAGCATAGCACTCCCCATAAATAAATCAATACTTATATGGGCAATTAAACTATGACAAATAAGGCAAGAATATACAATGGGGTAAAGACAACCTCTTTAACGAATGGTGTTGGGAAACCCGGAGAGCTACATGCTAAGAATCAAACGGGACTACTTTCTCACACCAAAAAAGAAAAAACAAAAACAAAAACAGTAAACTCAAAATATATTAAAGACTTAAAGACCTAAAACCATAAAACTCCTACAAAAAAAGCATCACAGTATACTCTTCAACACTGGTCTCAGCAATATATATATATATATATATACACATATATATATATATATATATATATACACATATATATATATGTGTGTGTGTGTGTGTGTGTGTGTGTCTTCACGCAAAGGAAACAAAAGGAATAATAAACAAATGAGACTACTTCAAGTTCAAAAGCTTTTGCATAATGAAGGAAACTATCAACAAGATGAAAAAGCTATTTACTGAATTGGAGAAGATATTTGTGAATTAAATAACTACTAAGTGGTTAATATTCAAAATATACAAAGATTATTAAAAATTGTGATCTTATGTTTCTCTAACGCACCTATTTTCACTTTTAATTATATGTATTAAAAATGAAGTTCCTAAAAGTATAGATTTTGTTGACTTGATAAATAAATTTATAGAAAAGCAAGCCAAAAAAATCTTGTGATCGGTCAAAAAGATTACACAATAAATTGTTATTATTCATCAGTTCAGTTCAGTTCAGTTCAGTTCAGTCACTCAGTTGTGTCCAACTCTTTGAGACCCCATGAGTTGCAGCATGCCAGTCCTCCCTGTCCATCACCAGCTCCCAAAATTTATTCAGACTCATGCCTGAATAAATTTATTCATGCCCATCAAGTCGGTGATGTCATCCAACCATCTCATCCTCTGTTGTCCCCTCTCCTCCTGCCCCCAATCCCTCCCAGCATCAGGGTCTTCTCCAATGAGTCAGCTCATTGCATCAGGTGGCCAAAGTACTGGAGCTTCAGTTTCAGCATCAGTCCTTCCAATGAACACCCAGGACTGATCTCCTTCAGGATGGACTGGTTGGATCTCCTTGCAGTCCAAGGGACTCTCAAGAGTCTTCTCCAACACCACAGTTCAAAAGCATCAATTTTTTGGTGCTCAGCTTTCTTCACAGTCCAACTCTCACATCCATACATGACCACTGGAGAAACCATAGCCTTGACAAGATGGACTTTGTTGGCAAAGTAATGTCTCAGTTTTTTAATATGCTGTCTAGGTTGCTCGTAACTTTCCTTCCAAGGAGTAAGTGCCTTTTAATTTCATGGCTGCAGTCACCATCTGCAGTGATTTTGGAGCCCCCAAAAGATGAAGTCTGACACTGTTTCCACTGTCTCCCCATCTATTTGCATTGAAGTGATGGGACCAGATGCCATGATCTTAGTTTTTCATAGTAATACATAAATTACATCAAACTATATTTATTATACACACATTGTGATTGATACATGTTGACAGATTAAGGTGAGACTATTTTGTTTCCATTGGAGAAGGAAATGGCAACCCACTCCAGTGTTCCTGCCTAGAGAATCCTAGGGACAGGGGAGCCTGGTGGGCTGCCATCTATGGGTCGCACAGAGTCAGACATGACTGAAGTGACTTAGTAGCAGGAGCAGCATTTTGTTTCTGTAATGAAGCATGTATGTAAATCATTATTATGAACACTACTGCACCTATAAACACTGCAACAAGCTGGTAGTTATAAAGGGAGAGGCATGTGACACTTCTTTAGCTCTGTGCAAGCAGTTTCAGGTCAACAGGATGGGACTTGGCCATTGCATATACATGGATACATTCTCCCTCAAACTTCCCTCTCATTCAGGCTGCCACAAAACATTGTACAGAGTTCCATGTGCTATACAGTCGGCTCTTGTTGGTTATCCATTTCAAATATGCTTAAGCAGTATATTTGAGACAAATATGTGAGTCCAATTTTTAAAGTGCATTTCTCATCTTAATATATGACTTGCTTTTTCAAATTCTATCTTGGTTACAGTATAACCTCAATTGATAGGTTGCTAGATAGCTCCACTAAATAATATCAGAAATGAAGATGCCACACATTAAAGACATGTGTCCTTAATCTAACTCTGCTGGTTTTAATGTAAATAAGTGTTTCCTTTGTTACTGTTCTGCTTTATAGAAAGCAAAAAAAAAAAAAAAAGAACTTGGATAACCACCCTTTTCTGTGTTCTCAAAGGAATTCCTGAATAAACAGTAAGTGGTATAAGAGAAATAGTTCTAATTTATAGAACTACTTACCCAGGAGATAATTAAAACTAAATTCTGTGCTTCACTATAGTACTTCTGAGGCTAAATTTTTTAAAGAACCATGGACTTTAAGTAACACCGACGTCAGTCTAACTGAATATTCTCTCCAGTCATCAAGGAGACTTGCATAGAGACCAATGGATCCATCAGTACTACATAGCCATCTAGTTTTCAATTCTTAATGACCACAATCATTGTGGAGTATGCTGTTTCACTCTTTAGTTCTTAAAAACATTTTCCTCCTCTGAAAATAATTCAGTGAATTTCTTGTCTGGCATGTGTTTTCTGTCTGGCAATTAACTCAGCATTAAACAAATTTTCTCACCCTACTTATTTAACTTATGTGCAGAGTACATCATGAGAAATGCTGAGGTGGAGGAAGCACAAGCTGGAATCAGGATTGGCAGAAGAAATATCAATAACCTCAGATATGCAGATGACACCACCCTTATGGCAGAAAGGGAAGAGTAACTAAAAAGCCTCTTGATGAAAGTGACAGAGGAGAGTGAAAAAGTTGGCTTAAAGCTCAACATTCAGAAAACTAAGATCATGGCATCTGGTCCCATCACTTCATAGCAAATAGATGGGGAAACTGTGGAAACACTGGCTGACTTTATTTTTCTGGGCTCCAAAATCACTGCAGATGGTGACTGCAGCCATGAAATTAACAGGCACTTACTCCTTGGAAGAAAAGTTATAACCAAACTAGACAGCATATTAAAAAGCAGAGACATTACTTTGCCAACAAAGGTCCATCTAGTCAAGGCTATGGTTTTTCCAGTCGTCATGTATGGGTGTAAGAGTTGGACTATAAAGAAAGCTGAGTGCAGAAGAATTGATGTTTTTGAACTGTGGTGTTGGAGAAGATTCTTAAGAGTCCCTGGGACTGCAAGAAGATCCAACCAGTCCATCCTGAAGGAGATCAGTCCTGGGTGTTCATTGGAAGGACTGATGCTGAAGCTGAAACTCCAATACTTTGGCCACCTGATGCAATGAGCTGACTCATTGGAAAAGACCCTGATTCTGGGAAAGATTGAGGGCATGGACTTGGGTATGCTCACTCAGCACACAGCAAAGTCAGTCTACTGACACTGGATTGTGGTAAATGAAAGTACAGCATTTATTGCAAATGTCAAGCAAGGAGAATGGGCAGTCAGTACTCAAAAGACCTGAAACCCCAATGGCTTTTTGAGGAAGGCTTTTTAAAGGCAATGTTACAAGAGTAGGTTGCAGGGTGTCTGAGAAGCTTTTGGATCTTTTTCTGATTGGTTGGTGGCTAAGGGAGCTATTTTGGGAGTCAACTTCATCAACCCTGTGGGGCCAGTCAGTCAGGCCTATGTGCTTATGGTTCATACTTTTCATCTGTGGGCATTTGGTGTCTTTAAAAAAAATTTAGGAATGTCTTTCAGACAGCAGACTAACAGTCCTTCAAAAGATAAATGGATAAGGAGGATGTGGTATATATATATATATATATATATATATATATATATATATATATAAAATTGAATATTTTATATATAATGTCTAATATACATTTATATATTTAAATATATAAATTATAACATATGTTTATATATATGTTATATACATATATGTTATAAACATATGTTTATATAATTATAAATTATAACATATGTTTATAGGTTATAAATATATATAATATATAAATACATATATTACATTTATTTATTTAAATATATATTAAGTAATTAAATATACAAAATTAAACATATTAAATACATTGTATATATTTATTAAATATGTATTTATAAATGTATAAATATAATATATAAATATATTAATAATATTAATTATTAAAAATCAACAATGATTAATAATATTATATTATTATTTATATATTGCTTTTATTATATTCTATAAAATTGTATAAATATATAAATATATTTAATATATTTTAATATTATTATTAATTATATTTATTTACATATTTATAGTATTTACATTTATAGAGAGCGTATTAAAAAGCAGAGACATTACTTTGCCAACAAAGGTCTGTCTAGTCAAGGCTATGGTTTTTCCAGTGGTCATGTATGGATGTGAGAGTTGGACTATAAGGAAAGCTGAATGCCGAAGAATTGATGCTTTTGAACTGTGGTGTTGGAGAAGACTCTTGAGAGTCCCTTGGACAACAAAGAGATCCAACCAGTCCATCCTAAAGGAGATCAGTCCTGGGTGTTCATTGGAAGGACTGATGCTGAAGCTGAAACTCCAATACTTTGGCCACCTGAAGAGCTAACTCATTTGAAAAGACCGTGATGCTGGGAAAGATTGAAGGCAGGAGAAGGATGACAGAGGATGAGATAGTTGGATGGCATCACTGACTCGATGGACATGGGTTTGGGTAGACTCCAGGAGCTGGTGATGGACAAGGAGGCCTGGTGTGCTGTGGTTCATGGGGTCTCAAAGAGTCGGACACGACTGAGTGACTGAACTGAACTGAACTGATTCTGAAGAGTGTGAGATGGTACCTCTTTGTCATTTTGATTTGCCTTTCTCTGATAATGAGAGCTGTTGAGAGTCTTTTCATGTATTTGTTAGCCATCCATATGTCTTCTTTGGAGAAATGACTGTTTAGTTCTTTGGCCCATTTTTTAATTGGGTCTTGAATTTTTCTGGTATTGAGCTGCATAATATGCTTGCATATTTTGGAGATTAATTCTTTGTCAGTTTCTTCTTTTGCTATTATTTTCTCCCATTCTGAAGGCTGTCTTTTCACCTTGTTTATAGGTCCCTGGGTCGGGAAGATCCCCTGGAGAAGGAAATGGCAACCCACTCCAGTATTCTTGCCTGGAAAATCCCATGGACAGAGGAGCCTGGTAGGCTACAGTCCATGTGGTTGCAAATAGTCAGACACGACTGAGCAACTTACTTTCACTTTACTTTCATAGTTTCCTTCATTATGCAAAAGCTTTTAAGTTTAATTAGGTCCCATTTGCTTATTTTTGCTTTTATTTCCATTACTCTGGGAGGTGGGTCATAGAGGATCATGCTGTGATTTATGTCAGAGAGTGTTTTGCCTATGTTTTCCACTAGTAGTTTTATAGTATCTGCTCTTACATTTAGATCTTTAATCCATTTTGAGTTTATTTTTGTGTATGGTGTTAGAAAGTGTTCTACTTTCATTTTTCTACAGGTGGTTGACCAGTTTTCCCAGCACCGCTTGTTAAAGAGATTGTCTTTTCTCCATTGTATATTTTTGCCTCTTTTGTCAAAGATAAGGTGTCCCTAGGTGTGTGGATTTATCTCTGGTCTTTCTATTTTGTTCCATTGATCTATATTTCTGTCTTTGTGCCAGTACCATACTGTCTTGATGACTGTGGCTTTGTAGCAGAGTCTGAAGTCAGGCAGGTTGATTCCTCCAGTTCCATTCTTCTTTCTCAAGATTGCTTTGGCTATTCGATGTTTTTTTGTATTTCTGTACAAATTGTGAAATTATTTGTTCTAGTTCTGTGAAAAATGCCATTGGTAATTTTATAGGGATTGCATTGAATCTATAGGTTGCTTTGGGTAGTATACTCATTTTCACTATATTGAATCTTCCAATCCACGAAAATGGTATATTTATCCATCTATTTGTGTGATCTTTGATTTCTTTTGCCAGTGTTTGATAGTTTTCTATATACAAGTCTTTTGTTTCTTTAGGTAGATTTATTCCTAAGTATTTTATTCTTTTCGTCATAATGGTGAATGGAATTGTTTCCTTAATTTCTCTTTCCTTTTTCTCATTGTTAATGTATAGGAACACAAGGGATATCTGTGTATTAATTTTATATCCTGAAACTTTACTATATTCACTGATTAGCTCTAGTAATTTTGTAGTGATGTTTTTAGGGTTTTCTATTTGAGGATCATGTCATCTGCAAAGAGTGAGAGTATTACTTCTTCTTTTACAATCTGGATTCCTTTTTTCTTTTTCTTTTCTGATTGCTGTGGGTAAAACTTCCAAAACTATGTTGAGTAAGAGTGTTGAGAGTGGGCACCCTTGTCTTGTTCCTAGCTTTAGGGGAAATGTTTTCAGTTTTTCAACACTGAGGATAATGCTTGCTGTGTTTTTATCATATATGGCTTTTATTACGTTGAGATATGTTCCCTCTATGCCTGCTTTCTGTTTTTTTTTATCATAAATGGATGCTGAATTTTGTCAAAAGCTTTCTCTGCATCTATTGAGATAATCATCTGGCTTTTATCTTTTAATTTGTTAACGTGGTATATCACATTGATTGATTTGCAAATATTAGAGAATCTTTGCATCCCTGAGATAAAGCCCACTTGCTCATGAAGTATGACCTTTTTAAATATGTTGTTGGATTCTGTTTGCTAGAATTTTATTGAGGATTTTTGTATCTATGTTCATCAGTGATACTGGCTTGTAGTTTTCTTTTTTGTGTGGCATCTTTGTCTGGTTTTGGTATTAGGGATTTTTGAATGTTGAGTTTTCAACCAACTTTTTCACTCTCCTCTTTCACTTTCATCAAGAGGCTCTTCAGTTCGTCTTTGCTTTCTGCCATAAGATGATGTATTCTGCATATCTGAAGTTATTGATATTTCTCCCGGCAATCTTGATTCCAGCTTGTACTTCATCCAGCCTGGCATTTTGCATGATGTACTCTGCACATAAGTTAAATAAGCAGGGTGAAAATACACACCCTTTACATACTCCTTTCCCAATTTGGACCAGTCTGTTGTTCCATGTCTAGTTCTAGCTGTTGCTTCTTGACCTGTATACAGATTTCTCAGGAGGCAAGTAAGCTGGTGGTATACCCATCTCTTGAAGAATTTTCCACAGTTTGTTGTGGTCCACACAGTCAAAGGTTTTGGCATAGTCAATAAAGCAGAGTAGATGTTTTTCTGGAACTCTCTTGCTTTTCTATGATCCGGTGGATAGTGGCAATTTGATCTCTGGTTCCTCTGCCTTTTCTAAATCCAGCTTGAACATCTGGAAGATCTCAGTTCACATACTGTTGAAGCCACACTTGGAGAATTTTAAGCATTACTTTGCCAGTATGTGAGATGACTGCAATGGAGGGGTAGTTTTTACATTCTTTGGCATTGCCTTTCTTAGGAATTGGAATGAAAACATATTTTTCAGTCCTGTGGCCACTGCAGAGTTTTCCAAATTTGCTGGCAATTTGGTTGCAACACTTTCACAGCATCATCTTTTAGGATTTGAAATAGCTCAACTGGAATTCCCCCATCTCCACTAGATTTGTTCATAGTTATGCTTCCTAAGGCCCACTTGACTTACCTTTCCAGGGTGTCTGGCTCTAGGTGAGTAATCACACCATCCTGGTTATCTGGATCATGAAGATCTTTTTTGTATAGTTTTCTGTGTATTCTTTCCACCTCTTCTTGATATCTTCTGCTTCTGTTAGGTCCATACTATTTCTGTCCTTTATTATGCCCATCTTTGCATGAAATGTTCCTTTGATATCTCCAATATTCTTGAAGAGATCTTAAGTATTTACCAGTTTAATGTTTTCCTCTATTTCTTTGCATTTATCACTTAGAAAGGCTTTCTTATCTCTCCTTTCTATTCCTTGTAACCCTGCTTCCAGATGGGTATATCTTTCCTTTTCTCCTTTGCCTTTAGCTTCCTTTCTTTTCTCAGCTATTTGTAAGGTCTCCTCAGACAATCATTTTGCCTTTTTGCACTTCTTTTTCTTGGGGATGATTTTGATTACTGCCTTCTGCACCATGTCATGAACCTCTGGCCATAGTTCTGGAACTTTGTCTATCAAATCTAATCCCTTGAATCTATTTGTTACTTCCACTGTATAATCCTAAGGGATTTGCTTTAGGTCATACCTGAATGGTCTAGTGGTATTCCCTACTTTCTTCAATTTAAGTTGAATTTTGCAATAAGGAGCCCGTGATCTGAATCGTAGAAAACTAACCAAACTGATCACATAGACCACATCCTTGTCCAACTCAATGAAGCTATGAACCCTGTGTGTAGGGCCAACCATGATGGGTGGGTCATAGTGGAGAGTTTTGAGAAAATGTTGTCTACTAGAGAAGATAATGGCAATCCACTTCAGTGTTCTTGTTTTGAGAAAAATGAACAGAATGAAAAGGTAAAAGATACAACACTGAAAGATGAACTCCCCAGGTTAGTAGGTGCCCAATACACTACTGGAGAAGAGTGGAGAAGTAACTCCAGAAAGAATGAAGAGATGGAGCCAAAATGAAAACAATGCCCAGTTGTGGATGTGACTGATGACAGAAGTAAAGTCCAGTGCTGTAAAAAACAGCATTGCATAGGAAAGTGGAATGTTAGGTCCACAAATCAAGATAAATTGGAAGTGGTCAAACAGGAGATGGCAAGAGTGAACATAGACATTTTAGGAATCAGTGAATGGGTGAATTTAATTCAGATGAGCACTATATATATTACTGTGGGCAAGAATCCCTTAGAAGAAATGGAGTACCCCCTGTATTCAACAAAAGAGTCTAAAATTGCACTTGGGTGCAATCTCACAAATGACAGAATGATCTCTGTTTGTTTCCAAGGCAAACCATTCAGTATCATAGTAATCCAAGTCTATGCCCCAACCACTAATCCTAAAGAAGCTGAAGTTGAACAGTTCTTTGAAGACCTACAAGACCTTATAGAACTAACACCCAAAAAAGATGTCTTTTTCGTCATAGTGCACTGAAATGCAAAAGTAGGAAGTCAAAAGGTACCTGGAGTAACAGGCAAATTTGGCTTTGGAGTACAAAGTTAAGCAGCACAAAGGCTAACAGAGTTTTCTCAAGAGAACACACTGGTCATAGACAACACCCTCTTCCAACAACACAAGAGAGGACTCTACACAACCTAAGTGTCAACGAATAAATGGATCAAGAAATGTGAAAAAAAATACACATATTTAACCTTTACAAAAGGGGATCCTATCATTTACAAAACATGGATGAATCTGGAATGCATGATGCTGAGTAAAATAAGCCAGAGAGAAAAAGACAGATACTGCATAGTAACACATATATGTAGAATTTGTTTCTTTATTTCTTTTAAGCCAAACTGAGAACAGTAAAGTGGTTGCCAGGGACTGACATGGGTGGAGGAAATAGGGTGAAGTTTGTAAAATGGTAGAGACTTTCACAATAGGATGAATATAAAATGAATAAGATCTGAAGATATAATGTGCTAAAAAGATGACTATTGTTGACACTTATACAACTGAAATTAGCTGAGAGAACTTAAATGTTATCCAAAAAAAAAAAAAAAAAAGGTAAATGTATGGGTGATGCATGTTTTAATTAAGGGAGGGAATCCTTTCACAATTTATATGCTAGAGATCAAGAAGTTGAAGTTCTGAGTAGGGATCAAAATAGAGAAAGCTAGTTACATCATAACCTATGTAATAATGGTATTTATTTTTAAAATATAATAGGCATTCAAACCACTACAATATTGTAAAGTAATTAGCCTCCAACTAATAAATAAATAAATAAATAAATATTTTTAAAAAAATAAATAAAAGTTAAAAAATAAAAAATAAAAAAGTATAATAAGCATATCATGTTTATAATCATAACGATAAGATCATTGAAACTTACACAGTTGCTACTTGTATGGTCAAAGGTAAGGTTATTCTTGATGCAGTAATTTCATTTATAATAAAGGCCTGTCAGTTATATAATAGGGCTGTTATTTGAACTAAATTACTGATAAATATAGAGATCTAAGCATAAATTTTGGCATCTTGGAGGTCTTCATTAAATTGCAATGTTATCATTACTATTATTATCAATATACATATTATTATTAAAATTACAGTAAGAAAGAGATACAATCAAAATTCATGCCCAGGGAATTTCCTGTGTGTCCAGTGGTTAGGACGCTGTGCTTTCACTTCAGGGCATCTGGATTCGACTCCTGGTCAGGAAATAGGATCCCATAAGCCATGAGGTATGGCCCCCCCCCAAAAAAAATCATGCCCAGATATATACCACTTTAGTCATGCCCTATTTGAAACAATTTACTCTTTGGTGCTGCCTAAATTGCTGGATTGAAATATGAAGCACAGCAATTTAATGCATGAACCCTAAGAGACCACTGCTCTAGCAAAGTAGGTGGCAACATAGAAAAGGCCAAGAATAACCAGAGCAGAAAGTATAGTAGAATAAAGGCATAATCAACTATGAGAGTCAAAATCTTCTCGACTGTTGAAGGATTATTAATCCACTAAAAAGTAGAGAAAGAATTCCAATCAGAATTCTATGAATTAAAGGAGTATAGCTTTTACACGAATATGTTGATTTTTCTCCCTACTCTCCACCTGGATCACTCTCTTCTAGACAATGCAAGGTCTGTAAGAGTCGAGCAAGTCAGGCTTTCAAGAGTGAGCTGATGGGGAAAATCTTCCTCTTTATCTGGGTGAAAACACTGAGGATAGACAAGCCCTGTGCACGGGGTGAGTATGCTAGGAAGCAACGTTAAGCTCTAGGAAAAAGGACATGTTTCCCTTACATGGATCTATCTGTACACCTGAGAACAGAAAAAGGAGATTAAAATAATGGCACAGCAGAGCATCTTACACAGCACTGTAAAAATACTCACAGAAAAGACTGTCAGTGAACTAAATTCTTGACTTTTTTCTGATATTCATTTTCACTTATATTCAGCAAGGCAGGAGATGCGTATGATTTCCAGATGTTTAGCCATAAGGAAGTTTCCAAAATGTTTGTGGAAAAGCTCTTGGAATTTAAACTAACTAAATCTAGGCTCTTATTTTTCTGTGACCTAATTAAGTGCTAAAATTTAAATAGGTTTCCAATAGCAAATTAAGGAGTTTTTTCACATGCTTAGAGAATGGTTGTGATTTGAAGAAACTGTATGTGATTCTCACCAAATTCATCTCAGGTTTATTTTTGTTTTTATTTTTTTTATTTTTTTTTCTTCATTTATTTTTATTAGTTGGAGGCTAATTACTTTACAATATTGTAATGGTTTTTGCCATACATTGACATGAATCAGCCATGGATTTACATGTGTTCCCCATCCTGATCCCCCTCCCACCGCCCTCCCCATCCCATCCCTCTGGGTCATCGCAGTGCACCAGCCCTGAGCACTTATCTCATGCATCCAACCTGGACTGGCGATCTGTTTCACACTTGATAATATACATGTTCTGATGCTGTTCTCTCAGATCTTCCCACCCTCACCTTCTCCTATAGAGTCCAGAAGTCTGTTCTATACATCTGTGTCTTTTTATTAATGCCAATCTTTCTTTACAAGGATCCAGCAATCTGCTCTGAAATATTATGGATATTGTAAAAGATCTCATGGAGAGAGAACACCACAAAGAAAGTGACTGCATTTACTCCCCTTGATCTTCTCACTCCATCTAGTAACAATACCTTGACCTCAAGCAATCTGTTTAACAAATAGGCTCTCATTAGTTGTTGATGGACCAAAGGGATTTAGCTAAAGCAATATTTACTGCTTCAGAAAGATACAAGCGAACATGACATAGATTATGATACATACACATAAGTCATTTGAAATAAGGAAATATTGCAAAGTAGTGTCTCAACCTGGCAGGGCCATGGGTTGTATGATGGGAAGCAGGAGAGAACTATGGGTTAGGAAGTGGACAAATCAACTACTTCCTCCATGGACTTGCCCACATGGCTGTAGATCAAGGAGCATAAAAAATCTTGGGAAACATCTTTCCCACAGTCAGGATTTTCATTTATATCAGCTGCAACCTCTGAGTGCCAAGACCTGGAACAATTGCATGAAGAAGAAATAGTGAATGCTGTCACTGTTCTTTGCAAGTCTCTCAGTTTTGCAGCTTAAGAAATGTGATGAGTGCAGTGGGTTTACAATATGAGGTAGTATCTATGCTTTTCTGAAAAGAGCATCAAAACAGGCTGAACTCTGATCTGCGCATCCGTACCTTTACAAATTCAACTCTGTCAAAGTACTTGGCATGCTTTAATTATTTTTCAAATTTATTTCTAATTGCAGGATAATTGCTTTACAATGTTGTGTTGGTTTCTGCTGTATAACAACGTGAATCAACCACAAGTATACATATATCCCCTGCCTCTTGAACCTTCCTCCCACACCCCCCATCCCACACCTCTAGGCCATCACAGAACACTGGAGCTCAGAGCCAGAGTACAGAGCTCCCTGTGTTACATAGCAGCTTCCCACAAGCTATCTATTTCACACATGGTGATATATACATGTCAGTGCTACTATCTCAACTCATGCCATCCTTTCCCCCCCCCCCCCACTGTGTCCACAAGTCCATTCTCTACACATCTCCAGTCCTTCTCTGGAAATAGGTTCCTTTCCTTGTGCTGTGTTCAATTGTGTCTGACTCTTTGCAACCCAGTGGACTGTACCCCCTCATGCACCTCTATCCATGGGACTTTCCAGGCAAGAATACTGGAGCAGGTTGCCATTTCCTACACCAGGGGGTCTTCCTGACCCAGGGATCAAACCTACATCTCTTACATCTCCTTAACTGGCAGGGAGATTCTTTACCACTGTGCTACCAAACAGGTTCATCAGTGCCATTTTTCTAGATTCCATATATATGCATTAACACACAATATTTGGTTTTCTTTCTGACTTACTTCACTCTGTATAATGGTCTCTAGGTTCATCCACCTCACTACAACTGACTCAAATTCCTATCTTTTTATGGCTGAGTAGTTCTCTTTTGTATATATGTACTATAACTTCTTTATCCATTTATCTGTCAGTAGACATTTAGGTTCCTTCCATGTCCTAGCTATTGTAAATAGTGCTGCAAAGAACATTGGGGTGCATGTTTCTTTTTGAATCATGGTTTTTTCAGGATGTATGCCCAATAGTGGAATTGTTGGATCACATGGTAGTTTTATCCATAGCTTTTTAAGGAATCTCCATACTGTTTTCCATAGTGGCTATATCAATTTATATCCCCACCAGCTGTGCAATATGGTTCCCTTTTCTCCACATCTTCTCCAGCATTTATTGTTTATAAACTTTTTGAGGATGGCCACTCTGACTGGTGTGAGTTAACACCTCATTTGGTTTGCATTCTCTAACAATGAGCAATGTTGAAAATCTTTTCATGTGTTTATTGGCCATTTGTATGTCTTCTTTGGAGAAATGTTTGTTTAGGTCTTCTGCCCATCTGCATGTATATTTTGGAGATTAATTCTTTGTCAGTTGCTTCATTTGCAATTAATTTCTCCCATTCTGACGGTTATCTTTTCATCTTGTTTATAGTTTCCTTTGATGTGCAAAAACTTTTTAAGTTAAATTAGCTCCCACTTGTTTATTTTTGATTTTATTTCCATTACTCTAGGAGGTGGGTCAAAGAGGATCTTGCTTCAATTTATGTCAACATGTTCTGCCTATGTTTTCCTCTAAGGGTTTTATAGTTTTTGGTCTTACATTTAGATCTTTAATTCATTTTGAGTTTACTTTCATGTAAAGTGTTAGGAAGTGATCTAATTTTATTCTTTTACACACAGATATCCAGTTTCCCCAGGACCATTTATTGAAGAGGCTGTTTTTTCTCTATTGTATATTGCTTGCCTTCTTCATCAAAGATAAGGTGCCCACAGGTGCATGTATTGATCTCTGGGATTTCTAGCATGTTCCATTGAATTATATATGTTTTTGTGCCAGAAAAATACTGTCTTGATGACTGTAGCTTTGTAGTGATAGACTTTATAGCTTAGCCCCCAAGATGATAGCTTACACGTTGTCTCGGAATCCTGGACGAGTCCCCAAGATGATGTATGAAAGTGTATGTTGTTCCGATGGATTTGTGGTCTCTGAAGGAGAAGCTTTAAACTTCAGGACCAAAGACAGTCTAAATCACCCAGAGCTTTGTGTTGTAGAAATTTTATTAAAGTAATAGTGACAGAAAAATCTTCTGACATAAGACATCACAAGGGGGCAGAAAGATTACTCGTCTTGCTAGTTTTAAGCAGGGAATTATATACCTTTCTGCTAGCTGTTGAGAATAGAAAAAAGAAACACCTCAAGACCGAGAGAGCTGCACCAGGCTTCTCTCCCACAACATACGTATCTGCACAAGGGGAGTCATCTCTGGACAAAATATCTCTGGGTGAGGTATATTGTATAAGTCTTTAAAAAAAAGAGAACTCCAAACAAGACACATAGTTTCATTAACATAGCTTTAAAAAAAAAGTTTTCATGAGTAAGATGTATTGTTTGGGGAGGGGGGGTAGTTAGTAGCTCAAGGTTGGAAAAAAGTCACTTTCAGGTGGAGCCCATTGTCATCATAGCAACACAGGATTAAAGGAGCCTCCTAAATCCTGACTAAAGTGGGGTCGAAGGAATGTAGGAAAAAACAAAAAAAGGTCTGCCACTTGCAGCTTTCTCCCTCCTATGGCTTGGGGACCTCTGGACTCCCTAGAAGACCTGCCTAGCAGTTAACCCTCCCAGTAGTATAGTCTGAAGTCAGGCAGGTTGATTCCTCCAGTTCCGTTTTTCTTTCTCAAGATTTTTTTTTTTTTTTTTTTTGCTATTTGGAGTCTTCAGTGTTTCCAAACAAATTGTAAAAATTTTTGTTCTAGTTCTATGGAAAATATCATTGATAATTTGATATGGATTGTGTTGAATCTGCAGATTGCTTTGAGTAGTATATTCATTTTGACAATATTGATTCTTCCAACCCAAGAACATAATGTATCTCTCCTTCTGTTTGTGTCATGTTTGATGTCTTTCATCAATGTCTCATAGTTTTCTGCATACAGGCCTTTTGTCTCCCTAGGTAGGTTTATTCCTAGATATTTTATTCTCTTTGTTGCAATAGTGAATGGGATTGTTGTCTTAATATCTCCTTCTGACAAGATAGCATACCTAGAAAATCCTAAATTACTAGAGCTAATCAATGAACTTAGTAAAGTCACAGGATATAAAATTAATACACAGAAATCACTTGTATTTCTATAAACTAACAACAAAAAATCTTTTGTTTCTTTTCTAAGAAAGAAAAATTAATTATTCTCTTTCTTCTCAGTAGATGTTTACTGTGAATGTTCAGTCACTAAATTGTGTCTGATTCTTTGCAACCCCATGGATGGAAGCACATCAGGTTTCCCTATCCTTTACTACTTCTCAGCAGTTGCCCAATTTCATGTCCATTGAGTTAGTGATGCTATCTAACCATCTTATCATCTGCTGCCCTCTTCTCCTTTTGCCTTCTGTCTTTCCCAGCATGAGGGTCTTTCCCAATAAGCTGGCTCTTTGCATCAGATGGACAAAGTATTGGAGCTTCAGCTGCAGCATCAGTCCTGCTAATTAATATTCAGGGTTGATTTCCCTTAGGATGACTGGTTTGATCTCCTTTAGAACTCTAACGAGTCTCCTCCAGCCCCATGATTCAAAAGAATCAATTATTTGGCACTCAGCCTTCTTTGTGGTCCAACTCTGACCATCGGTAATGACTACTAGAGAAACCATAGATTCGACTATATAGATCTTTGTCAGCAAAGTGATGTCTCTGCTTTCTAATACACTGTTTAGGTTTGTCATAGCTAACAAGCATCTTTTAATTTCATGGCTGCAGAGACAATCCTCAGTGATTTTGGAGCCCAAGAAAATAAATCTGTCACTGCTTTCACTTTTTTTAGTAGATCATAGAACTTAATAAAATGAAGAGACTTAATAAAATATGTACACTGCTCATTTTGGTTGAGAACTGGGGAGGAAGAAGAAATGAAACACAGAGGGTTTATAGGTCAGGGAGTAATGTGAAAAAGAAAGGATAATGTTGGTAAATATTTTCTAACTTCTCTTCTTGTTTATATGAAGTACAAAGTTTTTCATTAAGTTTATATACTTTTCTAAGTTTTAATTTTCTAAACACCTTTCTGCATATCTTTTAATATTTTAATATTTTCATTTTGTTTTTATTTATATTTATTAATTTATTTTTATTTATATTTTATATTTTTTATGTGGTTATCTTAAATTACCCAAGTCATATGAAACAATAATAACTTAAGTCCTTTCCAGTTGTTTTATTTTTAAATTTTATTTTCTTATCTAATTGAGATGGATAGGATCTACCCAGAAAATGAAATATAGTAAAGATAATGACATTCGTAAGTTCTATTTAATTTTGATATTATCATGAAGTTAATTTTGGATTATAATAATTTATTTAGCCATATAAATATCCTATTACTATTACATGAATATTGTTTAAAGGTTAAAAAGTGAATGTGAATTTTTATTTCTCTTTGAGACATTTAGAGACAAGCATATGATTTTTCTCATTACTATTAACAAAGATACTGAATAATTCCTTTATTCCTAATATTAATATAAGCACTTCTTAGTCATGATATATTGTTCTTATACTCTGCTAATGTATTCTATTCACTTATATGTTTTTAGAATTTTTCATAGCTATGCATAAGTAAAATCAATCTGTAGGCTCTCCTTTTCTACTATCCTCCTAGTTTTGAGGTAACTATCTCATAAAATGAATACAGAAATGTTTCCTTTTTGTGTCTTAGAATTGCACTTTTAAAGGGTTGATACATTTTCTCCCAGGAATACTGCTTTTTTCTAATCAGTCAGAATTCTTTTTAAATTTCTGGTATGGTAATATATATTGAAAATATATTTTAGATTCAGTTTATTTTGCTGTTGGATTTTCCCCAGTGGCTTAGTGGTAAAGAATCCACCTGCAATGCAGGAGACACAGGAGACATTGTCTTAAATCCTGGGTCAAAAATATTCCCCTGGAGGAGGGCACAGCAACCCACTCCAGTATTATTGCCTGGAGAATCCCCATGGACAGAGGAGCCTCGCGGGCTACAGTCCATGCGGTCGCAAAGAGTAGGATACGACTGAGCAACTAAGCACAGAACATTCATTAATTTTTATCTGGTGTATTTTTCTTCTCAATTAGGATATATAGAGGCCCAGCAATCCCACTGCTGGGCATATACCCCGCGGAAGCCAGAATTGAAAGAGTCACATGTACCCCAATGTTCATTGCAGCACTATTTATAATAGCTGGGACATGGAAGCAACCTAGATGTCCATCGGCAGATGAATGGGTCGGAAAGCTGTGGTTACATACACACAGTGCAGTATTACTCAGCTATAAAAAGGAGCACATTCGAGTCAGTTCTAATGAGGTAGATAAACCAGGAGCCTATTATACAGAGTGAAGTAAGTCGGAAAGAGAAAGATAAACACTGTATATTAATGCCTATATATGGAATTTAGAAAGATGGTACCAATGTTCCTACAGGCAGGGCAGCAAAGGAGACAAGAGCAGACTTTTGGACTCAGTGGGAGAAGGTGCGGGTGGGATGATTTGAGAGAATAGCACTGAAACGGGTACATTACCATCTGTAAACTAGATGACCAATGCCAGTTCGATGCATGAAGCGGGGCACCCAAAGCCAGTGCCTGGGACAACCCAGAAGGATAGGGTGGGGAAGGAGATGGGAGTGGGGTTCAGGACGGGTGGGACACATGTATACCTGTGGCTGATTCATTTTGATGTATGGGAAAAACCATCACAATATTGTAATTATCCTCCAACTTAAACACACACACACACACACACACACACTCAACTCTTCAACTAGCTAAGTAAGCAAACATACCAAAGCGGGGGGGGGGGGTAATTTTTGCAGCCATTGCAAAGATGAATTTGGAGGTGTCCACTACCTGGTCAATTGCAGATTGAGTCTGTGGTAGAACTGAAATTTCGCTATCCAGTGGCATCCTTTGGGACTTGCAGTTAGCGTGGTTTTGTTTCAAATTTTCTCTATATTCTGGTGTTTCAACATCTGAGGTCTTTCTGACCATGGAGGGACTACCCCTCTCAGGGTCAGCTAATGGATAGAGATAAGCCACCAACTTGCCTGTGAGCACATTTTTCATATGCAAACCAACCTGTTCAGAACCCATTCCCTGAAGTCTCTTTATCTTAATAACCCCAGGGCTTAGTCATCTAATCACCTAATCACCACTGGGCCAAGTACCAACCAGAGACAGCCCCTATACCCAACAGTGCCCTGAAATTATTCAAATTAGCTGATCCTAAGCTTGCTTACCCTGCCTTGCCTATATTCTTTGCCATGGAAACCGCAGTAAAGCTCTGGTCCACATTTCCCCCTGCTCTCTCTGCATCCTGATCGACTCTGGTGCTTGCACGTGTGGTACCTCTATGGAGTGGCATGACTCTCGCGGCACCTGTGAGAAGCTCTTTTAATCGGCAGTCATCCCCTGATCTCTTTGCCACAGAAGAACAACAATAAAATCTATGTTTTAAAGTCAGATTATAGATTCAAAACCTACCTTGTAATAGAAAATTGCTTTCCGGTACCTGGGCTATGAGACAAATAGCTCCTGCCACAGAAAATGGCCTGATAACCTAAGACATGTGCTACTTACTGTCTCACTTACAATATCAGAGAAATCTCAAGTAGGAATCTCAGGATTTGTGCTTTATGAACACTTTTGTCCCCAAACTTTCCTCTACTTTTCCCCCTCAACCCATTCATAATTTAGAAAGAGTCATTGCATATTTCATTTAGCAGTTTGAGGTGTATGTACCTAAAAGTTTTCTTCAGACATCTTGGCTATTGCCCTAGTGAAGACAAAACTTCTTGGGGGATCATGAGAAGAGGAGTAACATCATCTTTCATTAAAAAAAAGATCATTCTGTTTGACATCTTGCAAATTGATTCTAAGGATTCAAAATGAAAAAGGAGAGGAAATTATAATTTTATTGGGCTATTTCCAGCAAAAATTGATAGTCATTTCACATGGTGTTAGCAATGGAAGTAAGAATAAAAAAGGGTTGGATACAAGATGTATTTCGGCTAAGAGGATTTAATAATGATATCTGTGACAGAAAAAAAAGAGACAAATAAAAGTGAGTCTTTGTTTATTTGTTTTGGTTTTACTTTACTTTTGTTTGTTTTTGCCCTGAATAACTAGAAATAAGGAGTTGCTATCTGCAGACATGAGAAAGATGAAGATCAACAGTTATTTGACAGAAGATCAGAAATTTAAGTTTGAGGTATTTATTTAAATCCAGCTGGGATCGTAAAGTATGTATATAGATGTATACATATACCTAATCTGGAGTTAAGAAGGTTCAGACCAGAGATGTGAATTGGGGTTTTAATTTACAGATTATTGAAAGCCATGAGACTACCTGATATCACCAGAGAAGAGAGTGTGGGTTTAAAAACAAACAAACAAACAAGCAAACAAAACCCAAATGCAGACTAAGAGATCAAGAAAAAAGACAGATGAGAAAATGTAATAGAGAGCAAGAAATAGAATCTGGGGGTGTATACAA
The DNA here is from genome assembly GCA_020226075.1 of Hydropotes inermis. NCBI lineage: Eukaryota > Metazoa > Chordata > Mammalia > Artiodactyla > Cervidae > Hydropotes > Hydropotes inermis. The sequence continues at coordinate 5,530,395 of CM035274.1, read as the reverse complement.
GAAAGTGATCATAATGATTGACTGAAGAACTAAATCTGCATAAGGAAGGAAAAATACATGCAGAATGAGGAAATTTAAAATGCTGATATAATTCAAGTACATGGTAATTAGGAGTATTAGTAAGAGTGACCTAAAATGACAGCAGGTTACAGTCAGATAATAGTCTTTGATTCTGAGATTATAGGGTGCAGTTTCGGTTAGTAACAAAGTCTCAGGCACGATCATAAGAGCAAATGGTTTATGCAGAGTAAAGGTCAACATTATCAGGGGGAAGGAAAGTCAAACAATTTACAGTCCACACTGTTAGTTTTATCATCTATATAGATTTTGAAATCCCCAATTGTAATAGTGGACATAGCGACGATAACTTTAAAGGTGAAATCTTTGAGACATTAGAATCAATGATGAAGAGGTTGGCAGGTGACTACATAATGGGAAGGTAACTGATGATAGAGTCTACTATCATGATGCGGGAGGCTGTAGGGAGAAAGAATAGTCTGGTAGCATGAATGAACAAGGAAGATACTTATGATTTGATCAATGTGGTAGAGAAAATAGAAGCCTGGTCCTCAATTAAGTACTACATCTCAGATGACAGTTAATGGAAGGCACAGATAAAATCTTATGGATATCTGTTCATGATGATCCAACAGTTCTAAAGAGCTCAGTGGAAGGATTATAGGAATTGAGAAGGGGTTGTGGAAGGGGGAGAATCAGGGACAGGGAATACATTACAGAGATTAGGGGGTGACAAATGAAAGTGATTGAGAGTGAGGACTGATGTAGAGAGGGGTAAAGATGAATTAATGACAGCCGGTTATCCCTTCTCCAGTGAACTTCCCAACCCAGGAATTGAAACAGGGTCTCCTGCATTGCAGGCAGTTTCTTTACCAACTGAGCTATCAGCAAAGCCCAAGAAGTCATCAGGACACCAATAATTTTTCATCCTATTGTACTAACCCAGGAATTGAAACAGGGTCTCCTGCATTGCAGGCAGTTTCTTTACCAACTGAGCTATCAGCAAAGCCCAAGAAGTCATCAGGACACCAATAATTTTTCATCCTATTGTACTTGGTAAAAACCAAATGTGGGGATTTGGATGGACTTTTGTAATAGGAAACTTAAGCTGAGAATAGAGAATTCTTTTGTTGTTGCTGTTGCTTTGTTATTGATCCCTTCCTCTGCTATAACTTTAGGCTGAAAATCTAAGGAGACACATGCAACTGGCATCAACTTGTTGCATCATTATTATTTGTATAGGTTTAAAAAAGTACTTTGTGTCATATGTTATGTCCATATTTAAACATACCTTTCTATTCCAAATTAAGACTATGTCCCCACCTGGTAATTAACATACATTGTTTTGATTTATGGGTAGGTGGTTTGAAGGAGGTAAAAGAGTGGGAATACACATACAAGGACAAAAGTCCTCTTCAACTGAGTACACAAATATTACACAAGTATCCCAATGGTGCTCCATTTGGAACCCTAAGTATGATTCATTTATACTTCTGTCTCATGTAATACATGACCACAAATATTCCTATGTATTTTCCACAAGTAATTTAAACCATTTATGCCTACAGAATTTGTGACCTAACTGCTAGTTGTTTACTTAATTCTCTCTCATGATTTTACATGAAAAAAATAATAAAATCTTGTTCAGGACGTTGTGCCCAGGTTAAAAAAAATATTAATCCTTAAGCAACCTTGGCAGCTGTGTGTGTCCACGTGAAATACAGTTCTGTAAAATGAAACATAAAATGAGACATGTACCAGGTAGGACTTGCAGAAATGCTATTGTTTATCTTGACAAAAACAGAAATGAAAGTTTCTGATTCTCCCATTCCCCTAACCTGCCCCTCTTTCTGCCTGATAATAGCTGAGGAGGAATGGAAAGAAGCCTTGATTTCTGATGGTTGGGAGGAGATGCCATACTAGCCCTGAGCTGCCTCCCTCAGTATTTCTCTAAAGTTATCAAACATTACATAATATATGGCCATTACTGTTTATTCACCAGTCTATGCTATAGACTGAATGTGTCCCCCAAGTTTCCTATGTGGAAACCCTACTTCTCTGTGATGGTATTAGGAAGTGAAGTGAAGACTTTGAGAAGCAATTAGGATTAGGTGAGTTCATGAGCGTGGAGCCCTCGTAACTGAAATGAGTGCCCTTATAAGAGTCGTAGAAAAGCCTGCCCCCTCTGTGTTCTTTGTCAGGGAAGTCACAGTTGGCAATGAAGAAGAGGGCTCTCACCAGAATCTGACCATGTTGACACTCTGAACCTCCAAAACTTCAAGCAGTAAATTTCTATTGTTTTATAAGCCACGAACTCTATAGTTATTGTTACAGCAGCCCGAGTTGACTAAGACAGTCCGATAACATGGCAGTTTTATTTGTCAGCCTACTAACCCCATATAGACACCAGGACTTTCAGAGATCAAAATTTTCAAATGGGTTTTGTGATTTCCTCTATGTCCTGGGCTTCACTCATTGCTGCTACATGTGGAGTTACTGCCTGCCACTTAAATGCCCCTCATTTGTCACAAGAATAGAGCTGCTTTTTCCTAAAATTCCTATGAGATCATTGGCACTGATTCTGGTATCTGAGCACAGGAAGAAGTTTGCATTAAGAAGTGAACTTTGCAGTGATAAACAAATGATGTTGCATTGAGGCAAACACTTTGAAAAAAGAATTGGCAAGAAAATATGAGTGCCTATAAGGCAGCATTTCAAGACTCCAAATTCATGCCAACTGAAGCTCTAGCATTTCACAAACCAGATGTATTCCTTTCAACTTTCTTCTCAATAGTAATACTATTAGACAAAAAACTAGGGCTATGAATTAGTTATAAGAAATGAGTAACAGCAGCAAGAAAAAATATAGAATATAAATATTAAAGTACACAGATGAGTAAACAACATTTAGAAGAAGGGATAGAGAAGAATCTGCTGAGTTAAAAAGACAAACAAACAAAATCAATGGTTATGAGAACTTTAGAAAGGTGAGAGATAATCAAATAGCAATGCAAACACAACCTTTTATCACTAATTTGTTTTCTACTCTGAGGTTTATATATTTTTATGAACCACTGTTCAGATATTTTACTATAAATTTACTGATTTTCTATTCTATATCCAATTTTAAACCCACAATAAACAAGTGCCCCATGGAATCCATCCTCAATGTGGTTATGGGTCACCCTAACTCCAGCATTCTGGAGTCTGGTGACCTACATGATTCCATCATCTCTTAACACATCGTATTGACAGGTGATGACATAGGTCAGGGGCAAATTATGCAATCTGTTGTCATCAGCCAACAAGGGAGTTGCCCTCACATCTAGAAACCCTGGATACTTTTTTGCCAGCTTAGAATTACCATAAGTTGGACTGTTATAAAAATGCCCTTTCTTAAACTTCTCAGGGAGCAAAGAACTCCAATTAATAAATCTGAACAGATGACTTGATTCCACCGGTACATGCTAATTGAAGAACATGGCTCTTTCAAGTGATCTGTCCATGGTAAAGTATCCACTCCACAATCTGACCACAAATGATTTGGTCAGACCAAGAAAATTTGAGTTTTCCCGATATGACGGTAAATCCAGATCAAGAGACTGAAGGGCAGGATAAATTAAAGACTGGGTCTTGAGCTTGATCTTGACATCTGGGTCATCTATGAGCTGAAAATAATTTACAGTTGATCAAATAGTAATTTCATTTAAAAGTATATTTTTGATTTAAAAACAATAACTGGTATGAGTTAAATTCAGAATCTTAAAAAGATAATTATAAACAAGAAATATATCTCAAAGAACATTCCAGTTTCAATTATATCTAAGACTAGGTGTATTACTTAAATACTATGAACATAAACAGTCATAGAACCAAGGTCTCCTGCATTGCAGGTGGTACCATCTGAGCCAACAGGGAAGCCCCCTACTTTTCTTATGGATGGGGAAAAAGACCATTTAATCTGTGATTAAAAAGCAAAATATCTACTCTTACAGCCAAGAATGGCAATCAGAGGAAATTGATATATTTTAAATAAAGATTTTGTATACATGTTATTATATTAACAGAGAATCCCTTGGACTGTAAAAAGATCCAACCAGTCCATCCTACAGGAAATCAGTGCTGAATATTCATTGGAAGGACTGATGCTGAAGCTGAAACTCCAATACTTTGGCCACCTGATGTGAAGAACTGACTTATTGGAAAAGACCTTGAAACTGAGGAGGAGAGGAAGGCAGGAGGAGAAGGGGATGACAGAGGATGAGATCACCAACTCGATGTATATAAATTTGAGTAAGCTCTGGGAGTTGGTGATGGACAGGGAAGCCTAGCGTGCTGCAGTCCATGGGGTCACAATGAGTCGGACAAGACTGAGTGACTGATCAGAACTGATATCTACAGGCAGTAACATTTAAGGAAATCATGTCATTAGGAATTCTAATTCAATGCTGAAATTAAACAAATAAATCCTGGGTAAAAGTCTAATTGATTTTAATGTTTAAGTGTTTCAAATATTCAGGTTAGTGCATTAAGACAACTGTATCTATAAATTAATATGCATATATTTGGGGTGTAATAAAAGTTTTCCATCAATAGGATGCATAACCCCAAATATTTGGGAACCAGTAATACTGAGCATGGGGCTTCTCTGATGGCTTAGATGGTAAAGAACCTGCCTGCAGCGCAGGAGACCCAGGTTTGATCCCTGGGGTGGGAAGATCCCCTTTAGGAGGGCATGGCAATTCACTCCAGCATTCTTGCCTGGAGAATCCCATTGACAGAGGAGCCTGGCAGGCTATAGTCTATAAGGCTGCACAGAATCAGACACAACTGAAGTGATTCAGCAAGTACACACACAATATTAAGCATTACATTTTAGGAGATGTTCCTATGTACATTTATTTGGTTCCCACATTGAAACGGCCCAGGATGTCTCAGAAATTAGTTTCCCTAAGTCTGGTCCCTAGATGACTAGTACTCAAACCACCCAGGGATTTGTTAGAAATGAAAATTCTTACAACCTAGCCCAGACTCAGTACATTAAGTTGGGAGGAACCAGCAATGTGTGTTTTGTCATCTTTCGGGTGATTCTGATGCAAGGAAAAATTTGAGCTCCACTGGTGTAGGTCATAAACAGTAATTATTGAAGCCGTATGCACTCTGGTGATGCTCAGAGTAAAGTATGATGGCTAGATGAAGTTCCTGAAAGTTTCTGAAAACTTGATATAGAGTTGAAGAGAGGACAGGACCCTGACATTCTTTCCTTTGATGTAAATATGACATTTTACACACACACACACACACACACACACACACACACAGTCCTGCAAAAGCAAATGGCAACAATTTTTACTTTATTTCATTTAGATCACAGGAATTAGAACTGGTTAGTAGAATAAAATATTTAAAAGTTCATTACTAGATTGTTTTATGTAAAAATAATTTCCAAATTTAAAAAAACAGTTCAGTGTTTTATTTCAGGAAAATTATCACATTCCATTTATCTTGGTACCTAGAATGAAGAATGCTGTTCAGATCAGTACAGGAGTGGTAATTATTAAATGGCTTTCCAGGTGGTACAGTGGTAAAGAATCTGTCTGCCAATGCAGTAGACACAAGAGAATGTGGGTTCCATCCCTGGGTCAGAAATAGCCTTTGGAGTAGGAAATGGCAACCTGCTCCAGTATACTTCCCTGGAAAAATCTCATGGAGAGAGCTTAGTGGGCTACAGTCCATGGGATCACAAAGAGTTAGATGTGACTGAGTGACTTAAAATGCAATTATTAAATAGATAGCTCACAGGTGACTGAGTGAGTTAAGAAGACATACAAAAATACATTATATTTGACCAATTAATTAAAACTTTACAGATAGCCAAAATCTTTGGCCTGTAGATTTAAGAAATACAAATCTATATTTTATTTTAAATTTTTAATGGAGTATAGTTGATTTACAATTTTGTTTTAGTTTCTCTGTACAGCAAATAGATCAGTTTATATATATATATATATATATATATATATATATCCACTCTTTTTTAGACTCTTTTCCCATATATGCCATTGCAGAGTATTAAGTAGAGTTTCATGTGCTATATAGTAGGTCCTCATTAGTTATCTATCTCATATGTAGTATTCTATACCAATCCAAATCTCCCAATTTATTCCTCCCCTTTATTCCCCCGGTAGCCATAAGTTTGTTTTCTACATCTGTGAATCCATTTCTGTTTTAAAAAATTATACTTTATAGTTTTATAGTTCAATATAGCATATATATGTAACAGCATAAGGCAGAAATGTGAAATGTAATAAATATGTTTAAGGGTCAGGGAATTCACCATACCCTTGCACACCCTTCTTCCTCTCCAGTAATAATCAACCTTCATTTTATTACACTCAATTTTGTGTATTTCTTTAAAATTACACTAGGCATATATATCAATGCAATTAAACTGGTTAGGGCTTCCCAGCAGAGGGATAAAGAATTCACCTGCAATGCAAGAGATGCAAGAACATAGATTTGATTCCTGGGTCAGAAAGATCCTCTCAAATAGGAAATGGCAGCCTGCTCCAGTGTTCTTGCCTGTAGAATTCCATAGACTGAGTAGCCTGCCTGGTGGGCTACAGTCCATGAAGTCACAGAGTCGGACAAGACTGAGTACACACACACATCTATTCCTAGGTGAGCAGTAATTGTTAGTGTGATTTTTAAAAAATTATATTTGTACATGAGATATGATTTTACTTCCTTGATCTCTCAATGTATTGAAACTTATTTTTATAAAATATACTTTTCTTTGCATTATTAACAGCTTGGTCATGGTATGTATATAATATGTATTTTTCTAATATTTTATTCATGATAATAATATCTTAGTTTTCTGAGTGTAACTGACCTATTGTTTTCCTTCCTGAAATTGTTCTTGTCAGATTGATCATAAAGATCAAGATTCTTTGAAAATAACTGGAGTGTATACTCTTTTCCTATTCTTAGGCATATATTTTGTTTATCTAGAATAAAATGGCTCAGATTTTTATTTATTGTTCTGTCTGTTTTGCAAGTTATATTTTCTTGGAATTTGTCCATTTAATTGAAATATTATAACACTTTAATTCCAAAGTTCTTCAAACAAAAATTCTTTAAAGGATACAATATACATGTTTAACTCTTCAAAGAATAATTCTTTTCTATATCGAAGGGTCTGCAGTGTTGTCCTGCTCTCAATTTTGACATTAATTAGTTGTAATTAACTTTTATTTTTCCTCATTATCTTTGAAGAGATTTAAAAATTGTGTTAGTCCTTTTAGACAGGACTTTTTTGCTTTTTGTTCACATCTTCCATAAGCTCATTTTGATTATCCTAATTTCTGTTCTTGTCATTATGACTATCTTCCCTCTATTATTTAATTTTATTTTTTGGGTCAAATGTTCATCCTTCTTTCTTTGCTGATATATGCTTTTGAGGAAGTACATTGTCACCCTGCTTATTTAACTTATATGCAGAGTACATCAAGAGGAACGCTGGGCTGGATGAAGCAAAGGCTGGAATCAAGATTGCTGGGAGAAATATCAATACCCTCAGATATGCAGATGACACCACCCTTACGGCAGAAAGTGATGAAGAACTAAAGAGCCTCTTGATGAAAGTGAAAGAGGAGAGTGAAAAATTTGGCTTAAAGCTCAGCATTCAGAAAACTAAGATCATGGCATCTGGTCCCATCACTTCATGGCAAATAGATGGGGAAACAGTGGAAACTGTCAGACTTTATTTTTCTGGGCTCCAAAATCACTGCAGATTGTGATTTCCACCATGAAATTAAAATACACTTACTCCTTGGAAGAAAAGTTATAAACAACTTACACAGCATATTAAAAAGCAGAGATATGACATTACCAATAAAGGCTTGTCTAGTCAAAGCTATGGCTTTTCCAGTAGTCATGTATGGATGTGAGAGTTGGACTATAAAGAAAGCTGAGTGCAGAAGAATTGATGCTTTTGAAATGTGGTGTTGGAGAAGACTCTGGAAAGTCCCTTGAACTGCAGGGAGATCAAACCAATCCATCCTAAAGGAAATCAGCCCTGAATGTTCACTGGAAGGACTGATGCTGAAGCTGAAATTCCAATACTTTGGCCACCTAATGTGAAGAATTGACTCATTGGAAAAGACCCTGATGCTGGGAAAGATTGAAGGCGGGAGGAGAAGGGGACAACAGAGGATGAGATGGTTGGATGGCATCACCGACTTGGTGGACATGAGTTTGAGTAAACTCTGGGAGCTGGTGATGGACAGGGAAGCCAGGCATACTGCAGTCCATTGGGTCACAAAGAGTTGGACACAACTAAGTGACTGAACTAAACTGATTAGTATAATAATAACTGAACTGCACTGATATTTCAATGTTTGAAATACATGTATTTAAGTGTAGGATATTTTAAAAAATCAAATAAATCTGAGCAATATACCTAGTGAGTTATGGCTGCAGCTAAATTTCCTCCAGCACTCTCTCCAGAGATACCAATTCTTTCAGGATCTACACTGTACTTGTCAAGAACATCTTGGCTTAAGAACCACTTTAGTGCATTATAGACATCTTCAAATTGGGTTGGAAAGTGATGTTCAGGTGCTAGTCGGTAGCTGTGGGCAGAATAACAATGTTCTTTAAGTCAGTTATTGTTAATCAAAAAATGTCGTGGATGTGCATGCTCTAACCTAAAAATCAAAAGTAATATTTTTCTTTAGCAACCTCATATTTTAGGTCATTATGAATTCAAAGACAAACTTAATCTTTATGATTGTGCTTGACATGAAGGTTTTTACAAATGCCATTTTTACATAAGTAAAATCTTGAATGACAAGTCTGAACTAGATTAAAAAAAAAAAAAACAACAACCCTGGTGCTAACTTCCTGAAACTAAACTTCTCCCAAAATGTTATTTTCTTTGTAGTCATTACACTTTATTAGCAACCAATAGATAGTGAACAAATCATAGGAACTATTCTATTCCAACTTAATCTAATGATGAAGTGGGCATGCAGGGGTCACTAATTTTTTCATATTTTCTTCATTTTTCTAGTCATTCCCATTGGGTTTCTTTTCTACTGTTGGCCATTAACCTAGAATGATTTTTGAAACTAGATTTTGTCTGAATTCCCACATGTTACTTAGTGACTAACTGCTTTTAAGGGAGGATTAGCCCATGAAATGGAGAAGGCAATGGCACCCCACTCCAGTACTCTTGCCTGGAAAATCCCATGGACAGAGGAGCCTGGTAGGCTGCAGTCCATGGGGTTGCTAAGAGTTGGACATGACTGAACGACTTCAGTTTCACTTTTCACTTTCATGTGTTGGAGAAGGAAATGGCAACCCACTCCAGTGTTCTTGCCTGGAGAATACCAGGGATGGGGGTAGCCTGGTGGGCTGCTGTCTATGGGGTCACACAGAGTTGGACACGACTGAAGTGACTTAGCAGCAGCAGCAGCAGCCCATGAAATACATGCCAATTTCTTTAAATATATCTTATTGGTTAATCCTAAAAAAAAAAAAAAAAAAAACCACCGTATAATATACAAAATATTATGACTCTCAGTTTACACATGAGAAAACAGATCTAACATGATATTTAACCTGCAGCCATCCAGTTGACTCTAGCACCAGGTTTTGAACCTCATTTTATGACTCTGAAGCCCTGCTAATTAAGAGTAGGCTAAAAGTCCATTGGAGGTCCTTTGTCCATGAGATACAATAGTTAGGTTTTATTATAAAAATTCCTTGACTTGCTCTTTTTGATCCCTACTTGGCCTAACTATAAAAGTCTTTTCTATCTGACTCTTTTCTGGTCATGCTCAAACTCACTTTTTCTATTCCCATCTTCTCAACTTCATTTGAACACTCCTGACATAACCAAGGAATGACCAGGACTGCTGTGAGCATCTGACTGAATAAGGCATCTGGCCAAAAACCACACGATCCCACAGTGTTCTTACTTGGTTGAAATGACAGCAGCATCTAGTATAATGGCTGTCCGTCTTGATAGAAAGTCAATATCAAAGAAAGCTGAAACAAATGAAAATAAAATCAGAGACTGACAGATGAAGGGTGTTCCCTTCAGCAGAAAACTTACTACTCCACCTTGTTACTCAATGAAACGTTCTGGGAAAAATATTTCTAAAATTTCATCATAGCTACAGAACATAAATTCCTTTATTCAGTGGTGCTTTCACATATGCCTCATTTTCACACTAAATATATTAAACAAACTTCATTCCCTTCAAGATTAATCTCTGTTACCTTCATTTAGCAGCTTTTATGTGTTGAAAAAATTGACACAGAAATATTAATTCCCTGATACTTGGGAAGTCACTGTCTACTGAAGACAAATACAGGGAGGAATAGGTGTATACACAGACAGGAATACTGCGAAATAGAGGTTGCTTTAATGGAAGAGCAAATAAGTGCTCTCTGGAAATAGTATTAGATGCCATCAAAACTGCCAGAGGAAGACAAAGAGTAAAGGGGAAGTAGGGACAGCTGAGACCTGATTTATACATTCCTATTTTCTAAAAGACAGACAAAAATATGTGCTTTCTGGGGTCTGTTTGTTTTGGTGACGTATATAGGATTGGGATGGGCCACACATGTTTGCTACTAAGCTTGGGTAAATCCTCCCTTTTGCGTATAAGAAAAGTTTAAGAACATAGAATTGAATTTGTCAGAAATAGGAAGAGAAAGAAATCATAAAATGCTAAAGGGCAATATCAAGATACAAAGTTGTTGCAAATGTTCCATCCAGTGAAAGGAGGAGTACAAATTGTCTTGTGACAATTTTCAAAGTTGGATGTTGACTATTCTTAAAATGTCAAATATACACTAACTTTTAAACTTTTATTTAACACTTGCTACAAAAAGTTGTTGTCAATACTTCTCTTTACTGAGTCCAATTCCCTCCTATTCCCCTAGGTCAGACAAATCTCATCCCATAATGCCCCTCTTCACATTTCCTCAACATCTTCTTGTCCAACTTATAAGCACATTCACAGGCCTTCCATAGATAAATATGAAACATATATGATAAAAAATTTATTTATACATACATAAAAGTTTTTATAAGTAAAATTATATATAATAAATTTATGTATTATATATAAAACACATCAAATAAATTGAAATGTACATGTGTCCTATATAAAATAAAAATAAAATACCTTTTTTCAACTCTATGCTTCTTTTCAATCTAACACCTTCCTTCTCATTTCCTTCGTAACAAAGATTACTGAAAAACTGGCATCACCATCTCCATTTCCTCATTTCTCATCTACTATTCAACTCACTTCATTTTGGTTTTCACCACAATGTTCTATCATTTCTGCAATTAACAAGTTTAATGCTGTATTTCTAAGTTCATAAAATTCTTTTCCCTCTTACCTGTTATCTGCTATAGCTTTTGATATTGATTATTCCTTTTCAGAAAGAGATTTAATATCATTCCTTTAAACTATTAATAGCATGGGTCCAAAGAATTAAGCTTCAGACAGCTGAAGTGTTCTGTTATCTGTGATAATGTTTAACATAAGTCAAAGTCAACATCTTAATAAAATGTATGCTAGGTGATAAACTAAAAGTTTCAACGAGAGGCTCATACCAGCACTTCCCGTACACCAACCACCACCATGAACATAAAATAAGCCTCTTCTTAGTGTCTCTGACTTCCATTTTGGTAAATATATACGGGCAGGAACACTGTTGAAAGTTGTCTCCATCACAGTGACATTTTCATCAGATGTGGGTGGGACTTCTTGAATGCTCATGAAGAACCCTGTAATGTCAATGGAATTACTGATTCCCAACAGTTCAGCAAAGTGACTCTAAAATAAGAGCGAAGGGGAAAAACACATTGAGGTTACAGATATCAAATGCCAATGCTGTTAATGACCCTAGAAGGATGCACATGTGTGCCTAAAGGTCCTGCATCACACTGTCACAGGTGAATCTGAAGAGGTTCAGAATCTTTACCACAATAGTTGGCCTCAAATTAAAAAAAAAAAAGATAAAGAATTATTAAAGTATTACAATTTGGCAGATTTTATACTTTCTACTTTGAGTACAAAGATAAACAAGGTAAGTGCTCTGTATAAGTTAAAAAGTTAAGCGAGAGAAATGGATATATAGTCATAAAACAACATAACCAATGTTTCATAAACATATAGAGAGAACTCTGGCAGAGGTCAATAAACTAGATGCCTGATCATAAGACCTGGGGAGGAGTTTTCAGATATTGGCGAACTCTGATATGAATATTGAAAAGGGAAGAAAAATGTGGCCAACCAAAAAGGAAATCTCACCAGAGCCCAAAGGAACAGACAAGGGACACTCCCATTACAGAGAAATGCAGGTGATTTACTAAACCATGAAGTAGCAAAGCTAGTAGAGCTATTCTAACAAAGTATGACTGACAAAGGATATAGTTTGGAGGGAGTTTTCAGAAAAAAAGGATGTTTAAGACACGTGCTGGAACTACCCACCAGGACCAGACTGGGTAAAGTGGAGGGAGTTTTCAGAAAAAAAGAATGTTTAAGACACCTGCTGGAATTACCCACCAGGACCAGACTGGGTAAAGTGGAGGAGGGACCTTTCTTAAGAACAGCTGACTGCCTTGTCCTCTTATGTAGTTGTTCCTGAATGTGACTTTGGTTCAAGAGCCTAGATGTCTGCTTTGGGGAACCTGTTCATCTCAAAGTGCAGTTCCTGACTAATCGGGATGACACCATGTTGCCCCATCTTCCCCACCTGCACTGGGGAATAGCGAATGGATGGCTGGGCAGCTCTTGCACTCTCATGAAAACCACACAGTGACCACTTCACCCTTGGGAAGGAAGCTCATGCAACTACTTGCTGTTTGAAGCTATGAATCATGCACCCTGGCACCGGGGACTTCTGTTCTTGAGAGTTATTTCAATGAAATCATGGCTTCTGACCTTCTGCTATCCTTCTGAAGAGAGGTCATTCTGGCTCCGAGCCTGGGCACGTGGATGGTCTAGGCAAGAGGGCTCTTGAGGCTGCTGGGACCACCTCATTGGACCGGCTGCCTATCCTAAGGAAGCATCCGTTGTAGGTTTGGATAACCGTGGTATCCAGCTGTGAGGACTGGAGAGGAGGTGAAGTGGGTCCATCATGACCTCCGCACCCTCCTCAGAGAAGTGCTGGTGACACATTTCGCAACTCTAGCGTGTCTGACGGAGAAGGCAATGGCACCCCACTCCAGTACTCTGGCCTGGAAAATCCCATGGACGGAGGAGCCTGGTGGACTGCAGTCCATGGGGTCGCGAAGAGCCGGACCCGGCTGAGCGACTTCACTTTCACCTTCACGCACTGGAGAAGGCAATGGCAGCCCACTCCAGTGTTCCTGCCTGGAGAATCCCGGGGACAGGGGAGCCTGGTGGGCTGCCGTCTCTGGGGTCTCACAGTTGGACACGACTGAAGCGACTTAGCAGCAGCGTGTCTGAATGAGGCCCCAGATTCTCCAGAAAAATGTTTCCACTTGCCTTAGGAAAATATTTTGTTCTTGCCCTAGTTTAGCAGCAACGGCCAGCATCTCAAACCAGCCACGGAAACTCGTCTGTGGTGTCCGTCTTCCTCTGACAACTGCCCTAGACCTCAGACCCGCGGAGTCTGAGCAGCCTGCCTCTCGTGCCTGCTGTCTGCTGTCACATGCTCCAGGTCTTCTCTAGGAAGTATTTAAAGGGAAACCTCCAGCTTTCCCTGCTGCCACCTGGAGATGGGCCCATAAAGGGACAAGGGGGAGACTACCATCACAGATCTGTTGTGTGAGCCCAGGCCTGCAAACTGCATAAAATGGAGTGTTGGTGGCTGTGTACAATAAATGCCAAAAATTCGGCTGTGGTTTCATTAAAAAAAAAAAAAAAAAGACGTGCTGAAATTAGAAAACTGACCTGCTTAAAGATAATAATGCCCTTGTTACCAATGTTAAGTGACATGTTAATGCATGAAATATAGTAGCAAAATAGTTATTGAATGTAACACCTGTAACAGTCCCTGTTAAGGGAGAGGTGTGTGAGGTGGGTAGTTAGGACTCTGCACTTTCACCACAGTTTGCACAGGTGTGATGCTGGGAAAGACTGAAGGCTGGAGGAGAAGGGGACAACAGAGGATGAGGTTGGATGGCATCACCGACTCAATGGACATTTGTTTGGGTAAACTCTAGGAGTTGGTGATGGACAGAGAGGCCTGGTGTGCTGCAGTCCATGGGGTCGCAAAGAGTTGGATACAACTAAGCGACTGAACTGAACTGAACTGATACCAGGTTGGGGAACTATAACGTTAGTGCAAAAGTAATTGTAGTTTTACACTGTTGAACTTTCCCACTTGACACTGGAATATATTAAATAAATGTTGTTACATTATACACAATTTTAATGCAGATTTCCCTCTTTATGCTTTTTTTTGCTATTGATTTATTATGTGTTGTTTATTTTATATTTATTTCAGACTATAGATATGATGCTAGACAAAAGCAAATTCAAGCGATTTTTTTTAAATTTGAGTTCAAAATCGGTCATAAGCAGTGGAGACAACTCACATGAACAATGCATTTGGCTCGGTAAATGCTAACAAGCATATGGTGGAGTGGTGGTTCAAGAAATTTTGCAAAGGAGGTGAGAGTCTTGAAAATGAGGAGCAGAGTGGCTAGTTATCAGAAGGTGACAGCAACTATTGACAGCAATAATCAAAGCTGATCCTCTTATGAATACACAGGCAACTGCTGAAGAACTCAACGTCAATCATTCTATGTTTATTTGGCATTGGAAGCAAATTGCAAAGGTGAAATCTTGATAAGTGGGTGTTTCATGAACTGACTGAAAATTTTAAAAATCGTGGTTTTGAAGTATCATCTTCTTTTACTCTACACAACAACAATGAACCATTTCTTGACTGGATTGTGATGTGCAATGAAAGGTGGATTTTATGTGACAACCAGCAATGACCACCTCAGTAGCTGGACTGAGAAGTTCCAAAACACTTCCCCAAGCCCAGCTGGCACCAAAAGATGGTCATGGTCACTGTTTGGTGGCCTGCTGCCGGTCTGGTCCACTATAGCTTTCTAAATCCTGGTGAAACCATTACATCTGAGAAGTATGTTCAGCAAATTGATGAGATGCACCAAAAACTGCAATGCTGGCAGCCTGTACTGGTCAACAGAAAGAGCCCATTTCTCCTCCACAACAATGCCTGACTGCACGTCACACAAGCAACACTTCAAAAATTGAATGAATCGGGCTATAGAGTTTTGCTTCAACTGGCATTTTCACCGGACCTCTCACCAACTGACTACTTCTTCAAGCATCTTGACAACCTTTTGCAGAGAAAACACTGCCACATCTTGACAACCTTTTGCAGAGAAAACACTGCCACAACCGGCAGGATTCAGAAAAATGCTTTCCAAGAGTTCGTTGAATCATGAAACATAGATTTTGACGTTATAGGGATAAAGAAACTTATTCCTTGTTGGCAAAATGTGTTGATTGTAATGGTTCTTATTTTGATTAATGAAGATGTGTTTGAGTCTAGTTATAATGATTTAAAATTCACACTACAAAATTACAATTACTTTTGTACCAAATACTTTTGTACCAAAAGTATTCCATAAGCTGTGTGGCAGGGTCAAAAATAAAGGGGAAAAAAAAGCACAGTGCTAGAGGTATGATTAATGCAAGATACCTGTGAAATGATTTCCAACCTTTACAGACTATTGCTAAAAACATACATTCACATAAGTAAACTCTAATAAAAGGCAGATCAAAAAAGGACCTTGAATGGCTGCTCAGGTAGAAAGAGAAGACAGATCAGTTCTGAAAAATAAGAAGAAAGTTTCTGATGGGTGTACTGTTTGATTTCAACCTGTTGAATGTGAAAAATTATAGTTGCTTAAAGTTTTTAGATTTAGTCAGACAGGCAAAATAATTTGATCAAAGGCCTAAAGAAAAGAAATTTCAAAGTTGTTCATGAAAACCATTTTATCTGGAAGCTAACTTGCTTGGTTTATATGGTTGAAATTACAGTGGGAAGCTCTGTTGACACTGCAGTATCAGGAGCTACTTTCAGAAGACAGTATCTATTTTTCTTTTGTAAACATCTCATCAAGCAGCTTAATGTGTTCTAACTAGCCAACAACAAAATAAATGAGATCCATATATCATATATACATATATATCATTAAGTATAATGATCAAAGAAACACTAGATCTTCCTGAATTTCCAGTGAGGTTATGTCCTGGTAAATTCATTGTAAACTGAAAATGCTGCAAGTCAAAAATGCATTTAAATATATGTAACCTACCAAACAGGCTTCCCAGGTGGCTCAGTGGTAAAGAATCTGCCTGCAAATGCAGGAGACAGGGGTTCAATCCCTGGATCAGGAGTATCCCCTGGAGGAGGAAATGGCAATCCACTCCAGCATTCTTGCCTGGGAAATCCCACAGAACGAAGAACCTGGTGGGTTACAGTCCATGAGGTCACAAAAAAAGAGACAAGACTGAGGAACTACACACACACAGCCTGCCAAACATCTGCTTGGCTTGCAGGGGGGCATAATCATCTAACGCAAAACTTATTTTACAAGAAAATACTGAAATGGTGTAATTTACTGAATACTGTACTGAAAGTGAAGAACACAATGGTTGTAGGAGTAGAGAGTGGTGTAAGTATGTAGGTTGTTTACACGTGTGATCAAGGGATTAACTGGGAGCTGCGGCTCCCTACTGCTGTCCAGCATCATGACAAGGAGTCGCCCACATATCTCGAGCCTGGGAAAAGACCAAAATCAAAATGCAAAGTACAGTTTCTACTCTATGAGTATAACTTTTTCCCTGTCATAAAGTCAAAAAAATCATAAGTCAAACCGTCATTAATCAGGAACTGTCTGTACTTAAAACAGAAATTTAATTTTAAACAGTGGGCATTGTGAAACATAACCTGCGAGTTAAGTTGACCATAGTCTATTATAATTTTCTAATTAATGTACTGAAAGGTCATTTCCAGTTATTATTCTATATTATCTAGTCTGATGTCTCTGATTAATCTGATCCAAAATAAATAGTATTATGATTGGTACATATGTTGTCCTCAGGAGTTTTAACTAGATACTCCTGAAGTTAAGAGGTTAGTTATAGTCAAAAGAAATGGTAAAAGTTGGCATGTAATCAATAAGTAGATTGATGATATATAGGTAGGTAGACAGATAAAAAGATACTAACAGCTTTTAATATATATTCACTTATATATAACGTGCTGCTTCTGCTTAGTCAGTTAGTCATGTCCGACTCTTTGCGACCCTGATGGACTATAGCCCACTAGGCTCCTCTATCCGTGGAGATTTTCCAGGCAAGAATACTGGAGTGGGTTGCCATACCCTCCTCCAGGGGATCTTCCCGCCCCAGGGATCAAAACTGGGTCTTCTGCAGTGCATGCAGATTCTTTACCACTGAGCCACCAGGGAAGTCATATAATGTGCTACCCATATTTATATTGAGTTAGGCATTTATACCCATATCTAATCCATGTCCAAATATGTATTTGGTTGTGTCTCGATATTCATATCTCTATTTATGTCAATGAAAACTCAATTAACCATCAGTTAAGAAGAAAAAAAGAGGCTTTTTATTTGAGCCAAATGAGGATGATAACCCAGGAGACAGAATCTCAGAAAGGTCTGAGAACTGTTCTGCTGACTAGAAGTCAAAGACACAGTCATATACATTTTTGAGCAAAGGATCATGCATCAAAATGACATATTGATATTTTACATAAAGCTTACCAAGGATACATAGTCCAAGTAAGCCTATATGGAGGGTGCAGTGAGTTACCGTGACCCCTTACAGAATTAGGAGAAAATGCTCTCCTTTTAAGAAGTTGTGCTGGTGGCTTCCTTGGTGGCTCAGTGGTAAAGAATCCACCTGCTATTGCAGGAGACGGGGGGTTCAGGGAAGATGCCACATGCTGTAGAGCAACTAAACCCATGGACCATGACTACTGAGCCTGTGCTCTAGAGTCCAGGGGCCACAACCACTGAAGCCCAAGCGCCCGACAGCCTGGTTGCGCAACAGGAGGCCATGGCAGTGGGAAGCCCACAAACCGCAACTAGAGAGAAGCTCCCACTGGACGCAACTAGAGAGAAGCCCATGCAGCAATGAAGACCCAGTGCAGCCAAAAATAAATAAAATTATATCAAAAAAGAAGCTGCATTGCTAACATCAGAAGAAAGGAGATAAGAGATAAATAACTATACTTACACTTGTTTTTAATCTTTGCCAGGTATTACGCTTTCCACTTGTGTACCAATTCAATTCTTATGAAAACCTGGTCAACACATAACATATTCCCAGATTTTTCAATTGAGTATGTTGAGGTGGGAGAGGTTAAGAGACATATTTATGACCAGTCATACAATAAGGGCTACATGTGGGACTCAAGCCCCGGTCTGATCCCTGGAGCCAGGTGTCACTCCTGACCGACAATATACTGTCCCGTAGTGGCCATCATTATGAAATGCCTGTTGAAGAGACAGCGTGGCAGTGGATACAGTGTTCAAGGATCCCTTAGTATTCACAGAACTTTCATGGATGTGAGAGACTGGGCAGAGAGACTGGGCGGGAACCCAAATCTGAGGGCGCCTTGGGCCCTGCCCAGGGTCCAGAAGAATGCGGTGGTTCCCACGGCCTCCTGCATGCCCCAGCCCACTCACGCTACACTCGGCTCAAGGAGCACTCAAACATCCCTCCTTACTGGTGCCCAGGCGCTGTCCTAAAGAGAAGCCAGAAGATAGACTCACAGAAAGCACCACCTTAATGCCACAACTGCAGCCAGAGGAGTAGAACTTCATGCAGGTGAAAGGGAAGTGCAAATGCTTAGTCAGGGCCTGACGAGCTTAGAAGATCAACTCTTCTATAGCTATAAGGATATTCCAGGTCTTCTCCACATTCTGGTCACCCCTTCCACACACAAACAGCTCCACACACACTGACCTTGCCCCCAACACTGTGGTATCCCATACCTGTTCCTCCGTGCTATACACAAGGGGTAGAGACTCTTACTTCCAGTGGACCATTTTCCATCCCCTTTATTTTCAGTGTCAAATGTGGAAACAATTTTTAATTATTTTAAATGCTAGCATAGAAAAGTGATAGGTCACAAGCATTTATTTACTTAATTTTAACAAATTTAAAATTCCTATGACCTATGACATAAAGTGTCCACATCTTTCCCCCCAAAATAATTTATATTAATTTAGCCAGCCCTCTGGCTCTCAATCAGTTAAGTACATAAAATACAAGGCCTCTTTCAAAACATAAATCACTAGACTCAAGTATCTTATCTGCAAAGAATAAGATTATTTAGTTTCAAGTAAATATTTTTAAATGATAGGAGACTGGTATATGTTATACAGGTTAAAAAATAGTATTTATATGAAAATAGGAAATCAACCTTGAATATTCATTAGAATGACTGATGCTGAAAGCTGAAGCTCCAAAACTTTGGCCACTTGATTCGAAGAGCTGACTCACTGGAAAAGACCCCGATGCTGGGAAAGACTGAAGGCAAAATGAGAAGGGGGCAGCAAAGGATGAGATGGTTACATAGCATCACTGACTTTAATGGACATGAATTTGAACAAACTCTGGGAGACAGTGGAGGACAGAGGAAAAAACATTTTTACATTCATGAAAAAACAAAACTCATGCAAGGTATTATGTGCTATAAGAAAAATAATAATAGCCTCCAACATATGAAGAAAACAAGTTTAATTGGTACAAGGTAGATGACATAAATTATACAATGCTTCAGAACAAACAATATAAGAAAAAAGATCACAAAGCAGAAGTACAAATCTTTAAGGAAGGAATAGGAAGATATTTGGAGATAATCTCTAATTGAAAAGAAGTGATTGAAAAATGGTACTGATAGAAATCAGAAAAGAAATAAGAAAAAAAAGACAAAATAATTTCAGAAATAAACACTGAATTATAAGAAACTCAAGCAAAGTGTTACATATGATAGAAATGAGAAAAACAAAAGGAAATTGAAGTGCTATAGAGAAAATGACATTTTTTCCAAAGACAAACAAGGACTACATGTGTACATAAATGTATATATATATACACACACACATAATTAATCCAAATAATAAAAGAAATCAAAATAATCAATCAAAATCAACCAAGAATAACTTTTAAAAAATGACTTGAAGCTATATTCTACCAAAACTTACCCAAATCCAATAGCATGTACTATAAAATTACTAAAAATGGTCAAATCACTAATAATGAAATAAAAATAAGACAAGCATTGCACTTATTCAGAGCTACATTAAGCTCCAGAAGTGTTGAAACAACTGAAGAAATATATGAAAGAAATGCTGAGCCAAGGGTTTAATACCCAGACTGTCTATGAATTGTTTTTGTTTTGTTTTTGCTGCAGGGAGGCAACTCACTACAAAGTTAAAAGAGCGAACTATATGGCTTTATTTCTAAGTAATTAGCCTCATTAGAAAAGAACCACAAGTCTTTGAGGATGACCTATGAACAGGAGGTAGTGAGCCAGCCATGCAGGAAACCCTTCAACTGGAAACCATTTTCCTTGTTTCTCCTGGGTTTTTACCAGCTGACTTGTTCACAGGTATTTCAGTAAGAAAGGACTTGCACATTTGAATACAAGGTTACTGTATCAAATTCTGTAACTAATCACAGTGTTGCTCAATTCCACCATTTCTGAAGTTCAAAAGGCTTCATTCTGGCAGCACTCATGCCATGAAACTCACAGTAAGACTTTTTGTGTTTCTTAGCCAGTCTATTTTGTCTTCTAGCATTTAAAATGGAAACTCCTTGACTACTCCCTCCATATTCATTCTGCATTAAGCAATAGATAAAATATTTGAAAGGTTTTAAAACCAGCAAGCAAACTTTGAGTAAACTTTCCAAAACAGCAGAAATTATTTAAAAAATAATAAAAATCATTATTTTCTCCTGACTAAACTTCTAAACATTGACAGTCAATAAAAGTTTATACTTACCAAATGTGTGATAGTTTTCAAATATGTTGTTACCCACATTAATTTCCATGGTGCCTCAATATTATCCGGGAGAGGTGTGTAAACATAATATGCCCCAAGAGCCCCCACAATCAGAAGCAAAATCATCTTTCTTCCCGTGATGTTTTCCAACTGCACATTCTACTTGGCAGCAAAGCAAATACACTTCTGAAATATTTTAATGCTGAAATTTCACAACAGTTTTTGGATTTATCAAGAAGTGTTCTCTAACTTCTTAGACACAAATTCCATTGGTCTAACTGTCATTCTGCAAGCTTCTGGGAAATAATTAGCTCAGAAAAAGTACAAAGAACTCTGTGAAACCCGCACTCATATTATCTGCAGGTTCCATCAAGTACAACAGCCTTATAATGTTGCTAGGCAATCAGTAAACAAACATTTTTTGCTCAATTACTGGTTGCAGAGTACTTTAACAATTAGAGAAAAGGCCACAGGAAGTACAAGAAACCCAGTGTATGCTTCAAATAACAAATCTCGGCATGGGGGAGAAAGAATATGTTTAAACTATTGAGAGCTTTTACAAAGTATGATAGACATGGTCACTTGTATCCTATATTACTTTTACTGTTTTGCTACAAATAAAATTGTTAGTGAAAAATGCTAAACAGGTTAAAGTTATACAATTTTTTCCAATGCAACATAAAAAACTTATATTCAAACAACTTCAGTATAGGACACAATTCAGATTTTTTAAAAAAGGAAAGGAAATAGGAAAAATATTTCAGCATTTTAAATCTTCATACAAGTTTTGCAGTTTTGTGTTTACCTTTATCCATTCAGCATGGAATCCCCTGAATTTGAGATCTTTCAGCAAAATTAGGGGCTTTGCTGGTGGTTCAGACAGTGAAGAATCAGCCTGTAATGTGAGATACCTGGGTTCAATCCCTGGGTTGGGAAGATCCTGGGGAGAACGGAACAGCTACCCACTCCAGTATTCTGGCTTGGAAAATTCCATGGATAGAAGAGCCTGGTAGGCTACAGTCCATGGGGTTGCAAAGAGTCGGACATGACTGAGCAAGCAAAATTAGAACACAGAGAAGGTTCTTCTTATAAAGGTCTGTGTTCTGGCTTTGTTGTTGTTGTTGTTGTTTCCTTGATTACAAAATCATGGAGATAGCTAACAGTTTTTGAGCATTTAATCTGTACCCCAGGCAATGTATTAAAACAAATCTTAATGTCATTGTTGCTGTTGTTCAGCCACTCAGTTGTGTCCATCTCTTTGAGACCCTATGGACGGCAGAAGGCCAGCCTTCTCTGTTCTTCACCATCCCCCAGAGCGTGCTTAAACTAATGTTCATTGAGTCAGTGATGCCATCCAACCATCTCATCCTCTGTTGTCCCATTCTCCTCCTGCCTTCAATCTTTCCCAGCATCAGGGTCTTTTCTAATGAGTCAGCTCTTCGCATCAGGTGGCTAAAGGATTGGAGCCTCAGCTTCAGCATCAGTTCTTCCAATGAATACTCAGGCTGATTCATGTCAATGTATGGCAAAAACCACTACAAAATTGTAAAGTAATTAGCCTCCAACTAGAACACTTTCTAACACCATACACAAAAATAAACTCAAAATGGATTAAAGATCTAAATGTAAGACCAGAAACTATAAAACTTTTAGAGGAAAACATAGGCAGAAACTCTCTGACATAAATCACAGCAAGATTACTATGACCCACCTCCTAGAGTAATGGAAACAACAACACAAATAAACAAATAGGACCTAATTAAAGTTAAAAGTTTTTGCACAACCAAGGAAACTATACGCAAGGTGAAAAGACAGCCCTCAGAATGGGAGAAAATAATAGCAAGTGAAGAAACTGACAAATAATTAATCTGAAAAATATACAAACAGCTCATGAAACTCAATACCAGAAAAATAAATGACCCAATCAGAAAATGGGCCAAAGAACTAAACAGACATTTCTCCAAAGAAGACATACAGATGGCTAATAAACACATGAAAAATTGCTCAACATCACTCATTATCAGAGAAATGCAAATCAAAACCACAATGAGGTACCATCTCACGCCAGTCAGAATGGCTGCTATCCAAAAGTCTACAAGCAATAAACGCTGGAGAGGATGTGGAGAAAAGGGAACCCTCTTACACTGTTGGTGGGAATGCAAACTACTACAGCCACTGTGGAGACCAGTGAGGAGATTCCTTAAAAAACTGGAAATAGAACCGCCATAAGACCCAGCAACCTCACTGCAGGACATACACACTGAGGAAACCAGAACCGAAAGAGACATGTGCACCCCAATGTTCATCTCAGCACTGTTTATAATAGCCAGGATATGGAAGCAACCTAGATGCCCATCAGCAGACCAATGGATAAGGAAGCTATGGTACATATACATGATGGAATATTACTCAGGTACAAAAAAGAACACATTTGAATCAGTTCTAATGAGGTGGATGAAACTGGAGCCTATTATATAGAGTGACATAGGTCAGAAAGAGAAACACCATACCGTATATTAACGCATATATACGGAATTTAGAAAGATGGTAACAACATCCCAACATGCAATACAGCAAAAGAGACACAGATATAAAGAACAGACTTTTGGACTCTGGGAGATGGCGAGGGTGGGATGATTTGAAAGAATAGCATTGAAACATGTATATTACCATATGTGCAATATGTCGCCAGTCCACGTTCAATGCATGAAATAGGGCACTCAAAGCCAGTGCACTGGGATAACTCTGAGGGATGAGATGGGGAGGGAGGCGGAAGGGGGGCTCAGGATGGGGGACAGATGTACACCCGTGGCAGATTCATGGCAAAAACCACTACAATATTGTCAAGTAACTAGCCTCAAATTAAAATAAATAAATTTTTTTAAAAGAGAGTAAAGTTTGGCATTAAAAAGAGAGAGAGAGAAAGAAAAGAGTAGTCTCTTCAACAAATGGTGCTGGTAAAAATTCGATTTCCTCATGTGAAAGGGTGAAATTGGACATATGTATGGAAATAAGTATCTTACAGCATACGCAAATATCAACTCAAAATTGATTAACAGCTTAACCATAAGACCTGGAACTGTAAAACTCCTAAAAGAAAACATAGGAAAAAGCTTCACAACATTGTTTTTTTCAATGATTCTTTTGAGATTTGACATCAAGAGCAAGGCAGCAAAAACAAAAATACACAAGAGTGACTACATCAAAATAAAAATCTTCTACATAGCAAAGGAAATAAACAACAAAATGAAAGAACAGTTTATCAAATGGAAAGAAAAATAGTTACAAACCATGTATCTATAAGGGGGTTAATGTCCAAATTACATAAGGAATTCCTACGAATCAGTAACAACAATGAAATAAAGGATCCAATGAAAAAAAGCAGCACACACTTTGACTGGATCTCTTAAGGAGCCCAATAATGACAGGAAATTTGCTATATCAGAATAACACGTGTGAAAACCCTAGGAAAATACCAACAAATCAACCCATTTGTGAACCTGGATATTTTTGCAATATTTTAGCTCTCACTGGGTCAGAGTAATGCCTACATCTGCCACTCTTGCAACTGTGTATAAGGTTCCAGTATGTCCTTGAAAATGCCTTTGAAATTTAAATACTAGCTAGAATATAGAAGCTTATTTTCTATGAGTATACTAGTTGCTAACATTTAAATGATTCCACACACACACAAAAAAAACTCAAGGCTTTTCCTACGTGTTTGGGAAAAAATACAATATTTTCTGGTTTAGGAGCAGGTGATTCCATTAATCACTTACTTGTTTTTCTGATTCCCAACAGTCTAATTTTCAACAAGCTCTTACCAGATATGGGGGATCAAAGAGGCTACCAACAAAATTAATTATATTTCCCACAGAAAGACTCAGGATAAGCCTGATGTAAAACATAGAGTTTATCACTGCAGACATTCAAGAACAAGACAACTATTAACATTTTATCCGTGTACTTCTCACTGTAAAGCCCCAAAGGAAAGCAGAAGAGCATTACAGAATACAAAAGAGGGAATCTGGTTGGTGATTTTATGGACCACCCCTAAATAACAGCTTAAATAAACTAGACCTTGTTCTATACACCCAGTGCCCACAGACATATTTCTTTTAAAGCTTTCATATTTGATTGTACTTCTTTGTCTCTCTTTCTCTCCTTGTGGATGTGTCTCTCATCTAAACTGTCTCAGGATTTACCACTAGAAGTCTTGCATCCTGAGAAACTTCTCAGCATACAGAAAACCAGGGATGTCAGTCATCATAATAATGACTTATCTTAACAGTTTCTTTCATGGTTACTTGCCTAACCCCTGGCCCAGGCATTCAGTACTCTTTTTTTTTTTTTTTAAATAAGCAAATAAATAAAATTTTCTCTAAAGGTGAAAACATTTAGATTCTTTCCTCATTTAAAAACAGCTTAATTCTCTTCTGGTTGAATGCCTGATTATTCTCTAACATTTCTTCCAAAAAGTTTTAATTGCATATAAAAGGTTTCTAAATATATAAAGTTATATATAATATGTTGAGCTTTACTAGCATGTGAGATGAGTAAAACTGTGCAGTAGTTTGAGCATTCTTTGGCATTGCCTTTCTTTGGGACTGAAATGAAAACTTACCTTTTCCAGTCCTGTGTCTACTGCTGAGTTCTCCAAATTTGCTGTCATATTGAGTGCAGCACTTTCACAGCATCATCTTTTAAGATTCTAAATAGTTCAACTGGAATTCCATCACCTCCACTAGCTTTGTTTGTAGAGATGCTTTCTAAGGCCCACTTGACCTCACATTCCAGGATGTCTGGCTCTAGGTGAGTGATCATACTATTGTGATTACCTGGGTTGTGAAGATCTTTTTTGTACAGTTCTTCTGTGTATTCTTGCCACCTCTTCTTATCTTCTGCTTTGGTTAGGTCCATACCATTTCTGTCCTTTATTGAGCCCATCTTTGAATGAAATGTTCCCTTGGTATCTCTAATTTTATTGAACAGATCTCTAGACCTTTTCATTCTATTGTTTTCCTCTATTTCTTTGCATTGATAGCTGAGGAAGTCTTTCTTATTGTTCCTTGCTATTCTTTGGAACTCTGCATTCAAATGGGTATATATTTCCTTTTCTCCTTTCCCTTTCCCTTCTCTTCTTTTGATAGCTGTTTGTAAGGCATTCTCAGACAACCATTTTGCCCTTTTGCATTTCTTTTTCTTGGGGATGGTCTTGATCCCTGCCTCCTGTACAAAGTCATGAGCTTCCATCCACAGTTCTTGAGGCACTCTTATCAGATCTAATCCCTTGAATCTGTTTGTCACTTCCACTGTATAGTCATAAGGAATTTGATTTAGGTCATACCTGAATGGTCTAGTGGTTTTCCCTACTTTCTTCAATTTAAGTCTAATTTGGAAATAAGGAGTTCATGATCTAAGCAACAGTCAGCTCCTGGTCTTGTTTTTGCTGACTCTATAGAGCTTCTCCAGCTTTGGGTGCAAGGAATATAATCAATCTGGTTTCTGTACTGACCATCTGGTGATGTCCACCTGTAGAGTCTTCTCTTGTGTTGTTTTTCATATCTGAAGTCTTCATATCTGAATGAGATCCTTGCTGGGTATAGTAATCTGGGTTGTAGGATTTTCTCTTTCATTACTTTAAGTATGTCCTGCCATTCCCTTCTGGCCTGAAGAGTTTCTGTTGAAAGATCAGCTGTTATCCTTATGGAAATCCCCTTGTGTGTGATTTGTTGCTTTTTTCTTGCTGCTTTTAGTATTTGCTCTTTGTGTTTGATCTTCATTAGCTTGATTAATACATGTCTTGGGGTGTTTAGCCTTTGGTTTATCCTGTTTGGGACCCTCTGGGTTTCTTGGACTTGGGTGGCCATTTCCTTCCCCATTTTAGGGAAGTTTTCAATTATTATCTCCTCAAGAACTTTCTCTTGGCTTTTCTTTTTGTCTTTTTCTTCTGGAACTCCTATGATTCGAATGTAGGGGCATTTAACATTGTCCCAGAGGTCTCTGAGGTTGTCCTCATTTCTTTTAATTCTTTTTTCTTTTTTCCTCTCTGCCTTGTTTATTTCCACCATTCTATCTTCCACCTCACTTATCCTATCTTCTGCCTCGGAGGCTTTTGGATGAGCTCTTGTCAATTAATGTTCCCCAGAGTCAGGAGTTCTCTGGTGTTCTCAAGTTTTGGATTTAAACCTCCTGCATCTGCCTTTCAGTCTTATTCTGACAGTAGCCTCAAGCCTTCTCCATCCATAGAGCACTAATGATAAAACATCTAGGCTAATGGTGAAAAGATTCTCCACAGTGAGGGACACCTAGAGGTTCACAGAGTTACATGGAGAAGAGAAGAGGAAGGAGGGAGATAGAGTTGACCCAGAGGAGAAGAGGGGAGTCAAAAGGGAAGAGAGCAGTCTAGCCAGTAATCGATTCCCGGTGTGCTCTGCACAGCCCGGAACATACAGAGATATTCACACAGTTAAGCAGGGAAGAGAAGGGGGAGGGAAGAGATAGAGGTGACCTGGGGGAGAAAAGGGAGAGGCAAAGTGGAGAGAGCGATCAAGCCAGGAATCACACCCCTAAGTGAAAATGGGCACTGAAGACTAGATTCTTAAAGGTACAAAATTGATAACACAGCCCAAAAAGCAAAGGTTAGAAATCTGTAGTATAGGTTAGACTGTAAAAAGTGCAATATTAAAAATACAAATCAAAATCAATCGCAAAAATTGTAAGAATATATATATGTGAAATTTGCCTTAAAAATAGTGTCCTTTTTTGCAAGATAACAGTAGGTTATAAAACGAAAATTTAAGAAGTAATAAAATAGTAAAAATGTATCTAGGAATTTCTCTGGAGCTGTTGAGGGCAGTGTGGGGTCAGTTCAGCTTCGGATAGTGCCTTGTTCCAGCTTATACTTCTTCTCAAGGTCTATAGGGGGTGATGGTGAAGTCGCTCAGTCGTGCCCAACTCTTTGCAATCGCATGAACCCACTGGGCTCCTCCATCCATGGACTTTTCTAGGCAAGAGTACTGGAGTGGGTTGCCATTTCCTTCTCCAGGTTTGCAATGCTTAGTCAATGCTAACTACAGGGTTTAATCTGTCACTTCCAGAGTGGTTCCCTCTTTGCTTATTTTGGCTTCCTCTGCTTGCAAGTCTTTTCAGTGTCTAATTTCCACCCTGACACAAGGGGGCAGAGGAACACGGCAAGCAAGCATCACTGGCGTGTGTGGGGTGCTCACAGTGTCTGGACCACACTGGGTTTGCCCCGCTCATGGCAGCGTGTGCTTTCCAGGTCTACACTGCTCAGGCTCCAGGTTGCTCTGCAGGGGAACTGTCCAAAGTGGGCCCTGGGTTGCATGCCCTTCCCAGGTCTGAGATGCTCAGGTTCAGGGTCTTGGGTGCTCCAGAAAGGCGCAGACTCGGCGGGGCCCGCGTTCTGTGCCCTTCCCAGGCGCTAGGAGCTCAGGCAAACAGGTGCTTGGTGAGCACACTGTCCCGGGTGGGCAATGAGTCTTAATCACCTCCCCGGTCCCGGTTGCTCGGTTCCCTGAGTGGGCTGCAAGAGCGCCGTCTCAGGTGTCTCCTCTGGGGAGCTCATCTCAGGCTGCGACCCTCCTGGCAGATGTCAACCGTCCAGGATCCCAGGGAGACTTGGTTAGCAAACTGGAGCCTGCTCACAGTTCGGTGGAGGGTGCCGTCACTGGGGCCGAGATTGCCCCTTGCCTTCTGCCTCCGGTGGGGGGAGGGGCCGGTCTGCAGCCAGCTAGCTCTCCTTTTGTGTTTGCTCAGTCCTTTGTTCTGTGAGTGGGCCAGGCTGTGCGTTAGGTTAGAGCTTCTGGGGGGCAGTTCTCTCTCTCATTACGCCGCCCTTCCCCCGGCTATCCCACAGTTTGGGTTGCTGTTTCACATTCGCTCCTCCGGACTGTCCTCAGGGCATTCAGGCCCAGTTCTTCCCCTAAGCATGCGACTTGTGCCTCCCCTGCTCCCTGGCAGTGGTCGCAAGTGTCTGGACTATTTCTCCCCAGGGAGTTGCAGTTAAGGCACGTGTTCTGTGGGATTCTTTTCTTTTCTGTCTGCCCCCTCCCAGTTATGCTGCCATCTGAGATTCCAAAACTCCCCATAAGCCCGCTGGTGAGAGGATTTCCTGATGCTTGAAACGTCTCCTCCTTCACAACTCCCTCCCCGGAATGGGTGTCCATCCCTAACTCTTTGGTCTCTCTTTTTGTCTTTTATATTTTGTCCTACCTCCTTTCAAAGAGAACGGGCTGCCTTTCTGGGTGTCTGCTGTCCTCCGCCAGCATTCAGAAGTTGTTTTGTGGAAGTTGCTCAGCATTCAAATGATTTTTTTGATGAATTTGTGTGGGAGAAAGTGGTTTCCCCATCCTATTCCTCCACCATCTTAGGACCACCCGTCTCTGCTTTTTGACATGCTGTCTAGTTTGGTCACAGATTTTCTTCCAAGGAGCAAGCATCTTTCAATTTCATGGCTGCAGTCACCATCTGCAGGGATTTTGGAGCCCCCTAAAATAAAGTCTTCCACTGTTTCTGCTGTTTCCCATCTACTTGCCATGAAGTGATGGGACCGGATGCCATGATCTTAGGCTACAGTCCATGGGGCTACAAAGAGTCAGACACCACTGAGTGACTGAGCACACATCCTGAATCTGAGTACTGATTGTTTATCAGACCAAGGACACATCCCCGGAGCTTGGAACACAAGGTATAGCTTTAGGCTGATGGAGTGAGGTGTTTATTGAAAACAAGATGGTGGTCTCAGAGTTCTACACTGACTGCCTAGAATTTCTACCTCTAGTCCATAACACTGGGAACTACAAAACACTATCAAAAGAAATTAGAAAGTATTTAAATGAATTGAGAGATATACATTTATGGATTGGAAGATGTACTATTTTTAGCTAATTAATTCTCCTAAAATTAATGCACAGACTCAAAAAACTCTGATTTTTAAAATCTCAAAAAATTTGGAGGAGGGTTGGCAAATAGACTCTAATTTATTTTTAAATACAAATAACAGAATAGCCAAGACAATTTAAAGGACAAAGTTAGAGTATTTATCAAATCAGATTTCAAACTTAGTATAAAGATAAGTGAACTTGACTAGCAATAGAAAGTATTCAAAATGAAGTGCATGGGGCGGAGGTGGGCAGAGGAATGGACAAACAAAGTCTCAGTGACCTCTGGGAAACTATAAAGCAACTTAATATGCATAACTGGAGTTCTAGAAAGAGGTAGCAGGTAAATTATTGGAGGGGGGATGATAATTTATTTGAAGTTAAAAAAGTCAAAAATTTTCCAAATCTGAATAAAGTTATAAACCCAAGGATCCAATAACCTCAATAAATCCCCCCTGATTAATAAAAATATAAACCACAGCAAGTCATGTCACAAAGACATTACTGAAAAACTATGATTGAAAAGGAAGTTCTTCAAGTGAACCTGACACTAAAAGAAAAAAAAAAAAATTACATACAAAAGGCCATAGATAAGAATTCACAGTTCCAGAAATAGTCATTAGGGTCAACAGAAAAGATGTGTCTTCTTCATTTTAAAAATGCTTGAAAAGGTAAACTATTTAAAACAAAAATATTAATACAATGTTGGGTTGATAACACATATAGAATGAAATATATGGTAACAGTAACCAAAAAATGGGATGAAAGAAAAGGCAGTATACTGTTGTAAAGTTTTGACATTTTCATGTAGTAAGTGTAATTTGGAAAACTCAGCAGTGGCCACAGGACTGGAAAAGGCCAATTTTCATTCCAATCCCCAAGAAAGGCAATCGCAAAGAATGCTCAAACTACCACACAATTGCACTCATCTCACATGCTAGGAAAGTAATGCTCAAAATTCTCCAAGCCAGGTTTCAGCAATACGTGAACTGTGAACTTCCAGATGTTCAAACTGATTTTAGAAAAGGCAGGGGAACCAGAGATCAAATTGCCAACATCCACTGGATCATCGAAAAAGCAAGAGTCCAGAAAAACATCTATTTCTGCTTTATTGACTACTCCAAAGCCTTCAACTGTGTAGATCACAATAAACTGTGGAAAATTCTGAAAGAGATGGGCATAACAGACCACCTGACCTGCCTCTTGAGAAACCTGTGTGCAGGTCAGGAAGCAACAGTTAGAACTGGACATGGAACAGCAGACTGGTTCCAAACAGGAAACAGAGTACGTCAAGGCTGTATATTGTCACCCTGCTTATTTAACTTACATGCAGAGTACATCATGAGAAACTCTGGGCTGGAAGAAGCACAAGCTGAAATCAAGATTGCCAGGAGAAATATCAATAACCTCAGATATGCAGATGACACAACCATTATGGCAGAAAGTGAAGATGAACTAAAAAGTCTCTTGATGAAAGTGAAAGAGGAGAGTGAAAAAGTTGGCTTAAAGCTCAACATTCAGAAAACTAAGATCATGGCATCCGGTCCTACCACTTCATGGGAAGTAGATGGGGAGACAGTGGAAACAGTGTCAGACTTTATTTTGGGGGGGCTCCAAAATCACTGCAGGTGGTGATTGCAGCCATGAAATTAAAAAACGCTTACTCCTTGGAAGGAAAGTTATGACCAACCTAGATAGCATATTAAAAAGCAGAGACATTACTTTGCCAACAAAGGTCCATCTAGTCAAGGCTATGGTTTTTCCAGCGGTCATGTATGGTTGTGAGAGTTAGACTGTGAGGAAAGCTGAGTGGTGAAGAATTGATGCTTTTGAACTGTGGTGTTGGAGAAGACTTTTGAGAGTCCCTTGGACTACAAGGAGATCCAACCAGTTCATCCTAAAGGAGTTAAGTCCTGGGTGTTCATTGGAAGGACTGATGCTGAAGCTGAAATTCCAATACTTGGGCCACCTGATGTGAAGAGCTGACTCACTGGAAAAGACCCTTATGCTGGGAGGGATTGGAGGCAGGAGGAGAAGGGGATGACAGAGGATGAGATGGCTGGATGGCATCACCGACTCGATGGGCATGAGTTTGAGTAAACTCCAGGAGTTAGTGATGAACAGGGAGGCCTGGTGTGCTGCAATTCAGACACAACTGAGAGACTGAACTGAACTGAACTGAAGTATATTATTTGAACTTATACATGATAACATAATGATGAACATTGCTACTATGAAATAATAAAACCAAGGCATGTATTTTAAAACCCACTAATGAAGAAAATGATTAGATTATAAAATGCTGAATTAATCCAAAATGCAAGAAAAATGATGAAAAATGAGCAAATATGACAAAGAGGAAATAAGTCATGAGATGATTTAATACCATCCATATACTTCTCCAGACATATCCTAAATACATAATTTCCATATTATCCAAGAGCTCTGCTGTGATGTCCTATATTTATTAAGATATTTCTCTGACATTACCTATGACAGAAATGGTATCTTAGTTTCTACAATTATCTATTGGAGTTCTGGGTAAAGAACCCACCTGTCACTGCAGGAGAGAGAAGCGAGGTGGGTTCGATCCCTGGGTGAGGAAGATTCCCTGGAGAAGGAAATGACACCCCATTCCAGTATTCTTGACTGGAGAATCCCACGGACTGAGGAGCCTGGTGGGCTACAGTCCCTGGGGCTGCCAAGGGTCGTACACGACTGAAGGTGACTTAGCACAGCATACAGCACATTGGACTTCTCTAATGGAAGCTGTTTGCACCTGAGCTCAATAATAGACTAACACCATTTTTGTCATTCAAAAACAGCAATACTTTGCTACTGCATCAAGTTGATTTTGAATCTTGAATTCCAAAGTCCTGTGGCAGTTTTTACTTCATCTGCAAGTGTCTGAATAGTGGATATCTCCAAAATCATCTGCACATGCCTGTTTTTTGTTCTGGATCCCAGCCAAATGCAGAACTATTTTAATGTATACTAGCTAGCAGGGTTTCTGTATTGGTATCTACATCTACCATCACCCAGTCTGCAGTGAATGTGCTTCTTTCTTACTGTTCATCAAACAGAGATGCTCTTTTGTCCATATATTCACAGAATGTATCTCAATATTCTGGATCAAGTTATTCTTGGGAAATATAGGCTGCTTCCTGAATTTTAGATAGTTTGATTAACTATCCTCAGTCAATCAACTGCACTTTGGTTTTGTCCTCAGAGAGAAATTATCCTCATATTACTGAAACAATGAATTACATTCCTGTTAATACTCATCAGATCAAAATTGCCCCGAACATAGTGGTGGCAATATTTGAGAAGGCTCAGATATCAGGGGGCTAGACAACAGACATATACTGGAGTCCTGTTCAAATGAAGACACATTGTGTTTCAATTTTTTTCTGAAGTTGGGGTGAAAAGAAAGCACCGACTATGTCTATAAGAGCATACTGCGTGTGTGTGTGTGCGAAGCTGCTCCAGTAATGTCTGACTCTGGGACCTTGTGAACTGCAGCCCACCAGGCTCCTTTGCCCCGGGGAGTCTCCAGGCAAGAATACTAGAATGGGTTCCTCTACACTTCTCCAGGGGATCTTCCTGACCCAGGGATCAAACTTGTGTCTCCTGCGTTGCAGGCAGATTCTTTACTGCTGAGCCACCAGGGAAGCCCATAAAAGCATATTAGACACCTTTATTTTGATGTTCTTCTCAAAGACCTTTGTCATGTTTGGCTGAGCAGAGCTTATTGGTAGGACTACTTTATTCTTCCAAAGCACGTACTTAATCTTCATTTTTCATACAGGCCACTTAATGAATTGATGGGATTGCTACCCCTACTTTTTTTTTTTCTTTACCCTTACTTTTATCATCTCTTTTTATCTCCTGTTGTCCTCCTGGTATATGGAATTATTTAAGGTTCACCACAGAGTGAGAGTTTGGACAATTCTAGGTTCTCCCAGTAATTCTCTTGGGTTCCAGATTGTTTGGGGTTATAAATCTGTTCTGTGCCTCACTGTGGAGAAATTTACAGGGTGGTATGCATTTTTCAAAACACACTGGATTATACACCAGATCTAGTGAATTTTATAGTGTTATCAATGTAAAAATGTGAATGCTAAAAAGAGATAATGAACTAGATTAAAATGATATTTGAAAGCCGATAAATAATAAACACAGGGAAAGAATATCCAATAATAGATATGACAATATAAAGAAAAATCAAAGTAGGAGAATGCAACAGTAACTAAAAGCTATAATTCAAGATGCCCTTAAAATCAAATACACACACACACACACACATGTATATGTATATAAGTAGATATTGATACAGTAAATGACATATCTGGGAAATATCAAACCAGAGTAATGAATATTCAGATATAGTTTAGCAAAAATTATACACTTTAAAGAAAAAAATAAAAATCTCTTGTACATTGAGCAAAAAAATGAAATAACTAACTTATAAGGAGAAGAAAAAGAAAAATTATGTATCTATATATATAAATGATTTTCTATACAGTAGAAATTAATGTGAAATATTAATGGCTAACAAGAAACTACCATCAATATACAAGAATTCAAGAAATACCTCTATGAGTTCTTTCTTTGGAGTGTTAATGTGAAGGCATCAGACAACACTGAGAAAGGATCAAACAGCCAAATTACTGGAGTGACATAAAAATGAACACTAGTGGTGAGCATTAAGTATATATTATGTGCAACTATAAATAAATTAAAGGATGAGAAAGGATAGCCTACAATGTCTACATGCTCTGAAAATGCAGCTAGAGTACAACTGTTTGTTTTTCAAAAGCACCAATTAACATACCCGGATGTTTGTTTCTAAATATATTATCAAATAAAAGAAACCAAGACTCCTTAAATAAATGGCTTATTTTTGGACTGGGGTAGGATAAACATAAGCTTGGAACTTCTTATAGTGCCAGAAATAAGGAAGTGCTCAAAAATCAGAAGTAGGGGATATATTAAGGGCATTCATTCATGAGTCAACCTGAAGGAGGAGCTGCCAATGACCAAAGCTGGAACAATTTGAGTGTCAAAAAAAAAAATAACATAGTACTAGCCTACAACCCCAAATACAAAACAAATACTTATGAGCCCCTACTGTCACAAGAAAATGATTAAATAAACTTTAAAAAATTAAAATAATAAAAAATTTTTTATTTAAAAAATTAAATAAAATGTTAAAGAAGATATGAATTTTCCCCACAGAAGAATTCCAAATAAATGATGTAGATCTTACCCTGCGGGAGGCAGAGTTTAATTCTTCCTACTTCTTGAGTGTGGCTAAACTTAAATGACTGGCTTACTAAGAATAGAGTATGGAAAAAGGGAGGAAAACATAACTTTACCAGGGAGACATTTGACAAAAACTACTTTGGCCAAATGAATAAGATTAACATCATCAGTTATGAGTTCTGTTGATAGTACTGTATCCTCTGGTATGATGACATGTGAAGGACATTTCACCTGTAGCATTTCTTCCCCAAGCACTTCATGCATACTGATTATGGGAAAACAAAAGTTAAATTCAAATTGAAGGACATTCTATAAAATACTTAACTAGCACTCCTCAAAACTGTCAAGGTCATGAAAAACAAAGACTAAAAACTATCTGTTGGAGGAGGTTATCAAGAAGATGTAACAACTGGTTTCACCTGCAACCTGGGTCCTGACTATTAACCAGGAGGCTCCTCATCCTGTCACTGTCCTTGGAATATTCTTTCCAGTTGCCTTCTGTGTTCCCAGAAGCTCCACAAGGATATAGTCTTAAAACCTTTTAAGATTCTCGCTGGCAGATGAAGAAATCTACTTGTCTGGATGCCCAAAACAATGTTTCCTTGCTTATTAAACCTGCTACCTACCAATCTGGAGTGGTCAGCCTATTTATTTGATCTCTCCCTGCCCTCCATTTAAGGGGCAGGTTTCAGATTACAACACATTCCTGGGGTTTTGAACACTATGAAAGACCAGAGGAGACCAAGGAGCCATGGCAATTAAACACAATATGGTATCCTGAATTAGATCTTGGAATGGAAAAAGGACATTATTGGAAAAAACAGTGAAATCTGAATAAAATCTGAAGTTTAGCTAATAGTAATATACTAATGTTGGTTTCTTAATTTTAAAAAATGTATCATGGTCCCATAAAATCAACAACAAGAGAAAATGGGGAAGAGATATATAGGATTTCTCTGTACTATCTTTGCAAATTTTCTGAAAATCTAAAATTATTTCAGAGTAAAAAGTTTAGTTTAAAAAATGGGGAACAAAAAAGGAGAATACATGCAAAAAGATTTAAATATTTTCAATAACCATACTTTGGTGGCAGTATATTATTCTGGAAATGATTTCTAAGGAATGTGGGATAAAGCAGATTAACATACTATATTATAACTATGTCATTTCCAGTGTACATAAGAACTAGGAATCTCAGTGTGAAGAAAAGGAGATAGAGATATAAAGGAAAACATTGATAAATGTCCCCAAATCCAGGCTTTGAATTGAAAATTTCAGTATGAACTCAGTAGTTATTTTATCAAAGATTTAAACTTATTAATGATAATAGGCATCACTTCCTATTTACAATTTCAGTTGAAAGTGTTTCAGTGATTCATTAATTGTGATAATCATTTCTACTACAGTTGGTAATTAAGCCTTTATTTTATTAACAAATTTCCATTTATTATTTTCTTTAATTTATATAAATTAAGGACCAGTTATTAACTTTATGATGCCTTCTTAAAATCTGATTTTCTTATTTGGTTCCTCTCTTAATTTTTTAATAGAATAAGTTGTGTTGATATATATGCTAGTATTGAGTCATTATGGCATGCCTGAAAGAAAATCTGCTGGGTCAAATGATATCATTCTTTTGATGTATCATTCTCTTGCTTCTTAAAAAGAACTAGGAGATTTTTATTGTCTTTATATCATTTGGAATAATTTCAAAACTACTGAAATTAACTATCTAGATAAAATCCATGCTACTATGAATCCATCTAGTCATTGTATCTTCTCTAATTATGTGTTATTAACTTCCTATATTTCTTCACCTTTAAAAATTGAGGGAGGGTCCAGTTTCTTTTGTACCTATTTTGCCCACACCTTCTATGTTTTAAATATTTTGCCCTCTTAGGCATATAGTAGTCACTTATGATTAATATTTCCCATGTTCTTTTTCATTACTAAAATTGTTAGAAAGTTGTTGTTTTTTTATCCTATGTACCAAGGTGGTAGTTATTTGTCATGTGTGTGTCAGGGGGTATACATGTTAGTTATTCAGTCTTTTCTGATTCTCTGTGACTTTATGGACTGTAGCCTGCCAGGCTCCTCTGCCCATGGAAATCTCTAGGCAAGCATACTGGAGTGGGTAGCCATTCCCTTCTCCAGGGGCTCTTCCCAACCCAGGGATCAAACCCAGGTCTCCTGAATTGTAGGAGATTCTGTACCATCTGAGCTACTGGAGAACTCCCATTATTTGTCATACTGATCATCGAAAATTACTAGTGTTTTTTTTTTTTTTTATAGTAGGGTATCTATTTTAAATGTTTCTGTTTGGTTGGTTCTCTATTTTAAATGTTTTGATACAAATAAGTTCACTTGTATAATTTTTTTAAACATTCCTCATATAAGCAATATCATATGACATTTGTCTTTTTCAGATTTACTTCACTTAGTATGATAATCTCCAAATCCATCCCTGTTGCTTGAAGCAGTATTATTTCATCCTTTTTAAAGGCTAAGTAATATTTCATTGTAAACATGTACCACTTCTTTATCCATTCCTTTGTCAATGGCCATTTAGGTTACTTCCATGCCCTGGCTATTATAAATAGTGCTGTAAGGATATTGGCGTGCATGTATCCTACTGACCCATGGTTTTCTCCAGATATATGCCCAAGAGTGGGATTGTGAGATCACACAGTAGCTCTATTTTTAGCTTTTTAAGGAACCAAAATGTTATCCACATACACATCCAAATATATATACATTCACAGAATTACTATGACACGAGCACTTTTGTTAAACATTCCGCTTAGCCTCTGTGGAAATATTTTGCGCACATATTTTATGAAAGAAATAATGTCCAAGTATTCACATTAATGCTTCCCAAGTGGCTCAGTGGTAGCTTGTCAGTGCAGGAGACCCCAATTCTATCCCCGAGTCAGGAAGATCCCTTGGAGAGGAAAGGCAACCCACTCCAGTATTCTTGCCTGTTGAATTCTATGGACAGAGGATTCTGGAGGAATACAGTCCATCAGGGTCACAAAGAGTCGGACATGATTGAGCACCTACTCATTTACATTAATGGAAAACGGTGGAACTGATAACTAGCCCAAAGCTGGTGGAATACAAAATCACATAAATTTGACCCTGCCCTGCACACCGCGCCTTGTGATAACAGGAAGGACAACATATATCCACCAGTACGTTTTTAAGGTAGGGCAATAGCTCAGGACTTGAGTCGGAAGACTGCTTTATGAACTACCAGCTACAGGAAGATCAGTGAACAGGGTGATTCCCCAGGAGGCAAACAAAGCAAAAAGAACTGTCATACAATCGAAAGCACATTTCCTCATTTTTGTTGTTATTTAGTCTCTAAGTCGAGTCCGACTCTTTGTGACCCCATGAACTGCGGCCCATCAGGCTCCTCTGTCCACGGGATTTCCACATTGAGTTCACATAAAAGCGGAAGGTATCACACTGACAGCAGCTGGTTTGAGTGCTTCTCGTTCAGAAATGGACTTCCCAGGTGGCGCTAGCGGTGAGAGCGGGGGTGGGGTGCGGGTCAACCCCTGGGTCTGGGAAGAGTCCCTGGAGGAGGAAACGGCAACCCACAACCCATTCCGGCATTCTTGCCTGGAGAAACCCCATGGATAGAGGCGGCTGGCAGGCTGGCAGGCTGCAGTCGGGGGTCGCACAGATTCGGACGCGTCTAAAGCGTCCTAGTGCACACGCATGCATTCATAAATAGACTGGAATGTAGCAAAATGCCCCGGCCTCATAATTACCACAGTAGGCTGAAAACCTGATGCCTCGCCAGGCTCCCCAGCAGCTGCACAGGCCAGGGGGAGCACGATGACCTCACCACGTGGGAGTCGCGGTGCCACGCTGGTCGGGGCCACGTGGCTCGGAGACCCACGCGCGTCTGCGCAGGCGGCGC
This sequence comes from Hydropotes inermis, assembly GCA_020226075.1. Classification (NCBI taxonomy): domain Eukaryota; kingdom Metazoa; phylum Chordata; class Mammalia; order Artiodactyla; family Cervidae; genus Hydropotes; species Hydropotes inermis. The sequence goes on along the minus strand of CM035274.1, from coordinate 5,491,199 downwards.
GCGCTGTGGAGGCGGGGCTAGGGTCGGGCCCGCCCGCCTGGGCCTCCGGAGTCCGGAGCCCACCGCGGGGCACTGCCAAGTTAAAATGAGGTTAGCAGGGTGGGCCCCCATCCCATATGATTTGTGTTCTCATGAAAAGGAGAACATGTGAATAGACACGTGTATACAGGGAGACTAGCGTGTGGTGATTAGATTTGTGCTGCCTCAAAGCAAGGAATTAGGAGAGGGGCCAGCAGAGAGCCCTGGGATGGATCCTTCCCTAGTGCCTGCAGAGGAAAGGAAGAAACGTGAGCCTGCAGACACCTTGATTTCAGACTTCTGGCCTCCAAAACCGTGAGACAGTGGATGCGTTTTGTTTAAGCCACTTGATTCGTGGTATTTTATTAGGCAGTTCTAGCAAATCAATACAGTGCTGGAATATATATTTGAGGAGGAGAACACTTAGGAATTTCCTTTCGGATTGGGCACTGTTGATTTACTTTGGACATCGTTACTGGTTTGCATGTCGGACGTGCAATTAGGAAATCTATGTTTTCTTTTACTTTTATTGGAGTATAGTTGATTTGCAGCATGGTGTTAATTTCTGCTGGACAGCCAATTGATTCAGTTATATGTATATATTCACTCTTTTTCATATTTTTCTGCATTGTGGTTGTCACAGAATATTGAAAGTAGCTTCCTGTGTTGCACAATAGGAACTTGTTGTTTATCCATTCTGTATATAATAGTTTGCATCTGCTAATCCGGAATTCCCATCTCTCCCTCAGTAACCACAAGTATTGTTTTCTGTCTGTGAGTCTGCTTCTGTTTTGTGGATAACCTCATTTGTGTCATATGCTAGTGGAAATCTATACTTTAGATGTTTCTAGAAGCATAGGGAGGATTATCAGTAAAAATGACAGAAGATTTGCAAAGTTTAAATATATGAAATCAAGAATTTCCTCTGGATACTTTCTCCAGGTACCATAGAGGTAGATTACAGAGATATATCAATACTGGATCTAAGATACAAATGACAATAGAAAACCTTCTCTTTCTCTTTCGTAGCTAGAGAAAAGAATAAAAAGCTTGGAAATTTTAGATATTATGATATGGGATCCAACCAGGTCTTCCTTTATACTGCCAATAAAGAAATTACAAAAGATTACTTTTGCTTAGATGTTTCCAAGCTTAAGAGGAAGCCAGATGCTCACTGTTAGAGTTTGCTGTGGAAGTTTATCCAGGCTCTTTTCAATGGTCTCTTCCAGAAATGTTCTGAGACCAAATTCACAAAGTAAATAAATGAGGATTGACTGGGCTACCTTAGCATATATCTATCCACAGTCTTAAGTAGGAAAAAAAAAAACAAAACATGAAGGAAAAGAATTTTAAAAATGATTTCCTGCTCAGAGGAGTATAAAGTTTTTCAGGAATCAAAACCTAAACTTCTTGAGATTTTCTCTAGATGTGGGCCACTTTCCTGTCCAAGGATGTAAAGCTATATGCTAGTGATATTCACACTAACACTCATAAGGTTGAAAGAATCTTTTGTCAAGAATTACTGTGAAAAACATTCAAACTGTGAAACAACCAACAAAGTATTTTTTCTGGAAAACTGCAGTTTTTATGGTTTGCTTACATATCAGTTATTGTTGTTGAATATGCTTTCATAATGAAGAGATTTCCAAGAGGGTTTTTTTTCCTGATAAGAACTAGTAGCCAATACTCTACATGATGACAACTGAAAGGAGATTCATTATTATTAAAAAAGAAATACTTTTACAACAACTTTTAAAAATATATTAAAAGAGTTTAAAGGAAATTAAATCAAAACTCCGAAAGTATAAGTTGTTATATTGTCAAATTTCTATGTAGAGTGTATAAACCACAAGGCAGAAAGATAACTGATTCCAATGACTTTTGTTTTCATTTGTGATAGTCATGGGGTTATTTTTCATCCTTTAGGTGCTAAAATTGAGCTGAAGAAAAGTGGCTCTTTGCTCATAGTTAATTTCTTTCTACATTTGAAACATGTGTGTAGTTTGTGAACTGTTGAAATTTTCATTTTTAATTTGCCATCTGAAATATGTAGGTTTGCCACAACATCTCTTCTCAACTGAAGAAGTTAGATATCTCAGTTTCTCTTGGGTCAGCTGGGTTTATATTTTCTTGCCACTCCCCAAACACACACACACGATTTCTTACTACATTTCCAACTTCTTGATTCAACTGATTAAGCATAATACCCAAGGTTCATAATTCATACCATTGTACTATAGATTTGTTTTTACAACAATAAGTATTCTGTTTTATGATTCTACTCAACAAAATTCTTGCAGATATAATTTATTACTTGGGTATTTTGAGATGATGTATTTGATGGGCTTTGGGGTTTTTTTGAAAAACCTTTTTCACTTCACTTTCATATGGGCTATATTGGTGAGTGCAAATTTAGATTTGATTGAGTTATAATAAATTATAATGTTGATCTGTTGCCTTTTAAGAAATACAAATTGACTGAAAATGTGGGGAAAAAAGGCTTCCTAAAAAATATGTAAATCTTAATCCCTATGAATGTTACCAGATATGAGGGGGAAAAAAAACTAGAATATTTATAAATGTAATTAAGGATCTTGAGATAGGAAGATTACCCTGAGTTATTGGAATGGAAAACATTCCAATATTTTCCATTAAATGCAAAAACATGTATTTTTCTTAGAGGAAGGCTGAGAAGAAGGCCATATAAAGATGGAGAAGAGGGAAGTTTGAAGATGCTGACCTTCGAGATTGGAGTGACTTGTCTACAGCAAAGAACACTGGCAGCCATGGATGAAAGAGTCAAGGAGCCTGACTAGAGCCTCAAAGGTAGCATGGCTCTTGCCAGAACCTGGCTTTGGCCCAATGATACTAATTTTGGACTTTAGCTGTCTAGAACCTTGAGAGAGTAAATTTCTATTGTTTTAAGCCACCAAACCTACAATAATTTAGTACAATAGGCATTGGAAACTGATACAATTACCTTGCAATTTTTTTCCTCTTTCCACTTGCTACTGCAATTTTTGTGCTTGTCTGGAAACCATCTTCTCTAACTTGCTAGTTACCATCTTATTTCTCAACTTTAATAAGCACTTGTCCCTTTAAAACCAACATACTTACAATAAACTGTAAGTAAGGGCAAATTGGAGAAGTTAATGGCAACCCACTCCAATATCCTTGCCTGCAGAATTACACGGACAGAGGAGCTTGGTGGGCCGTCCAAGGAATGTAAAACAGTCCACTGGCTTGCAGAGTTGAACACTACTGAGTGACTAACACACACACACACACACACAAGGAAAACAGATGTGATTACATACTTTTTTTATATGCAAGTTCTGTGAGTCAGAAAAATTGATAACCTATTCAAGGACCTACAGTTAGTGTTGTAACATTCAAATCCAGATTTAGACAACACAAATGATATTTGCACTGCAATTACAAAACATCAAAAATTACAACCCATTAAGTCATGACCACACATATTTTATATAAATGTATTTATAAATTCTTATCCAGCCAACTAACATACATTATCTTTTATTCTGAGGCCTAGATTTAAATACAGTGATGTCATAAGTGATAATGCTCCATGGATTGCATCCTCAATATGGTCATGAGCAACTTGAACTCCAACATTTGAAGCCTTGAAACATGCATAAGTCCATCATCTCTCAGGACCTCATATTCACAGGTAAGAATATAGGTTGATGGCAAATCCTGTAGCTGGGAATCATTGTCCAACAAGGGTGATAATCTGATATACATAAGTGCTGGTAATGAATAACTAGATCTTCCAAGAATTGTTTTAGTATAAATATGGTCCTCCCTATACTTCTTGGGTAAGAGAGTACTGCAGTTAACAAACTTGAACAAACGTCTTTATTCCAGAGGCATATGTCGGTTTCTTCTCATTGCCTGGGGAAATATTTCATTCTTGGTTAAATACACACTCACAAGTTTTATGGCCATGTCTCTTGTCAGAACTATACCATGTTCATTTTCTCAGTGAGATGGCAAATAAGAATCAATTACCTGTAAGAAAAGGTAAAGCAAAGCTTGTATCTTGATTTTATGTTTTATTTCAAGATCATTTTGCACCTGAAAAAAAAAGATAGTATCCTATAATGCAAAGACTTCTGAAACACCAGAAGGAAAATTAATTTTAATAATTTATGCAATCTTGAGATAAACAAGTCTATGTAAATTGATGGATCTTCCAATTATTTTCACAATACTTATGTCTTTCAGTGATATGAAAAAAGTGTAAAACTTATTTCAATAGTAAAGATTTAAAAATTTTCGTGGTGTGGGTGAGACTGATAGAGATACGAACTTCCAGTTGTAAAATAAATCTCTCATATGTAATGTATAACATGGTGACTATAGCTAATAATACTACGTCATATATTTAAACATTGATAAGATAGCAAATCTTGAAAGGTCTCATCACCAGAAAAAAGTTATAAATGCATGTGGTGATGGATATTAACTAGATTTATTGTGGTGGTCTTTTTGTTTTAAATATACATATGTATATAATTTTTATACTGTACACCTGTAGCTGATATACTGTTATATGTCAGTTACATCTCAATACACATTTTTCTAAATTCATATGGCAGAAGGTGCACTATTGGTGTATATCCAAGAGAAACTGGGGAAACAGGAGCCGCAGCCGCGGTGAGGTTCTCAGTCTGAGACGGTGACAGAGTATCAGCAACTTGGCCCCGTTTCCACAATAACAGCACAAACTATTGCTTAGATTTGTGTTTGCAAATTGGTGTCTTATAATCAGCTGAGTCAGTACATAAAATGAGGTCAGCACAGTGGGCAAGAGGGAAAATAAAGAATGAGAGGGAGAGATAGAGAGGAGAAAGGAATATACCTACATGTATGGTGTTTTTGTCAAAAATCACCAATAGAAATTACCTAAATAAGACATTCCTATGGAAAATTGACAGTATATATGTTTGTAAAAATTCTTGGCTGAAAGTAACCAAAGTGAATAGAAGAAATCAATGTAACTATTAAAATAATCATTTCATTTTAAAATTAAAGATAAATGTTTATGTATTTAAAATAAGTATTAAAAACTAAAATATTCTAAAGTATTCCTAAAATTTAGCATAATGTTGTTTAGCTAATAAGAAAAGTTCCCAACATCATGCCATACATTTTTAAGAAATATTATCCAAATGTAGAAGTACCAAGACAAAAAATAAACAGAAGCCAATCAGTAGGTAACTTAGCTTGTGAAAAAATAGTGACGTGTTTGTGAAACAAAGGGATAAAATTACAAAAAACATCTTGATGACCTTCACACAGTTTTACATGCAAGGGAAAGATGTGGAATGATTGACAAGGATTTTCCTTTCCAGAGGTGGTGGGTATCCTGAGGTCTCATCTGTGACCCTGGAGACTATCACAGAGAACCTCAGGATAACGTCCAAGGAACAAGTGTCTCAGCCGAAGTGTGGCATCTGAGACAGTGGCATCTGGACAAATGAAAAAACCTGCTACTGCTCCAGGTAAAAGCTCAGGACTGAAGGATGTATCTCTGGTCAACCTCTCACCACAGTGTCTAGCTGAACCTAATGGAGGGAATACATTGAAATTCAAGAGGCCCATCAGAAAGGGAAATGCACCTCCACAAGGCACGCTCAGGGTTCTAGACGTTTCACAAGTATATAATAAAACTGAGCCAAGACAAAGCCCCCTGACAGAAACTCCCCTAGACCCGAAGCTCTCCCAGGCACCCTCAGGTGGATGATCTAATGAGCAAAGGCCCACTACAACTCACCCTCAGTGTCCCACACTTAAGAGACAGGGACCACATGCCCAGGCGTGAGGCAAAAAGGAATCTACCAACTCTCTTATCTAGCTCTAACCTTCCTTTCTGTACTGTTGCATGAAATAAATCATTTTCCTAGGCATGTGTCACTGTTTGCCACCCCTGCATTCCTATTGTGCCCCCTCTTGCTATTTAATACTTTTTTCCTGTCTCTCTCCTGTCCTCCAAAGCTCCTTTCAAAGTCAACCATTTTCAAGATATTGGGAGAGCACCTTCTAGTTAGATCCTTCACATTTGGCAGTTCTTCCATAGTCTCAATATCTGTGTTATCATTCTCCTGTAAACGTCTCAGATATTCTCTCCACACTTTCTATATACTTAGAACCAGTGGCTGACTTTATTTTTGGGGCTCCAAAATCACTACACATGGTGACTGCAGCCATGAAATTAAAAGACACTTGCTCCTTGGAAGGAAAGTTATGACCAACCTAGACAGCATATTAAAAAGCAGAGACATTACTTTGTCAACAAAGGTCTGTCTAGTCCAAGCTATGGTTTTCCCAGTAGTCATGTACGGATGTGAGAGTTGGACTGTAAAGGAAGCCGAGCACCGAAGAATTGATACTTTTGAACTGTGGTGCTGGAGAAGACTCTTGAGAGTCCCTTGAACTGCAAGGGGATCCAACCAGTCCATCCTAAAGGAGATCAGTCCTGGGTGTTCATTGGAAGGACTGATGTTGAAGCTGAAACTCCAATACTTTGGCCACCTAATGTGAAGAGCTGACTCATTTGAAAAGACCGTGATGCTGAGAAAGATTGAAGGCAGGAGGAGAAGGGGACAACCGAGGATGAGATGGTTAGATGGCATCATCAACTCAATGGACATGGGTTTGGGTAGACTCCAACAGATGGTGATGGACAGGGAGGCCTGGCATACTGTGGTTCATGGGGTCTCAAAGAGTTGGACACGACTGAGTGACTGAACTGAACTGATGCATGTAAACACCTGATTGAAGTTGACTTCTCTTTTTCTCAACACCTCTAAATTCCAAAGATTTTTACCTCTTTCAAGCCAATGATCAACTATTCCCTTCTTATAAAAATGTACATAGTAATCTTTCTATTGGATTTCAAATTCCACAAATACTGGCTCAATATTTGTTATTATTGTATTTCCCATTGGGTCTAAGATAGTAAAATGCTCAGTACAGTTTGAAAAATAATAGAAAATGAATGAATAAATATTGCTGTTCATTTTATAATTTTGTTAAAAGGACACTATTCTTGGGACCAGAAGTCACAGGATATAAAAAGTAGTAATATGCATATAATAAGTAAGTCCCCAAAATAACACTGAATTATTGAACTATCTATAGCTTAGTTCATCCCTACTAAAGCCACCTGGATTCAAAGACAACCAGTTAATCAAAATGCAAAGGTACAAATAAACATTAATCTTGAACCATAAATATTAATGCTGAAAAAGCCCTGAATGGAACACTCTATAAAATGGACATGAATATCACATAAATGGATATGTATTCCTCATTTTGTGGTCAACTTATATGTACCTGAATGCAAAAAATAAGCAAGACATTCATCTCAGGATGCCACTACTTTGGAGAAATAAGAATGAAAGTACAAAGTCAAAAAAGTTGAAAAACATACCCAGCTGATAGCAATATTCTTGAGGATTAGACATCAGTAACTGTATTTAAATGGTCCATTTCACTTTGTATTACTTTTTCAGTAAAATAAAGACCTTTGGGTAACTCAGTAATTAAATGATTATGGAAGATGTTCAACAAAGCACATTCTTAATCTTTTTAAATAAGAATACAAGGGGTTTGATGCTATTAAACCTTATATATTTAAACATCATTAATCTTAAATTTAGGCTACTTAAAGAAAAATTCTCCTATATAAATTATTCACTCTGTCCCTTATTTATTAAATTACCTAATTTGAATCTCTAATTTTTCAAGTTATAGGCCTTGCCACTAATATTATGTCATTCTGGGAGTAGTTTATTAACATCATGTTAAAGATTGATTTCCTTGATCTCCATATTTGAGAGCAAAATTTGGGACCAGTTCATGAAAGGCATCTATATTATGGTTAAAAGCTTGGTGTAACATGTACACTCCTATATCAATTGCTTTGTCCACAACCAATCCCCAGGAGTTGGGAGTCCTGGCTGAGGACTGATTGGTCACAGAGTCAAAAGAGAGGTGACGCTCCATGACTTTCTACCATGCCCAGAGAGGCCTGTATCAGTCCACCAACTCAGCTACTTTGAAACCCACTCAAAGCAGTTGTCTGTGTCATGAACACCTATGCCTGGAATAAAGCCTGCTCCAGGCTGCCTGAAGCATTATCCAGTCCTCTTCTACCTGCCAAATGTCCTGAGATCGAATATCTAGAGCATGGTGCCTTCCTGGAGAGTGGTAGGTTCCTCCTTCCAATGGACTATACTGCAGTCCTTGCACTGAATCCCTCATTATCCACTGCCTTTCTCCACTCACTGGTTCACAAGGGTCCCTTCCAAACTTAGACTCCTGGTTTGGGAGTGTGTTATCCTACACACCCGCAGCAGCTTACCCAATGCCTGTCATTCATAGAAAAATCAGTTCAGTTCAGTTGCTCAGTGATGTTGGACTCTTTGCAACCCCATGGACCGCAGCATGCCAGGCTTCCCTGTCCATCACCAGCTCCCGGAGGTTGTGCAAAGTCATGTCCTTGAGTTGGTGATGCCATTCAGCCATCTTATCCTCACAGAGAATGGATGTGTGCAAGATGTTAATTTATTCATGGTGTCCCTACATTGCTAACAATGTCTTTGTACTCACACAGCACAGCAAATCTGTTATTTTACAACCTTGAACACCAGCTTTTATAGCCCTCCTTTCCCCACCCTACCAACTAATTTCCTCTCCACTGACTTAACTCCACCCCCCACACCACACCCAATTTTACAAAAACACAGGTAGTCAGTGAATATCTGGATGTACTGTGGATGACCATGAAGGAATTCCAATATGAAAGGCCTTTTGGTCTCATTCTAGGACACATGTTACAACCATACTGGAAGCTGGAGAAATCCCACACCAGGCCTGCTGTAGTCTAAATGTTATCTAAATGTGCCTCCATTAATCATATATTAAAAATCTAATGACCAAGGTGATGGTCTTAGTAAGAAGGCATTTGAGAATTGATTTGGTCATGAGGTGAAACCCTGGCAAATGGGATTAATTCCCTTCTAAAAGAGGCCTCAAATGGCTACCTCTCCCCTTCCATCATGTGAGGATGCAATGAAAAGCCTGTGAGCCGGGAGAGGGCCCCAGTTCAACTTTCAGAACTGTGAGAAATAAGTTTCTGTTATTTATAAGCAACCTAAACACTGGTATTATATACAGCAGCTCAAACAGACTAAGACGGGGCCCTTTGAAGAACCCAACTTAACTCTCCTCTTTATGGATTCATCCCATCCTTTCCTGTTTCTTATTATCCCCTCAAGAATGCCACCTCCCATTATGTTCTAAAAATAGGACAGTGCAACACAGCATATGACGTAAAAGTGCCAGATTCACAGTGACCCATGCCCAAGTGCAGTACCCAGTCATTTGGGAAAGAGGAGCTTAAAATCAGTGCTACTTCATGCTTAAGATTTTTGTATCTGAGTTTGAGTCCTGGGCAAGTTACTTAACTTTGTAAATGCTCAGTTTCTTGATCTTTGAAACTGATATAATAATAGTAAGTGTGGCATATGGTTTTTGCCAGGGTGAGATAAAGCATTCATAGTACAGCTTCAGGCATACAGAAAACACTCAGTAAATACTGACTATATTTCTTATTGCCATTGAAATAAATGTTGAAGGAACCCAACAGCTTATCTTTGGAATGCTTCAGAAAATATTTGTTGATCTTCCAGCAGGCAAACCACGGGAAATGATGGCTTAGCTCCATTTTTTATTGAAGATACAGAGGTACTGTCTGAACCGGACAAACATCTTAATAACTCCTACAGAAACCATGGATCAAACCACAAAATGCTTCTGAAAAACATATGCTCCCCCAAACCTATGTAAGTATCACTATATGATGGAGTAGCGTCGTCTGCACTGCTTCTTTTTACCATTTCAATGACTTGCTTAATCTGGTCTGTTACCCAGTTCTCTCCTATTGTTATTTCCCCTATTTCTCTAAGATATACATTTTTGACAAGCCCCACCTCCACTTTTAAATACAATCTTAGCTCCCAGATCCAAGCTATCTACTCTTTGAGAAGTCATGATTACTAATATTCAATGCATATTTATTCCAAGCAAGACATTCTTGTTACTGCTTTATATTGAATTGCCTCTTGTATATACCATAAAACTCTCAAATCTACTTCCTCGACCCATCTTTATTCACTATTCCCCAAATCCAATACTATAGTTCCCCAGACCTGTCAATTCCACTTCTTTTTATTTTACTAAGTCATCCACTTTTCTCCATTCTCACTGCCACTATCTTAATCCACGACACTCTATTTGTTGCTCAAAGTACTGAAATTCTTTCCCTATCCCTCCTTTCCCACTTTCCAATTTACTCTCCATTTTTTTAACAAAAGTTTTTTTTTTTTTTTTTTTTATTTTTTGATGTGGACCATTTTTAAAGTCTTTATTGAATTTATTACACTATTGCTTCTGTTTTGTGTTTTGGGTTTTTGGAACCTGCATTAGAAGGTGAAGTGTTAACCACTGGACTGCCCAGGATGTCCCAACATCAGTCATTTTTACATAAGAATGTGATTGAAACTTTTCAATAACTTCATTGTCCCCTTGGAGTCAAGGAATCATGTCTCACAAGGTCGTTTCATGATTTGCCCCACCAGTCTTTCTAACCTCATCACTCACTATACTTTCCTCATTTCCTCTGATATAACATGTATGGACTTCTTTCATTTGTTTGGATCAGAAGCCAAGGAAGGAAACAAACAATGACAACCTGCGCAGGAAGAGACAAAGAGAATCCATCCACAGTCTTTTAGGCAAGTAAGAGACCTTGAAGTGAATTGAGAGATTAGCATTTAAATATATACATTACATATGTAAAACAGATAGCTCCTGGAAAGTTGCTGTATAACACCGTGAGCTTAACCAGGCGCTCTGTGATAGGAGCTCTAATTTTTTTCTACAAAGACATTGAGGATTAACTGTAGAATTGTTTTCTACTACACAATGGGACAGCTTAAGTAAAGTAGCTAACCAGGTACAACAAGTTGAAGAGAGGAGGAGTTCAAACCCTGGGATATTCTGAAGAGTGGAGAAAGAAGACAGGTATGCTGCCAGACTTCAGTAATATAAAGATTTTTTTAAAAATTATTATCCCAGTTTTCAAAACACTTAGAGTCTAATTGGGGATATACACATGCAACAAATCATAAGACAATCACTATACTGTAACTGTGGAGATGCAGGTTTGATCCCTGGGCCTGAAGATCTCCTGGAGAAGGAAATGACAATCCACTCCAGTATTCTTGCCTGGAGAATTTTATGGACAGAGGAGCCTGTCAAGCTACTCCCATGATGACCTGGGGAGTTCATCTTTCAGTGTTCTATCTTTTTGCCTTTTCATACTGTTCATGGGGTTCTCAAGGCCAGAATACTGAAGTGGTTTGCCATTCCCTTTTCCAGTGGACCACATTTTGTCAGAACTGTCCACCATGACCCATCCATCTTGGGTGGCCCTACATGGCATGGCTTAGTTTTGCTGGGTTAGACAAGGCTTGGATGTGGAATATCTCTTTACAGCTGCTCCAGCAAAGTGCAACCGCTGCTCCTAACCTTGGACGTGAGGTAGGTCCTCATGGCCGCTGCTACTGACCTTGGACGTGGGGTGTCTCCTCTTGGCTGCTCACTGCTCCATGTGCCACGCAGCCATGTGTGTTCTTATTGTCACTTTATTAATTGTTTTGGGTTTGTTTTTTAGGTCTTTTTTATTCCCTTCCCCTTTTGTTCTCTTGTATTTTCTGCCTAGAGAAGTTCATTTAGCAATGGTTGTAGAGCTGACTTGGTGGTACTGGATTCTCTTAGCTCTTGCTTGTCTGTAAAGCATTTGATTTCTACATGGAATCTGAATGAGACACTTGCTGGGTAGAGTATTCTTGGTTGTAGGTTTTTCCTCTCATCACTTTAAATGTATTGTGTCTCTCTCTTCTGCCCTGAAGAGTCTCTGCTAAAAAAAATCAGCTGACAATGTTATGGGAGAGTTCTGACAAAACATGATCTACTAGAAGAGGGAATGGCAAACCACCCCAGAATACTTGCCTTAAGAACCTCATGAACAGTATAAAAGGTCAAAAAGATATGACACTGAAAGATGAGTCCCCCAGGGCTGAAGGTATTCAATATGCTACTGGGGAAGAGTGCAGGAGAACTACTAATAATAGCCCCAGAAAAATAAAGCAACTGGGCCAAGGTGGAAACAACATTCAGTTGTGGATGTGTCTGGGGATGAAAGAAAAAAACCAATGCTGCAAAAAAACAAAAAACAAACAAACAAACAAAAAAACAGTATTGCATAGGAACCTGGAATTTTAGGTCCATGAATCAAGGTAACTCTAGCATGGTTCAAGCAGAAGATGGTAAGAATAAACATCAAAGTTTTAGAAATCAGTGAACTAAAATGGACAGGGATGGGTGAATTTAATTCAGATGACCATTATAACTACTATAGGAAAGAATCCCATAGAAGAAATATAGTAGCCTTCATAATTAACAAAAGAGTCCAAAAGGCAATACTTGGGTGCAACCTCAAAAATGACAAAATGATCCCAGTTTGTTTCCAAGGCAAGCCATTCAACATCACAGTAATTCAAGTCTATTCCCCTACCACCAATGCTGAAGAAGCTGAAGTTGATCAGTCCTATGAAGACTTAGAAGACCTCCTGGAACTAACACCAAAAAAAGATGTTCTATTCATCACTGGGGATTGGAATGCAGAAGTGGGAAGAGATACCTGGAGTAACAGGCAAGTTTGACCTTGGAGAACAAAATGAAGCAGGACAAAGGCTAACTGAATTCTGCCAAGAGAACGCACTGGTCATAGCAAATACCCTTTTTCAACAACATGAGATAACTTTACACATAGACATCACCAAATGGTCAATACCTAAATCAAATTGATTGCATTCTTTGTAGCCAAAAATGGAGAAGCCATATACAGTCAGAAAAAATAAGACCTGGAGCTGACTGTGGCTCAGATAATCAGCTCCTTATAGGAAAATTCAGGCTTAAACTAAAGAAGTGGGGAAAACCACTAGGCCAGCCAAATATGACTTAAGCCAAATCCCCCTATGAACATGCAGTGGAGGTAATGAATACATTCAAGGGATTAGATCTAGATAACAGTGTGCCTGAATAACTATGGATGGAAGTCTGTAATATTGTACAGGAAGTGGCAAACAAAACCATCCCAAAGAAAAAGAAAAGCAAGAAGGCAAAGTGGTTATCTGAGGAGGCTTTATGAACAGCTGAAGAAGGAAGAGAAGCAAAAAGCAAGGCAGAAAGGGAAAAAAGTACATCCAGCTAAACACGGAGTTCCAAAGATTAGCACAGAGACACAAGAATGGCTTCTTCAATGAACAGCACATAAAACTAAAAGAAAACAACAGAAGGGAAAGACTAGAGATCTCTTTTGGAAAATTGAAGATATCAAGGGAACATTTCACCCAAAGATGGGCACAATAAAGGACAGAAACAGTAGAGAGAACTAGTTGGCACCGAAGAGATTAAGAAGCAATGGAAAGAATACATGGAAGAACTGTACAAAAAAGATCTTAATGAACTGGATGGTGTGGTCAGTTGCCCAGAGCCAGATCTTCTGGAATGCAAAGTCAAGTGGGCCTTAGGGAGCACTGCTGTTAATAAAGCTAGTGGATGCAATGGAATTCTAGTAGAACTATTCAAAGCCCTAAAGGATGATGCCATCAAGGTGTTGCATTCAACTTGTCAGCAAATCTGGAAGACCACAGGACTGGAAAAGGTCAATCTCTATCCCAATTCCCAAGAAGGATAGTACCAAAGAATGTGCTAACCATCAGATAATTGGATTCATATCCAGTGCTAACAAGGTCATGCTTAAAATCTTGCATGCTAGGCTTCAGCATTCTACAAACCAAAAAGTTCCAGAAGTCCAAGCTGGGTTTAGAAAAGGAAAAGGAACCAGAGATCAAATTGCCAACATTCTCTGGATCATAGAGAAAGCAAAGGAATTCCAGAAAAACATCTACCTCTGTCTCATTGACTATGCTAAAGCCCTTAACTGTGTGGATCATAACAAACTGTGGAAAGTTCTTAAAGAACTGGGCATACCAAACGACCCTACCTGTCTCCTGAAAAGTCTGTATGCAGGTCAAGAAGCAATAGTTTGGGCTCTGTATGGGACAATTTATTGGTTCAAGATTGAGAAAGGAGTATAACAGGGCTATCTGCTGTTACCCTGTTTGTTTAAAGTATATGCTGAGCACATCATGAGAAATGCTGGGCTGGATGAGCTATGAGCTGGAATCAAGATAGGTGGGAGAAACATCAATAACCTCAGATATGCATATGACACCACTCTAATGGCAGAAAGTGAAGAGGAACTAAAGACCCTGTTAATGAGGGTGAAGGAGGAGAGGGAAAGAGCTGGCTTAAAGCTAAATATTAAAAAAAAAAACAAAAAAAAAAAAAAACTAAGATCATGGCATCGGGCCCCATTATTTTATGGCAAATAGAGGGGCAAAATGTGGAAGTAGTGACAGATTTCCATTTCTTGAGTTCTAAGATCACTGTGGATGGTGACTGCATCCATGAAACCAAAAGACAATTGCTTCTTGGAAGGAAACTATGACAAGCCTAGATAGTGTGTTGAAAAGCAGAGACATCACTATGCCAACAAAGGTCCATATGGTCAAGGCTGTGGTCTTCCCAATGGTCATGTATGGCTGTGAGAGCTGGACTGTAAAGGAGCAGAACTCTAAAGAATCGATGCCATCAAACTCTGCTGCTGGAGAAGACTCCTGGAAGTCCCTTGTACAGCAAAGAGAACAAACTAGTCAATCTTAAGGGAGATTAACCTTAAATAGTCATTGGAAGACCTGCCAACTCACTGGGAAAGCCTTAATGCTGGGAAAGATTGGGGACAGAGAAGGGGGCATCAGAGGATGAGATGGCTTGATGGCATCAACAAGGCAATGGACGTGAACTTGGGCAAACTTTAGGAGATGGTTAGGGACAGGGAAGCCTGGCGTGCTGCAGTCCACGGGCTGCAAACAGTCAGACACAACTGGGCAACTAAACAATAACAACCTTATGGGGGTTCCCTTGTATATTAATTGCTGCCTTTCTCTTGTAGATTTTAGTATTTTTTTCCTTCTTAATTAATTTTTGATAGTTTGGTTAACATGTGTCAGTGTTTTCATCCTTGGGTTTATCCTGTATGAGACTCTGTGTACTTCCTGGATTTGAGTGACTATTTCCTTTATTATGTTAGGGAAGTTTTTGATTATAGTCTCTTCAAATATTTTCTCAGGCCCTTCCTCTCTTTCTTCTTCTTCTGAGAAAAAAAGTGTGTTTAATGTTGTCCTAGAGATCTCCTGAGACTGTCCTCATTTCTTTTCATTCTTTTTATTTATTCTGTTCCTTGGCAGAGATTTCCACCACTGTGTCTTCCAGGTCATATTTCCATTCTTCTATCTCAGTTATTCTGCTACTGATCCCTTCTAGAGTACTTTTCATTTCAGTTATTGTCTTGTTCATCTGTTTGTTCTTTAGTTCTTCTTAAGTCTTTGCTAAACTTTTCTTGTATCTTCTTGACCTGTGCCTTCATTCTTTTCCTGAGATCTTGGATCATATTTACTATCATTACTCTGAATCTTTCTCAGGTAGGTTGCCTATCTCCCCTTCATTTAGTTGTTCTTGTCGGTTTTTATTTTCCTCCTTTGTCTGAAACGTATTTCTTTGTCACCTCATTTTGTTAAACTTACGGAGTTTGTGGTCGCCTTTCTGCGGGCTGCACGATTATAGTTCCTCTTGTTTCTGGTGTCTGATCCCTGGTGTCTGATCCAGATGTTTGTGCCACTATCCTCTTAATAGGGGGGTTGATTAGTGCTCTAGTGACCAGGGCCTGCCCTGGATATTGAGCATGGCCTCCCATTTGCTCTCTGCTTGTCACTGCCCTGCCAGGAGTGAGGTTTGCTCCCTAGTTGCTGTAGTAGAGGCCCCTGATCTGTTTCTTAGCTCTCATTCTCATCTGTGGCAGAAGGAATGTTGCATTAGAGCACTCCCCCTGGGAGAGAAGCCACTGAATCTTCCTCCTCTGGAGCCGTTCGTTTGTGAGTGTCCTCTGCCGTGTTCCCTTTTGGTCTTGTGTAGGCTCACAAAGGTCACTGCTGTTGACATTGCTCTGTCTCACCTTGCCTGTGGGGATGCCTGAATTTGGCCCTGGTGACTCTCGGGTGTTGTTTTCACCAGGACACTGGCACAGGTCCACTGAGATCAGGACCCAGGACTTCAGTGGCCATGCACTTGGACCAGCGATGGAAGCAGCTCCGATCCTAGCCTGACCTAATCTCTTTGTGTACATGCCCACAAAGCCCACAGCTACTAAAGTCAGACCTATTCCAGCTCCGAGGGTATTTATTCTTTCAGATCTTTTGTAACCACTGAATTTAGGAAGCCATCAAAGGAGGTTCATGCAGCTACAAGGAGGGATTTCAACTCCTCTTCCTTAGTCACACAGCCACTGGGGCTCAGCTATGGTTCCAACGCCTCCTAGTTGGAGGAGCTATCCATGTCCTCCTGGGACAGCAGGGTGCATCCCAGGACCCACTGACAGATTTCCTAATACTGAGAGCTTTCCTCACAAATCTGGGAAAATGGGGCAGGTCCCAACACTCACTGATGGACTTAGTAGGGGAAATCTCCCAGGACTGGAGGGCAAGTCCCAGCACCCACTGGTAGATTCCCTAGTCACAGATGTTTCCTTGCCATTTGAGGACAGTACAGGCAAATCCTGGGACCCACTAGTGAAATTCCTAGAGGCCAGAGCTGTCAGCTCCTTGCTGGGCCAGCGTGGGCAGGTCCTGTGGCCTGTTGGTGGAATTACTAGTTTGGGAAGCTCTCTGCGTCTGTTTGAGTCAGTGGAGGGGGTGGTCCTGGGGCCCACTGGCAAAGTTTGAAATTTGTAGTGGTGGGAACTGCCCATACCCTTCTGGGTCCACAGATGTGTAGCCTGGCCTCTGCCTGTGGTCTGGAAGAGGTGGCCAGTGCCCATCTTTGGAGCCCAAGATGGCAGTGGCGACTTACGCCCACCCCCAGAGCTTCTGTAGGAGGTGCTCGGAGCCTGAGAGCTCTCACGGGAAAGACGCTTTCACAGCGGTCCCCCCCTCTCCTTGAGCACCTCCCAATAATGCTGCCTCACCACTCTGGCAGGCCCAGGCTTCTTCCTAGATCACCCTCAGTTGCTACAGCCTGAACTTTTCAGCTGTTTCCACGTCCAACCCTGGTCCTCTCCCTGGGACTGAGCTCTTGAATCTGAGGGTCAGCATGTGCCTCTCACCCCTACCTGTCTAGGTTGTGGGGACCCTCTGGGCAGGTTACTCTCTGTTATGCCTTCCACAGATGGATTGCTGCCCTCTCCGCTTAGGCTCTGAAATTCCCCATCTGTCCAGGCTGATCTCCTCGCTGATAAGGAGACTTCCAGAGGGAAGTGGGGACCTTTCCTTCTTCACGGCTGCCTCCCTTGGGCACAGGACTGATTCCTTCTTTCTCTTCTTCCTTTTGCTCTTTCCTGATTACATGGAAGTTTCCTTGTCTTTTCAGAGATCTGAGGTCTTCTGTCAATTCTCAGTCTCTTTTCTGTGTGAATCTTTCCACTTGTGTTTTCAGTGTTTCTGTGGGGGGTGGTGATTTGACTTCCTAGTCCTCTGCCATCTTGATTCTCCCTCTCTCCTAAAGCTCTTTAATTGGCTCATTAATACAGCTCTGCAACTACAGATATAATTCACCTAGCAAATTTTTCTGATGCTTTAAAGAGTTGAGAACTTTACTATCACCTTGTCCTTCTTTCCACTGAAGGGAAAATAATGTACTTTAATACAAAACTGATCTTATGTGTTGCCTAGAATAAAGAGATCTTCTTTCTTCTGTATCATCTGTATGTTCCTCTAGGTTATCTGGGCCTAGTTTACTATGGTCTTTGAAATATTTTACAACTATGCATTGTCTACATTAAGCACACCCTCTATTGCTCATTGTCTTTGACCTCTTTTTATTATATTGGTCCTCTGAATTATCTTTTGTATAACAGTGGCTTGGTTTCCTTACTGAATGAATTGAATTAAAATATAGTCTTTAACATATCTGTATTTTTATATCTGCATGAGTCATAAATTTTTCATAGTTTAAAAATTGTCCTCAATGCCACAGACCTTCCTCTCCTCAATAATCATGTGTTAGTCACTGTAGTATTTACATATCAACTTGCTGGTTTGTAATATGGACCTAACATATAAGCTTTAACATAAGCTTTAACATATAAGCTATAAGCTTTATGTTAAGTTTTATGATTAATGTAATTAATGATGTTTACAGAATAAATCTTGAACCACAAAGATTCACATGATTCCAATGATTAATTCAGGCAAGCAAATTTTTTTTCATCTGATTTAAGACAATATCTTTGAACAGTGTCTCTCTTTTATAAAAAACACAACTAGATGATTGTTGAATAAGATGTTATTTCATATATGGGATTAGACAACAAATACCAGTGAAAAACAGAATAGTCTATACTTGTGGGTCCTGATATAATAGTTCAGTGTTTGGATTTCAGGGAATAGCTTAATATGGTAGAATATGTTAAGAGACTGGAGAACAGATTAGGTGCTGAGATGATCAAAAAGCAAATAATGAAGCTGGAGACTCAAGCAATGTGTTTGGGGATTAGATTATCAAACAAATGAGCAAATACAATTACACTTATACAGCACCAAATTTACTCAGCTTAAAAAAAAGACACAGAACAACAGCATGCAAAGAGTAGCATCACAGTGACTTCAGAAAAAGAGACACTGTTTATGACATGTCCTAAGGGGAATGAATTTTATTCATGAGGTTCAGCTAGACTAACATGAGTGTGGGCCCTATCATCACAGGAGTCCATAGGTCCAGATGTCATCAGCTTAAATCTCTTTCCAGTTATATAGCTCCCTGTGAAGATAAATGTATCACTCCAGAAGCTCAAACTAATAGAATACCCAGTATTTACTGCAGTGTACAGTTGGTGAGGGAACATCTTGGATGATCAGCACATAGAAATCAGTGGAATAACTCATCTATCTTCTGGGTTGATGTTTCTAAACATTGGAGTATGGGCTAAAAATTTAGGCTTTTGAAAGGATTTACAGTTCAGATGTTGGCCTTTTCCCTCTATCAGCAAAGAAGGCTAGCAATACGTCTGAAAGCAGATTTTGTGTGAGTGAAAGAAAACTAATGATTTATACAGAGAGGATAAAACTAATGTATGGACCACTGAATGATAAAAAGGCTTGAAAGGTATTGCTTCCCAACCTCATCTAAAACCCACTGCAATTTTCCTTTCTTAAAATTACTTCTCACTCACCATCACCATTCATGTCACTACCAGGAAACTATCATGTGTATGTTGCTTATAATCATACTTATTTTTATACTTTACTAGGAAATTTGTGAATATTTAACATGTATCACTCTGAATAAATGACATTTATTGGGATAAATATGGTACAGTCTTCTTTTTAGCAAGATCTAAGATTAGGGAATTTAAGTTTTTTCAGAGTAATTTTGCTTTGATTTAAACCTTGATTGATCAAAACTAACATCATACTGTCACTTAAATTCACAAATCTCAAAACATAGCCTTTGGACTATAACACTGATTAGCTACTTAGTTATATGTACTACTTACAGATTTTCTTCTAGCCAATTAATATACTTATCTTTTACTCTAATGCCTAGTTGTAAGTACACTGGCCAGGTCATGAATGATAAAGCTCCATGGATTCCATCCTCCATATGATCATGAGAAACTTTAACTCCAACATTTCGAAGTCGTGAGACATACATAAGTCCATCATCTCTTAGAATATCATGTTGACAGGTGAGGATGTAAGTTAAGGGCAAATTTTGCAACTGGGAATCATTGACTGCCAAGGGTGATAACCGACTATCCAAAAGTATTGAATATGAAGGGTTAAGTCTTCCAAGAATTGGTTCAGTATATACATGGTTTTTCTTGTACTTCTCAGGAAGTAAGGTGCTCCAGTTAACCAACTTGAACAGATGCATTGACCCATGAGGCATGTGCTGATTTTTCATCATTGCCTGGGGGAGTGTTTTATCCTGAGTCAAATACTGGCATGCAAGTCTGATTGCCAGTTTCTTTGACAGAAGTGGACCATGCTCAAATTCTTGGTGAGATGGCAAGGACAAATCAATTATCTGTAAGCCAGGGTAGATTAAAGCTTGTGCTTTCAGTTTATTTTTGAATTCTGGATCATTCTGTATCTGAAAAAATACGGAATAAAATGTGAATGAGTCCA
Organism: Hydropotes inermis; assembly: GCA_020226075.1. Taxonomy (NCBI): domain Eukaryota; kingdom Metazoa; phylum Chordata; class Mammalia; order Artiodactyla; family Cervidae; genus Hydropotes; species Hydropotes inermis. Next base: position 5,470,779 of record CM035274.1, on the reverse strand, counting down.
AGCCTTCCAAGCTATAGGAGTAGGAGGCTTTCCTCCAGTCATATCAGCTCTTATGTAAATAATTACAAGAATGATGTAGTACCTATACACATTGAATGCTTTGAAAAGTGTCATTCCACTTTCATCAATAATGATTCACACACAGGTTTACTCACATATGACAACCAAATAAAAAAAATAATTATGTAATTCCTGTGAACAAGCAGTCTACACTGAAAAATCTGACCTACAGTAACCTGAGAAGAAATAATGAATGTAATAATAGAACACCATTCCTCAAACTCACATATTAACTAAATTCAAATGGAGTTCAATCAAGTTAAAAAAATATTCCTAACATACAACTTGTCTTTTGGAGAAAACATTATAGTGGCACTAGTGGTAAAGAATCTGCCTGCAGTGCAAGAGACTCCAGAGACATGGGTTTGATCCCTGGGTCAGGAAGATCCCCTGGAGTAGGAAATGGCAACCCACCCCAGTATTCTTGCCTGGAAACTTCCATGGACAGTGGAACCCAGTGTGTTAGAGTCCATGGGGCCACAAAGAATCAGATATGACTGAAGTGACTGAGCACACACACGCACAATAAACAACTTGTCTTTTGGAGAAAACCAAAAGATAAAAGTGTAGTGTGGTGGGAAATAAGCATAGTAATTAATGAAAAATTTAAGGGCAAAAAAAGACATGGAGCATTGTATTTGAAGTTTTTCTTTCTTACAGAAATAAGAAGCATCCTAATATCTCAACTATGGGGTGAGATGAGCCACCATATGTTTTCCTTTCCTTTGATTTTACTCCTACACTCTAAAGAAGAAAACTTAAAAGTAACCTGAGGAGCCTAACCCCAGACCAACAGCCTCAATGGTGACATCTGTAGAAATGAATATACCAGTTGCCACTACACATGAAAGGCTCAGTCTCTGGAGGGTGTTTCTTAATGTTAACCCCTCCCAGAAGTAGCTGACATACAAAATGAGAATTAATTGAAATTAATCCCAGTAGAACCTCACAAGGAGACGTGATATCCAACCAACTGCAAACTACACACTCAAGGTATAGTGGGAGCACAGTTTCAAAAAGATGATGAAGAAAAACAAATTTGTCTAACAATCTCTCTTATGCCCTTGATCCTTTCCCAGCGTCCTCCATACAGATTATTTTCTAAATCAACTGGCTCATGTCATAAGCAGAGTGGAGGAAACAACAGAAACCTCAAAAATAAAAATGAGACAGAATGAGAGGTCAAAAATGAGAGAAACTCAACCAATACTTTCTCAGGCTAGTAGCAAAGTCATACAAGAGGAGTCAGAAGAGCCTGCTGGTTTTCCTGGTAGGTATGCTTCTTCTTATGTTAGTTTTGCTCCATAAAATTTAGTTTGGGGGGTAAAAATTATCTATTGTACTGAATTCATTTTTCAACTATATTAGTTATTGGGAGCAACTATTATTTAACTGCGCACAGCAATGGTTTTAACATAGACCATTTTCTTTTTTATTACAGTAGTGATTCTTCCTTGCAAGCATGCCATGTGGCCCAAATGTTATCTGCTAACATTCCACTGAAATACATGAACTGCAGTAGCTAAGGAGAACAAAAAATACCTTGTCATATTAAACAGTGCTTCCTAGATGTTGTTCTGTTTCCTTCAAAATTGTTAACTAATTAAAAGCCTTATTTAGTACTATATGTCACTTTTCCTCAATGCTGCTAAAGCCACATTGTCTAATGGTAAAATTATGTAGAAGGACAGGAGGGTTTCTTTTGTTTTTTTTTTTTTTTTTTCCCACTTAACAGCTTAAAATATAAAACCATTAAAAATATCCTAACAAAGAAAATGATTATTTTGTGTTAGAGTTATAGCATGTGTGTATGTGTTATAAATATATATATCACATATAACACATACAGCTTACCAGTTGAGTCACTGCTGCTGCAAGTGTACCCCCAGAACTATCACCTGAAATACAAACTCGATTGGGGTCAACTCCATATTTTGCAAGGATTTTATCCTGTAGAAAGAATTTGGCCACAGAAGCAACATCCTCATGGGTAACAGGAAATGGATATTGAGGAGCTAGTCTAGGGCTTCAGGGAAAAAAAAGAAAGAAAGAGACAGAGCATTTTGGATTAAACTTCAGTTGCATATATCCACATATCTCTCGATTTAACCAGCAGGTCCAGAGAACAAAATTTGTCACCAGTCATACCTGGACTTCCTACTAACTTCGGTTTTTAAAATAAAATGTAGATTCTTGTATAATGTTTTTAAAATATTGGTTCTATAGGAGATGAAAGAGGTCAGAATTCTATCTTTATCCTCATAAAATTGTATAGAATTTTTTCAGCAAATGTGCAGTCAATAGGGGAGATGATCTCTGTAGCATTTGTTAGATTCTCAAATGCAGTTGGTAGCAAATATTTTCACAACCATATTAAGAGTGCACACTAGATTTTCAAAGCAGCAAATCTGAGAATGAATGATTTGTAGAGGTTTTATGTTAGAAATTTATTTAAGTAAAAATTCTACAAAATAGAGTGTTCTGTTATCAGAATTTGTATCATCAGCTGAGTACATGAGTATGAGCTTACATATGACCTGAAAACACAATTCAAAATAAATATTTAAGTATAGTAAGTGATCTTGCATGACAGCTGTAAATGTCATTCCAAGACAAATTATCAGAGCATCTGTTAATGTATCCACTATATATATATATATGTGTGTGTGTATATATATATATTTTTTAAATTTTTTATTCTAATATTGAGGTAAACTATATTGGGCTGTATTATTTCTACCTATAATAGTAACCTTACTTTGCAAAAGAATTGGTGAATTAATAATGTCAGTATCAACCATTAATGCTGACCTGATGACCCTTGCAATCTTGTTATATTGTAAGTATATCTAAAATATCTGAAATGTAGTATAAATTAAGGAAAATAACATATCAAAAATGTATTGTTACTTTAAATGGTCTTCAGGGTACAAAAAAAGAGCAAATATCAGAAGTAACTGATTGAATTCTTAAACTCAGGACAATACATATAACAATTTTAAAAGCATCTTAAAATGAGAAAGTGGTATATTAGGTTCAATTACAGAGAGAAAGGGAGAGCATCCTAATTACTATAAACGAGAAGTACCTCTGAAAACATCTGATTCTTCTGGTTGCCCTAAGGCAGCATTAGTGAGTAGGACAGCAGTGGTTGTACTTGTATTTAATACCCTTAAGTTCTCAATTAACAAAGATACTACTGTGCTCTCTGTTTGCTTAACTTAAGTCTACTTAGTTGATTGGAAAATGGGGAAAAAAAACTTTATTATGAAGATGAAGTACAGAGAACCCCTGAATAGATCACATAGTACTGGACATATGCTAGTTTTTATTGTATATTGTTGGAAATTGGGCCAAAAATCATTAGCACTTAAGTTCCCTCATTTTGAGAATGATTTTAAATTTTCAGATGGTCCCAACATTTGCATCTGATGTTTCTCCAATTAAGAGTATCTATGTAGCCAATATCTTCTAATAAATTATAATGAAAATGAATCTAAAAAAGAATATATATGAGTGTAATTATATCACTTTGCTGTATACTTGAAACTAACACAATATGGTAAAGCAATGGCACTTCAGTGTAAAAAAAAATCTATAAAATTAATCTTTTATCACCAACTCAAAAAAAAACCCCCCACAAAACTGAACATCCCAGTTGTATAATGGGTAGCTAAGCACCTAGACATTTCTAGAAGTACCACAGCTGTGTTGCCAAAGACGTTCAGCCTGTGGTGCCTCTCAGAAGGCTGTGCAATGACAGAGATTGAAGAGAAACTGGGTACCTTTGAGCAAGATAAGATAATTGTAACATTAGCAAAAGCTACTAACATAAATATAAGATCCCTAGGTTCCAAGTCCTCTGGGAGGCTTGGGTGCCTTCTTTGGAAACCAAAACTATGTCATAAGGGCAAGAATCATAATATTAAAAAAAATCATGGTCTTACTCCACTGCAACAACAACAGCATCAACTTTGTTTGCCGTCCATCTATTCAGGAGGTCCAAAGGTGTATGCTCTGAAATGAAGAAATTAATATGAACGTCTACCCTGTAAATAAATGGCAATTGAAAACCGACAACACTGTGAAACCTGACAGAAATATGATTAATTGGTGGAATCCTCACACTTCCACGTTTCCTGCTGCCACATGTTAGGATCCAGAGATGAAAGATTTGATGGCTGCCATCAAATGGGGAAGGTCACTGCAGAAGGAAATACATCCAAAGAATCATGAGAATATATACAGAGAATAGGGAATTAACTGTTAATTACAATTGAAACAAATATTGAGAAAGAAGTAAGATATAAAGTGAAACCACATTGGAAAATAGGAATACCGGTACCAGTACTTGGATGCTACACTAAGGATTTCTTTGTCAACAAGGCAATAGATATTACCAAAGAATTTAGCTATAAAGTTTATGACCATATTTGCATATAACAGAAGCAAATTAGAAAAAGGGTGACATAAACAAGGAAATAGTGGTGAGCAAAAAAAAAAAAAAAAAAAGGAGAAGCAACAGAAGGAAATAAAAATAATAATTTTTTTAAGTATGGAGAGAGAGAAAAGACTAGGAAGACAGGTGGGCAGAATTGGTTATTAAACATAGATACTAAGGTACAATAAGTAATCAATTGCAGTTCTCACATTCATAGAACAACAGCTGAGGAGCAGTTCCTCTGCTTGTTTTCTTGAAGTTGTTTTTACTTGTGTTGTTTATTTGGGTTTATTTTTTTCCTAGACTATTGGGGGGGAGTAGATATGATTCAGGTTGTTTAATCATGTTAACCTTAAATTATTTGTGGTTCTTCCAAATATGCTGGCAAGCTCTGAAGTTTTATACATATTGATCTTAAACTTAGGACCGTGGTTACAGCTGGAGGTACAGCTTTGGAATTCAACAGCATAGGTGTGAGAGGTAGTGCTGAAAAGTGGAAAGGTCTAAATACAAGAGCATGAAGAGTCAAAAACCAATGAAAGGGCTACTGGAGAACACGAACACTTATAAAAATCTAAAAACAAACTAACGCATATATATGGAATTTAGAAAGATGGTAACGATAACCCTATATGCAAAACAGAAAAAGAGACACAGATGTACAGAACAGAATTTTGGACTCTGTGGGAAAAGGCGAGGGTGGGATGTTTCGAGGGAACAGCGTCAAAACATGTATATTATCTAGGGTGAAACAGATCACCAGCCCAGGCTGGATGCGTGAAACAAGTGCTTGAGCCTGGTGCATTGGGAAGACCCAGAGGGATCGGGTAGAGAGGGAGGTGGGAGGGGGGATTTGGATGGGGAATACATGTAAATCCATGGCTGATTCATGTCAATGTATGACAAAAACCACTACAATATTGTAAAGTAATTAA